>CM042015.1:117075580-117675580 GCA_023525715.1 Cichorium intybus
AATTGAAAAATTAATAATTTTTCATGTACCGGGGTACACGACAAATTGTTAAAAATAACATAAAAAATATCATTAAAAAATTCAAAATTTAAGGAGTTTCTCATGAACCCAGGTACACCAGAAATGTTTTAAAATGATCACAAAGTGTAATTATAGGTAATTTTTGAATTTTACAGAAATTCAAAAATTAAGAATTTTTCATGTACCGGGGTACACGACAAATTGTTAAAAATAACAGAAAAATATCATTAAAAATTCAAAAATTAAGGAGTTTCTCATGAACCCAGGTACACCAGAAATGTTTAAAATGATCACAAAGAGTAATTATAGGTAATTTTTGAATTTTAAAAAAATTGAAAAATTAAGAATTTTTCATGTACCGGGGTACACGACAAATTGTTAAAAATAACAGAAAAAATATCATTAAGAAATTCAAAATTTAAGGAGTTTCTCAAGAACTTAGGTACACCAGAAATGTTTAAAATGATCACAAAGTGTAATTATAGGTTATTTTTGAATTTTACAAAAATTGAAAAATTAAGAATTTTTCTTGTACCGGGGTACACGACAAATTGTTAAAAATAACAGAAAAAATATCATTAAAAATTCAAAATTTAAGGAGTTTCTCATGAACCCAGGTACACCAGAAATCTTTAAAATGATCACAAAGTGTAATTATTGGTAATTTTTGAATTTTACAAAAATTAAAAAATTAAGAATTTGTCATGTACCGGGGTACACGACAAATTGTTAAAAATAACAGAAAAAATATCATTAAAAAATTCAAAATTTAAGGAGTTTCTCATGAACCTAGGTACACCAGAAATGTTTAAAATGATCACAAAGTGTAATTATAGGTAATTTTTGAATTTTACAAAAATTGAAAAATTAAGAATTTTTCTTGTACCGGGGTACACGACAAATTGTTAAAAATATCATAAAAAAATTCAAAATTTAAGGAGTTTCTCATGAACCTAGGTACACCAGAAATGTTTAAAATGATCACAAAGTGTAATTATAGGTTATTTTTGAATTTTAAATAAATTGAAAAATTAAGAATTTTTCATGTACCGGGGTACACGACAAATTGTTAAAAATAACAGAAAAAATATCATTAAAAAATTCAAAATTTAAGGAGTTTCTCATGAACTTAGGTACACCAGAAATGTTTAAAATGATCAAAAAGTGTAATTATAGGTTATTTTTGAATTTTACAAAAATTGGAAAATTAAGAATTTTTCTTGTACCGGGGTACACGACAAATTGTTAAAAATAACAGAAAAAATATCATTAAAAAATTCAAAATTTAAGGAGTTTCTCATGAACCAAGGTACACCAGAAATGTTTTAAAATGATCACAAAGTGTAATTATAGGTAATTTTTGAAATTTACAAAAAAATTCAAAAATTAAGAATTTTTCATGTACCGGGGTACACGACAAATTGTTAAAAATATCATTAAAAATTCAAAATTTAAGGAGTTTCTCATGAACCCAGGTACACCAGAAATGTTTAAAATGACCATAAAGTGTAATTATTGGTAATTTTTGAATTTTACAAAAATTGAAAAATTAAGAATTTGTCATGTACCGGGGTACACGACAAATTGTTAAAAATAACAGAAAAATATCATTAAAAAATTCAAGATTTAAGGAGTTTCTCATGAACCTAGGTACAACAGAAATGTTTAAAATGATCACAAAGTGTAATTATAGGTAATTTTTGAATTTTACAAAAATTGAAAAATTAAAAATTTTTCTTGTACCGGGGTACACGACAAATTGTTAAAAATAACAGAAAAATATCATTAAAAAATTCAAAATTTAAGGAGTTTCTCATGAACCTAGGTACACCATAAATGTTTAAAATGATCACAAAGTGTAATTATAGTAATTTTTTAATTTCAACAAAATTAAAAAATTAATAATTTTTCATGTACCGGGGTACACGACAAATTGTTAAAAATAACATAAAAAATATCATTAAAAAATTCAAAATTTAAGGAGTTTCTCATGAACCCAGGTACACCAGAAATGTTTTAAAATGATCACAAAGTGTAATTATAGGTAATTTTTGAATTTTACAGAAATTCAAAAATTAAGAATTTTTCATGTACCGGGGTACACGACAAATTGTTAAAAATAACAGAAAAATATCATTAAAAAATTCAAAAATTAAGGAGTTTCTCATGAACCCAGGTACACCAGAAATGTTTAAAATGATCACAAAGTGCAATTATAGGTAATTTTTGAATTTTAAAAAAATTGAAAAATTAAGAATTTTTCATGTACCGGGGTACACGACAAATTGTTAAAAATAACAGAAAAAATATCATTAAGAAATTCAAAATTTAAGGAGTTTCTCATGAACTTAGGTACACCAGAAATGTTTAAAATGATCACAAAGTGTAATTATAGGTTATTTTTGAATTTTACAAAAATTGAAAAATTAAGAATTTTTCTTGTACCGGGGTACACGACAAATTGTTAAAAATAACAGAAAAAATATCATTAAAAATTCAAAATTTAAGGAGTTTCTCATGAACCCAGGTACACCAGAAATGTTTAAAATGATCACAAAGTGTAATTATTGGTAATTTTTGAATTTTACAAAAATTAAAAAATTAAGAATTTGTCATGTACCGGGGTACACGACAAATTGTTAAAAATAACAGAAAAAATATCATTAAAAAATTCAAAATTTAAGGAGTTTCTCATGAACCTAGGTACACCAGAAATGTTTAAAATGATCACAAAGTGTAATTATAGGTAATTTTTGAATTTTACAAAAATTGAAAAATTAAGAATTTTTCTTGTACCGGGGTACACGACAAATTGTTAAAAATATCATAAAAAATTCAAAATTTAAGGAGTTTCTCATGAACCTAGGTACACCAGAAATGTTTAAAATGATCACAAAGTGTAATTATAGGTTATTTTTGAATTTTAAATAAATTGAAAAATTAAGAATTTTTCATGTACCGGGGTACACGACAAATTGTTAAAAATAACAGAAAAAATATCATTAAAAAATTCAAAATTTAAGGAGTTTCTCATGAACTTAGGTACACCAGAAATGTTTAAAATGATCAAAAAGTGTAATTATAGGTTATTTTTGAATTTTACAAAAATTGGAAAATTAAGAATTTTTCTTGTACCGGGGTACACGACAAATTGTTAAAAATAACAGAAAAAATATCATTAAAAAATTCAAAATTTAAGGAGTTTCTCATGAACCAAGGTACACCAGAAATGTTTTAAAATGATCACAAAGTGTAATTATAGGTAATTTTTGAATTTACAAAAAAATTCAAAAATTAAGAATTTTTCATGTACCGGGGTACACGACAAATTGTTAAAAATATCATAAAAAAATTCAAAATTTAAGGAGTTTGTCATGAACCTAGGTACACCAGAAATGTTTAAAATGATCACAAAGTGTAATTATAGGTTATTTTTGAATTTTAAATAAATTGAAAAATTAAGAATTTTTCATGTACCGGGGTACACGACAAATTGTTAAAAATAACAGAAAAAATATCATTAAAAAATTCAAAATTTAAGGAGTTTCTCATGAACTTAGGTACACCAGAAATGTTTAAAATGATCAAAAAGTGTAATTATAGGTTATTTTTGAATTTTACAAAAATTGGAAAATTAAGAATTTTTCTTGTACCGGGGTACACGACAAATTGTTAAAAATAACATAAAAAATATCATTAAAAAATTCAAAATTTAAGGAGTTTCTCATGAACCCAGGTACACCAGAAATGTTTTAAAATGATCACAAAGTGTAATTATAGGTAATTTTTGAATTTTACAGAAATTCAAAAATTAAGAATTTTTCATGTACCGGGGTACACGACAAATTGTTAAAAATAACACAAAAATATCATTAAAAAATTCAAAAATTAAGGAGTTTCTCATGAACCCAGGTACACCAGAAATGTTTAAAATGATCACAAAGTGTAATTATAGGTAATTTTTGAATTTTAAAAAAATTGAAAAATTAAGAATTTTTCATGTACCGGGGTACACGACAAATTGTTAAAAATAACAGAAAAAATATCATTAAGAAATTCAAAATTTAAGGAGTTTCTCATGAACTTAGGTACACCAGAAATGTTTAAAATGATCACAAAGTGTAATTATAGGTTATTTTTGAATTTTACAAAAATTGAAAAATTAAGAATTTTTCTTGTACCGGGGTACACGACAAATTGTTAAAAATAACAGAAAAAATATCATTAAAAATTCAAAATTTAAGGAGTTTCTCATGAACCCAGGTACACCAGAAATGTTTAAAATGATCACAAAGTGTAATTATTGGTAATTTTTGAATTTTACAAAAATTAAAAACTTAAGAATTTGTCATGTACCGGGGTACACGACAAATTGTTAAAAATAACAGAAAAAATATCATTAAAAAATTCAAAATTTAAGGAGTTTCTCATGAACCTAGGTACACCAGAAATGTTTAAAATGATCACAAAGTGTAATTATAGGTAATTTTTGAATTTTACAAAAATTGAAAAATTAAGAATTTTTCTTGTACCGGGGTACACGACAAATTGTTAAAAATATCATAAAAAAATTCAAAATTTAAGGAGTTTCTCATGAACCTAGGTACACCAGAAATGTTTAAAATGATCACAAAGTGTAATTATAGGTTATTTTTGAATTTTAAATAAATTGAAAAATTAAGAATTTTTCATGTACCGGGGTACACGACAAATTGTTAAAAATAACAGAAAAAATATCATTAAAAAATTCAAAATTTAAGGAGTTTCTCATGAACTTAGGTACACCAGAAATGTTTAAAATGATCAAAAAGTGTAATTATAGGTTATTTTTGAATTTTACAAAAATTGGAAAATTAAGAATTTTTCTTGTACCGGGGTACACGACAAATTGTTAAAAATAACAGAAAAAATATCATTAAAAAATTCAAAATTTAAGGAGTTTCTCATGAACCAAGGTACACCAGAAATGTTTTAAAATGATCACAAAGTGTAATTATAGGTAATTTTTGAATTTACAAAAAATTCAAAAATTAAGAATTTTTCATGTACCGGGGTACACGACAAATTGTTAAAAATATCATAAAAAAATTCAAAATTTAAGGAGTTTGTCATGAACCTAGGTACACCAGAAATGTTTAAAATGATCACAAAGTGTAATTATAGGTTATTTTTGAATTTTAAATAAATTGAAAAATTAAGAATTTTTCATGTACCGGGGTACACGACAAATTGTTAAAAATAACAGAAAAAATATCATTAAAAAATTCAAAATTTAAGGAGTTTCTCATGAACTTAGGTACACCAGAAACGTTTAAAATGATCAAAAAGTGTAATTATAGGTTATTTTTGAATTTTACAAAAATTGGAAAATTAAGAATTTTTCTTGTACCGGGGTACACGACAAATTGTTAAAAATAACAGAAAAAATATCATTAAAAAATTCAAAATTTAAGGAGTTTCTCATGAACCAAGGTACACCAGAAATGTTTTAAAATGATCACAAAGTGTAATTATAGGTAATTTTTGAAATTTACAAAAAAATTCAAAAATTAAGAATTTTTCATGTACCGGGGTACACGACAAATTGTTAAAAAGATCATTAAAAATTCAAAATTTAAGGAGTTTGTCATGAACCCAGGTACACCAGAAATGTTTAAAATGACCATAAAGTGTAATTATTGGTAATTTTTGAATTTTACAAAAATTGAAAAATTAAGAATTTGTCATGTACCGGGGAACACGACAAATTGTTAAAAATAACAGAAAAATATCATTAAAAAATTCAAGATTTAAGGAGTTTCTCATGAACCTAGGTACAACAGAAATGTTTAAAATGATCACAAAGTGTAATTATAGGTAATTTTTGAATTTTACAAAAATTGAAAAATTAAAAATTTTTCTTGTACCGGGGTACACGACAAATTGTTAAAAATAACAGAAAAATATCATTAAAAAATTCAAAATTTAAGGAGTTTCTCATGAACCTAGGTACACCATAAATGTTTAAAATGATCACAAAGTGTAATTATAGTAATTTTTGAATTTCAACAAAATTGAAAAATTAATAATTTTTCATGTACCGGGGTACACGACAAATTGTTAAAAATAACATAAAAATATCATTAAAAAATTCAAAATTTAAGGAGTTTCTCATGAACCCAGGTACACCAGAAATGTTTTAAAATGATCACAAAGTGTAATTATAGGTAATTTTTTAATTTTACAGAAATTCAAAAATTAAGAATTTTTCATGTACCGGGGTACACGACAAATTGTTAAAAATAACAGAAAAATATCATTAAAAAATTCAAAAATTAAGGAGTTTCTCATGAACCCAGGTACACCAGAAATGTTTAAAATGATCACAAAGTGTAATTATAGGTAATTTTTGAATTTTAAAAAAATTGAAAAATTAAGAATTTTTCATGTACCGGGGTACACGACAAATTGTTAAAAATAACAGAAAAAATATCATTAAGAAATTCAAAATTTAAGGAGTTTCTCATGAACTTAGGTACACCAGAAATGTTTAAAATGATCACAAAGTGTAATTATAGGTTATTTTTGAATTTTACAAAAATTGAAAAATTAAGAATTTTTCTTGTACCGGGGTACACGACAAATTGTTAAAAATAACAGAAAAATATCATTAAAAAATTCAAGATTTAAGGAGTTTCTCATGAACCTAGGTACAACAGAAATGTTTAAAATGATCACAAAGTGTAATTATAGGTAATTTTTGAATTTTACAAAAATTGAAAAATTAAAAATTTTTCTTGTACCGGGGTACACGACAAATTGTTAAAAATAACAGAAAAATATCATTAAAAAATTCAAAATTTAAGGAGTTTCTCATGAACCTAGGTACACCATAAATGTTTAAAATGATCACAAAGTGTAATTATAGTAATTTTTGAATTTCAACAAAATTGAAAAATTAATAATTTTTCATGTACTGGGGTACACGACAAATTGTTAAAAATAACATAAAAAATATCATTAAAAAATTCAAAATTTAAGGAGTTTCTCATGAACCCAGGTATACCAGAAATGTTTTAAAATGATCACAAAGTGTAATTATAGGTAATTTTTGAATTTTACAGAAATTCAAAAATTAAGAATTTTTCATGTACCGGGGTACACGACAAATTGTTAAAAATAACAGAAAAATATCATTAAAAAATTCAAAAATTAAGGAGTTTCTCATGAACCCAGGTACACCAGAAATGTTTAAAATGATCACAAAGTGTAATTATAGGTAATTTTTGAATTTTAAAAAAATTGAAAAATTAAGAATTTTTCATGTACCGGGGTACACGACAAATTGTTAAAAATAACAGAAAAAATATCATTAAGAAATTCAAAATTTAAGGAGTTTCTCATGAACTTAGGTACACCAGAAATGTTTAAAATGATCACAAAGTGTAATTATAGGTTATTTTTGAATTTTACAAAAATTGAAAAATTAAGAATTTTTCTTGTACCGGGGTACACGACAAATTGTTAAAAATAACAGAAAAAATATCATTAAAAATTCAAAATTTAAGGAGTTTCTCATGAACCCAGGTACACCAGAAATGTTTAAAATGATCACAAAGTGTAATTATTGGTAATTTTTGAATTTTACAAAAATTAAAAAATTAAGAATTTGTCATGTACCGGGGTACACGACAAATTGTTAAAAATAACAGAAAAAATATCATTAAAAAATTCAAAATTTAAGGAGTTTCTCATGAACCTAGGTACACCAGAAATGTTTAAAATGATCACAAAGTGTAATTATAAGTAATTTTTGAATTTTACAAAAATTGAAAAATTAAGAATTTTTCTTGTACCGGGGTACACGACAAATTGTTAAAAATATCATAAAAAAAATTCAAAATTTAAGGAGTTTCTCATGAAACTAGGTACACCAGAAATGTTTAAAATGATCACAAAGTGTAATTATAGGTTATTTTTGAATTTTAAATAAATTGAAAAATTAAGAATTTTTCATGTACCGGGGTACACGACAAATTGTTAAAAATAACAGAAAAAATATCATTAAAAAATTCAAAATTTAAGGAGTTTCTCATGAACTTAGGTACACCAGAAACGTTTAAAATGATCAAAAAGTGTAATTATAGGTTATTTTTGAATTTTACAAAAATTGGAAAATTAAGAATTTTTCTTGTACCGGGGTACACGACAAATTGTTAAAAATAACAGAAAAAATATCATTAAAAAATTCAAAATTTAAGGAGTTTCTCATGAACCTAGGTACACCAGAAATGTTTTAAAATGATCACAAAGTGTAATTATAGGTAATTTTTGAATTTTACAAAAATTCAAAAATTAAGAATTTTTCATGTTCCGGGGTACACGACAAATTGTTAAAAATAACAGAAAAATATCATTAAAAAATTCAAAATTTAAGGAGTTTCTCATGAACCTAGGTACACCAGAAATGATTAAAATGATCACAACGTGTAATTATAGGTAATTTTTGAATTTTACAAAAATTGAAAAATTAAGAATTTTTCTTGTACCGGGGTACACGACAAATTGTTAAAAATAACATAAAAATATCATTAAAAAATTCAAAATTTAAGGAGTTTCTCATGAACCCAGGTACACCAGAAATGTTTTAAAATGATCACAAAGTGTAATTATAGGTAATTTTTGAATTTTACAGAAATTCAAAAATTAAGAATTTTTCATGTACCGGGGTACACGACAAATTGTTAAAAATAACAGAAAAATATCATTAAAAATTTCAAAATTGAAGGAGTTTCTCATGAACCCAGGTACACCAGAAATGTTTAAAATGATCACAAAGTGTAATTATAGGTAATTTTTGAATTTTAAAAAAATTGAAAAATTAAGAATTTTTCATGTACCGGGGTACACGAAAAATTGTTAAAAATAAAAGAAAAAATATCATTAAAAAATTCAAAATTTAAGGAGTTTCTCATGAACTTAGGTACACCAGAAATGTTTAAAATGATCACAAAGTGTAATTATAGGTTATTTTTGAATTTTACAAAAATTGAAAAATTAAGAATTTTTCTTGTACCGGGGTACACGACAAATTGTTAAAAATAACAGAAAAAATATCATTAAAAATTCAAAATTTAAGGAGTTTCTCATGAACCCAGGTACACCAGAAATGTTTAAAATGATCACAAAGTGTAATTATTGGTAATTTTTGAATTTTACAAAAATTAAAAAATTAAGAATTTGTCATGTACCGGGGTACACGACAAATTGTTAAAAATAACAGAAAAAATATCATTAAAAAATTCAAAATTTAAGTAGTTTCTCATGAACTTAGGTACACCAGAAATGTTTAAAATGATCAAAAAGTGTAATTATAGGTTATTTTTGAATTTTACAAAAATTGGAAAATTAAGAATTTTTCTTGTACCGGGGTACACGACAAATTGTTAAAAATAACAGAAAAAATATCATTAAAAAATTCAAAATTTAAGGAGTTTCTCATGAACCTAGGTACACCAGAAATGTTTTAAAATGATCACAAAGTGTAATTATAGGTAATTTTTGAATTTTACAAAAATTCAAAAATTATGAATTTTTCATGTTCCGGGGTACACGACAAATTGTTAAAAATAACAGAAAAATATCATTAAAAAATTCAAAATTTAAGGAGTTTCTCATGAACCCAGGTACACCAGAAATGTTTAAAATGATCACAAAGTGTAATTATAGGTAATTTTTGAATTTTAAAAAAATTGAAAAATTAAGAATTTTTCATGTACCGGGGTACACGACAAATTGTTAAAAATAACAGAAAAAATATCATTAAAAAATTCAAAATTTAAGGATTCTCATGAACCTAGGTACACCAGAAATGATTAAAATGATCACAACGTGTAATTATAGGTAATTTTTGAATTTTACAAAAATTGAAAAATTAAGAATTTTTCTTGTACCGGGGTACACGACAAATTGTTAAAAATAACATAAAAATATCATTAAAAAATTCAAAATTTAAGGAGTTTCTCATGAACCCAGGTACACCAGAAATGTTTTAAAATGATCACAAAGTGTAATTATAGGTAATTTTTGAATTTTACAGAAATTCAAAAATTAAGAATTTTTCATGTACCGGGGTACACGTCAAATTGTTAAAAATAACAGAAAAATATCATTAAAAAATTCAAAATTGAAGGAGTTTCTCATGAACCCAGGTACACCAGAAATGTTTAAAATGATCACAAAGTGTAATTATAGGTAATTTTTGAATTTTAAAAAAATTGAAAAATTAAGAATTTTTCATGTACCGGGGTACACGAAAAATTGTTAAAAATAACAGAAAAAATATCATTAAAAAATTCAAAATTTAAGGAGTTTCTCATGAACTTAGGTACACCAGAAATGTTTAAAATGATCACAAAGTGTAATTATAGGTTATTTTTGAATTTTACAAAAATTGAAAAATTAAGAATTTTTCTTGTACCGGGGTACACGACAAATTGTTAAAAATAACAGAAAAAATATCATTAAAAATTCAAAATTTAAGGAGTTTCTCATGAACCCAGGTACACCAGAAATGTTTAAAATGATCACAAAGTGTAATTATTGGTAATTTTTGAATTTTACAAAATTTAAAAAATTAAGAATTTGTCATGTACCGGGGTACACGACAAATTGTTAAAAATAACAGAAAAAATATCATTAAAAAATTCAAAATTTAAGGAGTTTCTCATGAACCTAGGTACACCAGAAATGTTTTAAAATGATCACAAAGTGTAATTATAGGTAATTTTTGAATTTTACAAAAATTCAAAAATTAAGAATTTTTCATGTTCCGGGGTACACGACAAATTGTTAAAAATAACAGAAAAATATCATTAAAAAATTCAAAATTTAAGGAGTTTCTCATGAACCCAGGTACACCAGAAATGTTTAAAATGATCAAAAAGTGTAATTATAGGTTATTTTTGAATTTTACAAAAATTGGAAAATTAAGAATTTTTCTTGTACCGGGGTACACGACAAATTGTTAAAAATAACAGAAAAAATATCATTAAAAAATTCAAAATTTAAGGAGTTTCTCATGAACCTAGGTACACCAGAAATGTTTTAAAATGATCACAAAGTGTAATTATAGGTAATTTTTGGATTTTACAAAAATTCAAAAATTAAGAATTTTTCATGTTCCGGGGTACACGACAAATTGTTAAAAATAACAAAAAAATATCATTAAAAAATTCAAAATTTAAGGAGTTTCTCATGAACCCAGGTACACCAGAAATGTTTAAAATGATCACAAAGTGTAATTATAGGTAATTTTTGAATTTTAAAAAAATTGAAAAATTAAGAATTTTTCATGTACCGGGGTACACGACAAATTGTTAAAAATAACAGAAAAAATATCATTAAAAAATTCAAAATTTAAGGAGTTTCTCATGAACCTAGGTACACCAGAAATGTTTAAAATGATCACAACGTGTAATTATAGGTAATTTTTGAATTTTACAAAAATTGAAAAATTAAGAATTTTTCTTGTACCGGGGTACACGACAAATTGTTAAAAATAACATAAAAATATCATTAAAAAATTCAAAATTTAAGGAGTTTCTCATGAACCCAGGTACACCAGAAATGTTTTAAAATGATCACAAAGTGTAATTATAGGTAATTTTTGAATTTTACAGAAATTCAAAAATTAAGAATTTTTCATGTACCGGGGTACACGACAAATTGTTAAAAATAACAGAAAAATATCATTAAAAAATTCAAAATTGAAGGAGTTTCTCATGAACCTAGGTACACCAGAAATGTTTAAAATGATCACAAAGTGTAATTATAGGTTATTTTTGAATTTTACAAAAATTGGAAAATTAAGAATTTTTCTTGTACCGGGGTACACGACAAATTGTTAAAAATAACAGAAAAAATATCATTAAAAAATTCAAAATTTAAGGAGTTTCTCATGAACCTAGGTACACCAGAAATGTTTTAAAATGATCACAACGTGTAATTATAGGTAATTTTTGAATTTTACAAAAATTCAAAAATTAAGAATTTTTCATGTTCCGGGGTACACGACAAATTGTTAAAAATAACAAAAAAATATCATTAAAAAATTCAAAATTTAAGGAGTTTCTCATGAACCCAGGTACACCAGAAATGTTTAAAATGATCACAAAGTGTAATTATAGGTAATTTTTGAATTTTAAAAAAATTGAAAAATTAAGAATTTTTCATGTACCGGGGTACACGACAAATTGTTAAAAATAACAGAAAAAATATCATTAAAAAATTCAAAATTTAAGGAGTTTCTCATGAACCTAGGTACACCAGAAATGTTTAAAATGATCACAACGTGTAATTATAGGTAATTTTTGAATTTTACAAAAATTGAAAAATTAAGAATTTTTCTTGTACCGGGGTACACGACAAATTGTTAAAAATAACATAAAAATATCATTAAAAAATTCAAAATTTAAGGAGTTTCTCATGAACCCAGGTACACCAGAAATGTTTTAAAATGATCACAAAGTGTAATTATAGGTAATTTTTGAATTTTACAGAAATTCAAAAATTAAGAATTTTTCATGTACCGGGGTACACGACAAATTGTTAAAAATAACAGAAAAATATCATTAAAAAATTCAAAATTGAAGGAGTTTCTCATGAACCCAGGTACACCAGAAATGTTTAAAATGATCACAAAGTGTAATTATAGGTAATTTTTGAATTTTAAAAAAATTGAAAAATTAAGAATTTTTCATGTACCGGGGTACACGAAAAATTGTTAAAAATAACAGAAAAAATATCATTAAAAAATTCAAAATTTAAGGAGTTTCTCATGAACTTAGGTACACCAGAAATGTTTAAAATGATCACAAAGTGTAATTATAGGTTATTTTTGAATTTTACAAAAATTGAAAAATTAAGAATTTTTCTTGTACCGGGGTACACGACAAATTGTTAAAAATAACAGAAAAAATATCATTAAAAATTCAAAATTTAAGGAGTTTCTCATGAACCCAGGTACACCAGAAATGTTTAAAATGATCACAAAGTGTAATTATTGGTAATTTTTGAATTTTACAAAAATTAAAAAATTAAGAATTTGTCATGTACCGGGGTACACGACAAATTGTTAAAAATAACAGAAAAAATATCATTAAAAAATTCAAAATTTAAGGAGTTTCTCATGAACCTAGGTACACCAGAAATGTTTAAAATGATCACAAAGTGTAATTATAGGTAATTTTTGAATTTTACAAAAATTGAAAAATTAAGAATTTTTCTTGTACCGGGGTACACGACAAATTGTTAAAAATATCATAAAAAAATTCAAAATTTAAGGAGTTTCTCATGAACCTAGGTACACCAGAAATGTTTAAAATGATCACAAAGTGTAATTATAGGTTATTTTTGAATTTTAAATAAATTGAAAAATTAAGAATTTTTCATGTACCGGGGTACACGACAAATTGTTAAAAATAACGGAAAAAATATCATTAAAAATTCAAAATTTAAGGAGTTTCTCATGAACTTAGGTACACCAGAAATGTTTAAAATGATAAAAAAGTGTAATTATAGGTTATTTTTGAATTTTACAAAAATTGGAAAATTAAGAATTTTTCTTGTACCGGGGTACACGACAAATTGTTAAAAATAACAGAAAAAATATCATTAAAAATTCAAAATTTAAGGAGTTTCTCATGAACCTAGGTACACCAGAAATGTTTTAAAATGATCACAAAGTGTAATTATAGGTAATTTTTGAATTTTACAAAAATTCAAAAATTAAGAATTTTTCATGTTCCGGGGTACACGACAAATTGTTAAAAATAACAGAAAAATATCATTAAAAAATTCAAAATTGAAGGAGTTTCTCATGAACCCAGGTACACCAGAAATGTTTAAAATGATCACAAAGTGTAATTATAGGTAATTTTTGAATTTTTAAAAAATTTAAAAATTAAGAATTTTTCATGTACCGGGGTACACGACAAATTGTTAAAAATAACAGAAAAAATATCATTAAAAAATTCAAAATTTAAGGAGTTTCTCATGAACCTAGGTACACCAGAAATGTTTAAAATGATCACAACGTGTAATTATAGGTAATTTTTGAATTTTACAAAAATTGAAAAATTAAGAATTTTTCTTGTACCGGGGTACACGACAAATTGTTAAAAATAACATAAAAATATCATTAAAAAATTCAAAATTTAAGGAGTTTCTCATGAACCCAGGTACACCAGAAATGTTTTAAAATGACCACAAAGTGTAATTATAGGTAATTTTTGAATTTTACAGAAATTCAAAAATTAAGAATTTTTCATGTACCGGGGTACACGACAAATTGTTAAAAATAACAGAAAAATATCATTAAAAAATTCAAAATTGAAGGAGTTTCTCATGAACCCAGGTACACCAGAAATGTTTAAAATGATCACAAAGTGTAATTATAGCTAATTTTTGAATTTTACAAAAATTGAAAAATTAAGAATTTTTCTTGTACCGGGGTACACGACAAATTGTTAAAAATAACAGAAAAAATATCATTAAAAAATTCAAAATTTAAGGAGTTTCTCATGAACCTAGGTACACCAGAAATGTTTAAAATGATCACAACGTGTAATTATAGGTAATTTTTGAATTTTACAAAATTTGAAAAATTAAGAATTTTTCTTGTACCGGGTTACACGACAAATGGTTAAAAATAACAGAAAAAATATCATTAAAAAATTCAAAATTTAAGGAGTTTCTCATGAACCTAGGTACACCAGAAATGTTTAAAATGATCACAACGTGTAATTATAGGTAATTTTTGAATTTTACAAAAATTGAAAAATTAAGAATTTTTCATGTACTGGGGTACACGACAAATTGTTAAAAATAACATAAAAAATATCATTAAAAAATTCAAAATTTAAGGAGTTTCTCATTAACACAAGTACACCAGAAATGTTTTAAAATGTTCACAAAGTGTAATTATAGGTAATTTTTGAATTTTACAGAAATTCAAAAATTAAGAATTTTTCATGTACCGGGGTACACGACAAATTGTTAAAAATAACAGAAAAAATATCATTAAAAAATTCAAAATTTGAGTTTCTCATGAACTTAGGTACACCAGAAATGTTTAAAATGATCAAAAAGTGTCATTATAGGTTATTTTTGAATTTTACAAAAATTGGAAAATTAAGAATTTTTCTTGTACCGGGGTACACGAAAAATTGTTAAAAATAACAGAAAAATATCATTAAAAAATTCAAAATTGAAGGAGTTTCTCATGAACCCAGGTACACCATAAATGTTTAAAATGATCACAAAGTGTAATTATAGGTATTTTTTGAATTTTAAAAAAATTGAAAAATTAAGAATTTTTCATGTACCGGGGTACACGACAAATTGTTAAAAATAACAGAAAAAATATCATTAAAAAATTCAAAATTTAAGGAGTTTCTCATAAACTTAGGTACACCAGAAATGTTTAAAATGATCACAAAGTGTAATTATAGGTTATTTTTGAATTTTACAAAAATTGAAAAATTAAGAATTTTTCTTGTACCGGGGTACACGACAAATTGTTAATAATAACAGAAAAAATATCATTAAAAATTCAAAATTTAAGGAGTTTCTCATGAACCCAGGTACACCAGAAATGTTTAAAATGATCACAAAGTGTAATTATTGGTAATTTTTGAATTTTACAAAAATTAAAAAATTAAGAATTTGTCATGTACCGGGGTACACGACAAATTGTTAAAAATAACAGAAAAAATATCATTAAAAAATTCAAAATTTAAGGAGTTTCTCATGAACCTAGGTACACCAGAAATGTTTAAAATGATCACAAAGTGTAATTATAGGTAATTTTTGAATTTTACAAAAATTGAAAAATTAAGAATTTTTCTTGTACCGGGGTACACGACAAATTGTTAAAAATATCATAAAAAAATTCAAAATTTAAGGAGTTTCTCATGAACCTAGGTACACCATAAATGTTTAAAATGATCACAAAGTGTAATTATAGGTTATTTTTGAATTTTAAATAAATTGAAAAATTAAGAATTTTTCATGTACCGGGGTACACGACAAATTGTTAAAAATAACAGAAAAAATATCATTAAAAAATTCAAAATTTAAGGAGTTTCTCATGAACTTAGGTACACCAGAAATGTTTAAAATGATCAAAAAGTGTAATTATAGGTTATTTTTGAATTTTACAAAAATTGGAAAATTAAGAATTTTTCTTGTACCGGGGTACACGACAAATTGTTAAAAATAACAGAAAAAATATCATTAAAAAATTCAAAATTTAAGGAGTTTCTCATGAACCTAGGTACACCAGAAATGTTTTAAAATGATCACAAAGTGTAATTATAGGTAATTTTTGAATTTTACAAAAATTCAAAAATTAAGAATTTTTCATGTTCCGGGGTACACGACAAATTGTTAAAAATAACAGAAAAATATCATTAAAAAATTCAAAATTTAAGGAGTTTCTCATGAACCCAGGTACACCAGAAATGTTTAAAATGATCACAAAGTGTAATTATAGGTAATTTTTGAATTTTACAAAAATTGAAAAATTAAGAATTTTTCATGTACCGGGGTACACGACAAATTGTTAAAAATAACAGAAAAAATATCATTAAAAAATTCAAAATTTAAGGAGTTTCTCATGAACCTAGGTACACCAGAAATGCTTAAAATGATCACAACGTGTAATTATAGGTAATTTTTGAATTTTACAAAAATTCAAAAATTAAGAATTTTTCTTGTACCGGGGTACACGAAAAATTGTTAAAAATAACAGAAAAATATCATTAAAAAATTCAAAATTGAAGGAGTTTCTCATGAACCCAGGTACACCATAAATGTTTAAAATGATCACAAAGTGTAATTATAGGTAATTTTTGAATTTTACAAAAATTGAAAAATTAAGAATTTTTCATGTACCGGGGTACACGACAAATTGTTAAAAATAACAGAAAAAATATCATTAAAAAATTCAAAATTTAAGGAGTTTCTCATGAACTTAGGTACACCAGAAATGTTTAAAATGATCAAAAAGTGTCATTATAGGTTATTTTTGAATTTTACAAAAATTGGAAAATTAAGAATTTTTCTTGTACCGGGGTACACGAAAAATTGTTAAAAATAACAGAAAAATATCATTAAAAAATTCAAAATTGAAGGAGTTTCTCATGAACCCAGGTACACCATAAATGTTTAAAATGATCACAAAGTGTAATTATAGGTATTTTTTGAATTTTAAAAAAATTGAAAAATTAAGAATTTTTCATGTACCGGGGTACACGACAAATTGTTAAAAATAACAGAAAAAATATCATTAAAAAATTCAAAATTTAAGGAGTTTCTCATAAACTTAGGTACACCAGAAATGTTTAAAATGATCACAAAGTGTAATTATAGGTTATTTTTGAATTTTACAAAAATTGAAAAATTAAGAATTTTTCTTGTACCGGGGTACACGACAAATTGTTAATAATAACAGAAAAAATATCATTAAAAATTCAAAATTTAAGGAGTTTCTCATGAACCCAGGTACACCAGAAATGTTTAAAATGATCACAAAGTGTAATTATTGGTAATTTTTGAATTTTACAAAAATTAAAAAATTAAGAATTTGTCATGTACCGGGGTACACGACAAATTGTTAAAAATAACAGAAAAAATATCATTAAAAAATTCAAAATTTAAGGAGTTTCTCATGAACCTAGGTACACCAGAAATGTTTAAAATGATCACAAAGAGTAATTATAGGTAATTTTTGAATTTTACAAAAATTGAAAAATTAAGAATTTTTCTTGTACCGGGGTACACGACAAATTGTTAAAAATATCATAAAAAAATTCAAAATTTAAGGAGTTTCTCATGAACCTAGGTACACCATAAATGTTTAAAATGATCACAAAGTGTAATTATAGGTTATTTTTGAATTTTAAATAAATTGAAAAATTAAGAATTTTTCATGTACCGGGGTACACGACAAATTGTTAAAAATAACAGAAAAAATATCATTAAAAAATTCAAAATTTAAGGAGTTTCTCATGAACTTAGGTACACCAGAAATGTTTAAAATGATCAAAAAGTGTAATTATAGGTTATTTTTGAATTTTACAAAAATTGGAAAATTAAGAATTTTTCTTGTACCGGGGTACACGACAAATTGTTAAAAATAACAGAAAAAATATCATTAAAAAATTCAAAATTTAAGGAGTTTCTCATGAACCTAGGTACACCAGAAATGTTTTAAAATGATCACAAAGTGTAATTATAGGTAATTTTTGAATTTTACAAAAATTCAAAAATTAAGAATTTTTCATGTTCCGGGGTACACGACAAATTGTTAAAAATAACAGAAAAATATCATTAAAAAATTCAAAATTTAAGGAGTTTCTCATGAACCCAGGTACACCAGAAATGTTTAAAATGATCACAAAGTGTAATTATAGGTAATTTTTGAATTTTACAAAAATTGAAAAATTAAGAATTTTTCATGTACCGGGGTACACGACAAATTGTTAAAAATAACAGAAAAAATATCATTAAAAAATTCAAAATTTAAGGAGTTTCTCATGAACCTAGGTACACCAGAAATGCTTAAAATGATCACAACGTGTAATTATAGGTAATTTTTGAATTTTACAAAAATTCAAAAATTAAGAATTTTTCTTGTACCGTGGTACACGACAAATTGTTAAAAATAACATAAAAATATCATTAAAAAATTCAAAATTTAAGGAGTTTCTCATGAACCTGGGTACACCAGAAATGTTTAAAATGATCACAAAGTGTAATTATAGTAATTTTTGAATTTCAACAAACTTGAAAAATTAATAATTTTTCATGTACCGGGGTACACGACAAATTGTTAAAAATAACAGAAAAAATATCATTAAAAAATTCAAAATTTAAGGAGTTTCTCATGAACCTAGGTACACTAGAAATGTTTTAAAATGATCACAAAGTGTAATTATAGGTAATTTTTGAATTTTACAAAAATTCAAAAATTAAGAATTTTTCTTGTTCCGGGGTACACGACAAATTGTTAAAAATAACAGAAAAATATCATTAAAAAATTCAAAATTTAAGGAGTTTCTCATGAACCCAGGTACACCAGAAATGTTTAAAATGATCACAAAGTGTAA
This sequence comes from Cichorium intybus, assembly GCA_023525715.1. Lineage (NCBI taxonomy): Eukaryota > Viridiplantae > Streptophyta > Magnoliopsida > Asterales > Asteraceae > Cichorium > Cichorium intybus. The sequence continues at coordinate 117,094,753 of CM042015.1, forward strand.
TTATAGGTAATTTTTGAATTTTACAAAAATTGAAAAATTAAGAATTTTTCTTGTACCGGGGTACACGACAAATTGTTAAAAATAACAGAAAAAATATCATTAAAAAATTCAAAATTTAAGGAGTTTCTCATGAACCTAGGTACACCAGAAATGCTTAAAATGATCACAACGTGTAATTATTGGTAATTTTTGAATTTTACAAAATTTGAAAAATTAAGAATTTTTCTTGTACCGGGTTACACGACAAATGGTTAAAAATAACAGAAAAAATATCATTAAAAAATTCAAAATTTAAGGAGTTTCTCATGAACCTAGGTACACCAGAAATGTTTAAAATGATCACAAAGTGTAATTATAGGTAATTTTTGAATTTTACAAAAATTGAAAAATTAAGAATTTTTCATGTACTGGGGTACACGACAAATTGTTAAAAATAACATAAAAATATCATTAAAAAATTCAAAATTTAAGGAGTTTCTCATTAACCCAAGTACACCAGAAATGTTTTAAAATGATCACAAAGTGTAATTATAGGTAATTTTTGAATTTTACAGAAATTCAAAAATTAAGAATTTTTCATGTACCGGGGTACACGACAAATTGTTAAAAATAACAGAAAAAATATCATTAAAAAATTCAAAATTTAAGGAGTTTCTCATGAACTTAGGTACACCAGAAATGTTTAAAATGATCAAAAAGTGTCATTATAGGTTATTTTTGAATTTTACAAAAATTGGAAAATTAAGAATTTTTCTTGTACCGGGGTACACGACAAATTGTTAAAAATAACAGAAAAATATCATTAAAAAATTCAAAATTGAAGGAGTTTCTCATGAACCCAGGTACACCAGAAATGTTTAAAATGATCACAAAGTGTAATTATAGGTAATTTTTGAATTTTAAAAAAATTGAAAAATTAAGAATTTTTCATGTACCGGGGTACACGACAAATTGTTAAAAATAACAGAAAAAATATCATTAAAAAATTCAAAATTTAAGGAGTTTCTCATGAACTTAGGTACACCAGAAATGTTTAAAATGATCACAAAGTGTAATTATAGGTTATTTTTGAATTTTACAAAAATTGAAAAATTAAGAATTTTTCTTGTACCGGGGTACACGACAAATTGTTAATAATAACAGAAAAAATATCATTAAAAATTCAAAATTTAAGGAGTTTCTCATGAACCCAGGTACATCAGAAATGTTTAAAATGATCACAAAGTGTAATTATTGGTAATTTTTGAATTTTACAAAAATTAAAAAATTAAGAATTTGTCATGTACCGGGGTACACGACAAATTATTAAAAATAACAGAAAAAATATCATTAAAAAATTCAAAATTTAAGGAGTTTCTCATGAACCTAGGTACACCAGAAATGTTTAAAATGATCACAAAGTGTAATTATAGGTAATTTTTGAATTTTACAAAAATTGAAAAATTAAGAATTTTTCATGTACTGGGGTACACGACAAATTGTTAAAAATAACATAAAAAATATCATTAAAAAATTCAAAATTTAAGGAGTTTCTCATTAACCCAAGTACACCAGAAATGTTTTAAAATGATCACAAAGTGTAATTATAGGTAATTTTTGAATTTTACAGAAATTCAAAAATTAAGAATTTTTCATGTACCGGGGTACACGACAAATTGTTAAAAATAACAGAAAAAATATCATTAAAAAATTCAAAATTTAAGGAGTTTCTCATGAACTTAGGTACACCAGAAATGTTTAAAATGATCAAAAAGTGTCATTATAGGTTATTTTTGAATTTTACAAAAATTGGAAAATTAAGAATTTTTCTTGTACCGGGGTACACGACAAATTGTTAAAAATAACAGAAAAATATCATTAAAAAATTCAAAATTGAAGGAGTTTCTCATGAACCCAGGTACACCAGAAATGTTTAAAATGATCACAAAGTGTAATTATAGGTAATTTTTGAATTTTACAAAAATTGAAAAATTAAGAATTTTTCTTGTACCGGGGTACACGACAAATTGTTAAAAATAACAGAAAAAATATCATTAAAAAATTCAAAATTTAAGGAGTTTCTCATGAACCTAGGTACACCAGAAATGCTTAAAATGATCACAACGTGTAATTATTGGTAATTTTTGAATTTTACAAAATTTGAAAAATTAAGAATTTTTCTTGTACCGGGTTACACGACAAATGGTTAAAAATAACAGAAAAAATATCATTAAAAAATTCAAAATTTAAGGAGTTTCTCATGAACCTAGGTACACCAGAAATGTTTAAAATGATCACAAAGTGTAATTATAGGTAATTTTTGAATTTTACAAAAATTGAAAAATTAAGAATTTTTCATGTACTGGGGTACACGACAAATTGTTAAAAATAACATAAAAATATCATTAAAAAATTCAAAATTTAAGGAGTTTCTCATTAACCCAAGTACACCAGAAATGTTTTAAAATGATCACAAAGTGTAATTATAGGTAATTTTTGAATTTTACAGAAATTCAAAAATTAAGAATTTTTCATGTACCGGGGTACACGACAAATTGTTAAAAATAACAGAAAAAATATCATTAAAAAATTCAAAATTTAAGGAGTTTCTCATGAACTTAGGTACACCAGAAATGTTTAAAATGATCAAAAAGTGTCATTATAGGTTATTTTTGAATTTTACAAAAATTGGAAAATTAAGAATTTTTCTTGTACCGGGGTACACGACAAATTGTTAAAAATAACAGAAAAATATCATTAAAAAATTCAAAATTGAAGGAGTTTCTCATGAACCCAGGTACACCAGAAATGTTTAAAATGATCACAAAGTGTAATTATAGGTAATTTTTGAATTTTAAAAAAATTGAAAAATTAAGAATTTTTCATGTACCGGGGTACACGACAAATTGTTAAAAATAACAGAAAAAATATCATTAAAAAATTCAAAATTTAAGGAGTTTCTCATGAACTTAGGTACACCAGAAATGTTTAAAATGATCACAAAGTGTAATTATAGGTTATTTTTGAATTTTACAAAAATTGAAAAATTAAGAATTTTTCTTGTACCGGGGTACACGACAAATTGTTAATAATAACAGAAAAAATATCATTAAAAATTCAAAATTTAAGGAGTTTCTCATGAACCCAGGTACATCAGAAATGTTTAAAATGATCACAAAGTGTAATTATTGGTAATTTTTGAATTTTACAAAAATTAAAAAATTAAGAATTTGTCATGTACCGGGGTACACGACAAATTATTAAAAATAACAGAAAAAATATCATTAAAAAATTCAAAATTTAAGGAGTTTCTCATGAACCTAGGTACACCAGAAATGTTTAAAATGATCACAAAGTGTAATTATAGGTAATTTTTGAATTTTACAAAAATTGAAAAATTAAGAATTTTTCATGTACTGGGGTACACGACAAATTGTTAAAAATAACATAAAAAATATCATTAAAAAATTCAAAATTTAAGGAGTTTCTCATTAACCCAAGTACACCAGAAATGTTTTAAAATGATCACAAAGTGTAATTATAGGTAATTTTTGAATTTTACAGAAATTCAAAAATTAAGAATTTTTCATGTACCGGGGTACACGACAAATTGTTAAAAATAACAGAAAAAATATCATTAAAAAATTCAAAATTTAAGGAGTTTCTCATGAACTTAGGTACACCAGAAATGTTTAAAATGATCAAAAAGTGTCATTATAGGTTATTTTTGAATTTTACAAAAATTCAAAAATTAAGAATTTTTCTTGTACCGGGGTACACGACAAATTGTTAAAAATAACATAAAAATATCATTAAAAAATTCAAAATTTAAGGAGTTTCTCATGAACCTGGGTACACCAGAAATGTTTAAAATGATCACAAAGTGTAATTATAGTAATTTTTGAATTTCAACAAATTTGAAAAATTAATAATTTTTCATGTACCGGGGTACACGACAAATTGTTAAAAATAACAGAAAAAATATCATTAAAAAATTCAAAATTTAAGGAGTTTCTCATGAACCTAGGTACACCAGAAATGTTTTAAAATGATCACAAAGTGTAATTATAGGTAATTTTTGAATTTTACAAAAATTCAAAAATTAAGAATTTTTCTTGTTCCGGGGTACACGACAAATTGTTAAAAATAACAGAAAAATATCATTAAAAAATTCAAAATTTAAGGAGTTTCTCATGAACCCAGGTACACCAGAAATGTTTAAAATGATCACAAAGTGTAATTATAGGTAATTTTTGAATTTTACAAAAATTGAAAAATTAAGAATTTTTCTTGTACCGGGGTACACGACAAATTGTTAAAAATAACAGAAAAAATATCATTAAAAAATTCAAAATTTAAGGAGTTTCTCATGAACCTAGGTACACCAGAAATGTTTAAAATGATCACAACGTGTAATTATAGGTAATTTTTGAATTTTACAAAATTTGAAAAATTAAGAATTTTTCTTGTACCGGGTTACACGACAAATGGTTAAAAATAACAGAAAAAATATCATTAAAAAATTCAAAATTTAAGGAGTTTCTCATGAACCTAGGTACACCAGAAATGTTTAAAATGATCACAAAGTGTAATTATAGGTAATTTTTGAATTTTATAAAAATTGAAAAATTAAGAATTTTTCATGTACTGGGGTACACGACAAATTGTTAAAAATAACATAAAAAATATCATTAAAAAATTCAAAATTTAAGGAGTTTCTCATTAACCCAAGTACACCAGAAATGTTTTAAAATGATCACAAAGTGTAATTATAGGTAATTTTTGAATTTTACAGAAATTCAAAAATTAAGAATTTTTCATGTACCGGGGTACACGACAAATTGTTAAAAATAACAGAAAAAATATCATTAAAAAATTCAAAATTTAAGGAGTTTCTCATGAACTTAGGTACACAAGAAATGTTTAAAATGATCAAAAAGTGTCATTATAGGTTATTTTTGAATTTTACAAAAATTGGAAAATTAAGAATTTTTCTTGTACCGGGGTACACGACAAATTGTTAAAAATAACAGAAAAATATCATTAAAAAATTCAAAATTGAAGGAGTTTCTCATGAACCCAGGTACACCAGAAATGTTTAAAATGATCACAAAGTGTAATTATAGGTAATTTTTGAATTTTAAAAAAATTGAAAAATTAAGAATTTTTCATGTACCGGGATACACGACAAATTGTTAAAAATAACAGAAAAAATATCATTAAAAAATTCAAAATTTAAGGAGTTTCTCATGAACTTAGGTACACCAGAAATGTTTAAAATGATCACAAAGTGTAATTATAGTAATTTTTGAATTTCAACAAATTTGAAAAATTAATAATTTTTCATGTACCGGGGTACACGACAAATTGTTAAAAATAACAGAAAAAATATCATTAAAAAATTCAAAATTTAAGGAGTTTCTCATGAACCTAGGTACACCAGAAATGTTTTAAAATGATCACAAAGTGTAATTATAGGTAATTTTTGAATTTTACAAAAATTCAAAAATTAAGAATTTTTCTTGTTCCGGGGTACACGACAAATTGTTAAAAATAACAGAAAAATATCATTAAAAAATTCAAAATTTAAGGAGTTTCTCATGAACCCAGGTACACCAGAAATGTTTAAAATGATCACAAAGTGTAATTATAGGTAATTTTTGAATTTTACAAAAATTGAAAAATTAAGAATTTTTCTTGTACCGGGGTACACGACAAATTGTTAAAAATAACAGAAAAAATATCATTAAAAAATTCAAAATTTAAGGAGTTTCTCATGAACCTAGGTACACCAGAAATGTTTAAAATGATCACAACGTGTAATTATAGGTAATTTTTGAATTTTACAAAATTTGAAAAATTAAGAATTTTTCTTGTACCGGGTTACACGACAAATGGTTAAAAATAACAGAAAAAATATCATTAAAAAATTCAAAATTTAAGGAGTTTCTCATGAACCTAGGTACACCAGAAATGTTTAAAATGATCACAAAGTGTAATTATAGGTAATTTTTGAATTTTATAAAAATTGAAAAATTAAGAATTTTTCATGTACTGGGGTACACGACAAATTGTTAAAAATAACATAAAAAATATCATTAAAAAATTCAAAATTTAAAGAGTTTCTCATTAACCCAAGTACACCAGAAATGTTTTAAAATGATCACAAAGTGTAATTATAGGTAATTTTTGAATTTTACAGAAATTCAAAAATTAAGAATTTTTCATGTACCGGGGTACACGACAAATTGTTAAAAATAACAGAAAAAATATCATTAAAAAATTCAAAATTTAAGGAGTTTCTCATGAACTTAGGTACACAAGAAATGTTTAAAATGATCAAAAAGTGTCATTATAGGTTATTTTTGAATTTTACAAAAATTGGAAAATTAAGAATTTTTCTTGTACCGGGGTACACGACAAATTGTTAAAAATAACAGAAAAATATCATTAAAAAATTCAAAATTGAAGGAGTTTCTCATGAACCCAGGTACACCAGAAATGTTTAAAATGATCACAAAGTGTAATTATAGGTAATTTTTGAATTTTAAAAAAATTGAAAAATTAAGAATTTTTCATGTACCGGGATACACGACAAATTGTTAAAAATAACAGAAAAAATATCATTAAAAAATTCAAAATTTAAGGAGTTTCTCATGAACTTAGGTACACCAGAAATGTTTAAAATGATCACAAAGTGTAATTATAGGTTATTTTTGAATTTTACAAAAATTGAAAAATTAAGAATTTTTCTTGTACCGGGGTACACGACAAATTGTTAATAATAACAGAAAAAATATCATTAAAAATTCAAAATTTAAGGAGTTTCTCATGAACCCAGGTACTCCAGAAATGTTTAAAATGATCACAAAGTGTAATTATTGGTAATTTTTGAATTTTACAAAAATTAAAAAATTAAGAATTTGTCATGTACCGGGGTACACGACAAATTGTTAAAAATAACAGAAAAAATATCATTAAAAATTCAAAATTTAAGGAGTTTCTCATGAACCTAGGTACACCAGAAATGTTTAAAATGATCACAAAGTGTAATTATAGGTAATTTTTGAATTTTACAAAAATTGAAAAATTAAGAATTTTTCATGTACTGGGGTACACGACAAATTGTTAAAAATAACATAAAAAATATCATTAAAAAATTCAAAATTTAAGGAGTTTCTCATTAACCCAAGTACACCAGAAATGTTTTAAAATGATCACAAAGTGTAATTATAGGTAATTTTTGAATTTTACAGAAATTCAAAAATTAAGAATTTTTCATGTACCGGGGTACACGACAAATTGTTAAAAATAACAGAAAAAATATCATTAAAAAATTCAAAATTTAAGGAGTTTCTCATGAACTTAGGTACACCAGAAATGTTTAAAATGATCAAAAAGTGTCATTATAGGTTATTTTTGAATTTTACAAAAATTCAAAAATTAAGAATTTTTCTTGTACCGGGGTACACGACAAATTGTTAAAAATAACATAAAAATATCATTAAAAAATTCAAAATTTAAGGAGTTTCTCATGAACCTGGGTACACCAGAAATGTTTAAAATGATCACAAAGTGTAATTATAGTAATTTTTGAATTTCAACAAATTTGAAAAATTAATAATTTTTCATGTACCGGGGTACACGACAAATTGTTAAAAATAACAGAAAAAATATCATTAAAAAATTCAAAATTTAAGGAGTTTCTCATGAACCTAGGTACACCAGAAATGTTTTAAAATGATCACAAAGTGTAATTATAGGTAATTTTTGAATTTTACAAAAATTCAAAAATTAAGAATTTTTCTTGTTCCGGGGTACACGACAAATTGTTAAAAATAACAGAAAAATATCATTAAAAAATTCAAAATTTAAGGAGTTTCTCATGAACCCAGGTACACCAGAAATGTTTAAAATGATCACAAAGTGTAATTATAGGTAATTTTTGAATTTTACAAAAATTGAAAAATTAAGAATTTTTCTTGTACCGGGGTACACGACAAATTGTTAAAAATAACAGAAAAAATATCATTAAAAAATTCAAAATTTAAGGAGTTTCTCATGAACCTAGGTACACCAGAAATGTTTAAAATGATCACAACGTGTAATTATAGGTAATTTTTGAATTTTACAAAATTTGAAAAATTAAGAATTTTTCTTGTAACGGGTTACACGACAAATGGTTAAAAATAACAGAAAAAATATCATTAAAAAATTCAAAATTTAAGGAGTTTCTCATGAACCTAGGTACACCAGAAATGTTTAAAATGATCACAAAGTGTAATTATAGGTAATTTTTGAATTTTATAAAAATTGAAAAATTAAGAATTTTTCATGTACTGGGGTACACGACAAATTGTTAAAAATAACATAAAAAATATCATTAAAAAATTCAAAATTTAAGGAGTTTCTCATTAACCCAAGTACACCAGAAATGTTTTAAAATGATCACAAAGTGTAATTATAGGTAATTTTTGAATTTTACAGAAATTCAAAAATTAAGAATTTTTCATGTACCGGGGTACACGACAAATTGTTAAAAATAACAGAAAAAATATCATTAAAAAATTCAAAATTTAAGGAGTTTCTCATGAACTTAGGTACACAAGAAATGTTTAAAATGATCAAAAAGTGTCATTATAGGTTATTTTTGAATTTTACAAAAATTGGAAAATTAAGAATTTTTCTTGTACCGGGGTACACGACAAATTGTTAAAAATAACAGAAAAATATCATTAAAAAATTCAAAATTGAAGGAGTTTCTCATGAACCCAGGTACACCAGAAATGTTTAAAATGATCACAAAGTGTAATTATAGGTAATTTTTGAATTTTAAAAAAATTGAAAAATTAAGAATTTTTCATGTACCGGGATACACGACAAATTGTTAAAAATAACAGAAAAAATATCATTAAAAAATTCAAAATTTAAGGAGTTTCTCATGAACTTAGGTACACCAGAAATGTTTAAAATGATCACAAAGTGTAATTATAGTAATTTTTGAATTTCAACAAATTTGAAAAATTAATAATTTTTCATGTACCGGGGTACACGACAAATTGTTAAAAATAACAGAAAAAATATCATTAAAAAATTCAAAATTTAAGGAGTTTCTCATGAACCTAGGTACACCAGAAATGTTTTAAAATGATCACAAAGTGTAATTATAGGTAATTTTTGAATTTTACAAAAATTCAAAAATTAAGAATTTTTCTTGTTCCGGGGTACACGACAAATTGTTAAAAATAACAGAAAAATATCATTAAAAAATTCAAAATTTAAGGAGTTTCTCATGAACCCAGGTACACCAGAAATGTTTAAAATGATCACAAAGTGTAATTATAGGTAATTTTTGAATTTTACAAAAATTGAAAAATTAAGAATTTTTCTTGTACCGGGGTACACGACAAATTGTTAAAAATAACAGAAAAAATATCATTAAAAAATTCAAAATTTAAGGAGTTTCTCATGAACCTAGGTACACCAGAAATGTTTAAAATGATCACAACGTGTAATTATAGGTAATTTTTGAATTTTACAAAATTTGAAAAATTAAGAATTTTTCTTGTACCGGGTTACACGACAAATGGTTAAAAATAACAGAAAAAATATCATTAAAAAATTCAAAATTTAAGGAGTTTCTCATGAACCTAGGTACACCAGAAATGTTTAAAATGATCACAAAGTGTAATTATAGGTAATTTTTGAATTTTATAAAAATTGAAAAATTAAGAATTTTTCATGTACTGGGGTACACGACAAATTGTTAAAAATAACATAAAAAATATCATTAAAAATTCAAAATTTAAAGAGTTTCTCATTAACCCAAGTACACCAGAAATGTTTTAAAATGATCACAAAGTGTAATTATAGGTAATTTTTGAATTTTACAGAAATTCAAAAATTAAGAATTTTTCATGTACCGGGGTACACGACAAATTGTTAAAAATAACAGAAAAAATATCATTAAAAAATTCAAAATTTAAGGAGTTTCTCATGAACTTAGGTACACAAGAAATGTTTAAAATGATCAAAAAGTGTCATTATAGGTTATTTTTGAATTTTACAAAAATTGGAAAATTAAGAATTTTTCTTGTACCGGGGTACACGACAAATTGTTAAAAATAACAGAAAAATATCATTAAAAAATTCAAAATTGAAGGAGTTTCTCATGAATCCAGGTACACCAGAAATGTTTAAAATGATCACAAAGTGTAATTATAGGTAATTTTTGAATTTTAAAAAAATTGAAAAATTAAGAATTTTTCATGTACCGGGATACACGACAAATTGTTAAAAATAACAGAAAAAATATCATTAAAAAATTCAAAATTTAAGGAGTTTCTCATGAACTTAGGTACACCAGAAATGTTTAAAATGATCACAAAGTGTAATTATAGGTTATTTTTGAATTTTACAAAAATTGAAAAATTAAGAATTTTTCTTGTACCGGGGTACACGACAAATTGTTAATAATAACAGAAAAAATATCATTAAAAATTCAAAATTTAAGGAGTTTCTCATGAACCCAGGTACTCCAGAAATGTTTAAAATGATCACAAAGTGTAATTATTGGTAATTTTTGAATTTTACAAAAATTAAAAAATTAAGAATTTGTCATGTACCGGGGTACACGACAAATTGTTAAAAATAACAGAAAAAATATCATTAAAAAATTCAAAATTTAAGGAGTTTCTCATGAACCTAGGTACACCAGAAATGTTTAAAATGATCACAAAGTGTAATTATAGGTAATTTTTGAATTTTACAAAAATTGAAAAATTAAGAATTTTTCTTGTACCGGGGTACACGACAAATTGTTAAAAAGATCATAAAAAAATTCAAAATTTATGGAGTTTCTCATGAACCTAGGTACACCAGAAATGTTTAAAATGATCACAAAGTGTAATTATAGGTTATTTTTGAATTTTAAATAAATTGAAAAATTAAGAATTTTTCATGTACCGGGGTACACGACAAATTGTTAAAAATAACAGAAAAAATATCATTAAAAAATTCAAAATTTAAGGAGTTTCTCATGAACTTAGGTACACCAGAAATGTTTAAAATGATCAAAAGGTGTAATTATAGGTTATTTTTGAATTTTACAAAAATTGGAAAATTAAGAATTTTTCATGTACCGGGGTACACGACAAATTGTTAAAAATAACAGAAAAAATATCATTAAAAAATTCAAAATTTAAGGAGTTTCTCATGAACTTAGGTACACAAGAAATGTTTAAAATGATCAAAAAGTGTCATTATAGGTTATTTTTGAATTTTACAAAAATTGGAAAATTAAGAATTTTTCTTGTACCGGGGTACACGACAAATTGTTAAAAATAACAGAAAAATATCATTAAAAAATTCAAAATTGAAGGAGTTTCTCATGAACCCAGGTACACCAGAAATGTTTAAAATGATCACAAAGTGTAATTATAGGTAATTTTTGAATTTTAAAAAAATTGTAAAATTAAGAATTTTTCATGTACCGGGATACACGACAAATTGTTAAAAATAACAGAAAAAATATCATTAAAAAATTCAAAATTTAAGGAGTTTCTCATGAACTTAGGTACACCAGAAATGTTTAAAATGATCACAAAGTGTAATTATAGGTTATTTTTGAATTTTACAAAAATTGAAAAATTAAGAATTTTTCTTGTACCGGGGTACACGACAAATTGTTAATAATAACAGAAAAAATATCATTAAAAATTCAAAATTTAAGGAGTTTCTCATGAACCCAGGTACTCCAGAAATGTTTAAAATGATCACAAAGTGTAATTATTGGTAATTTTTGAATTTTACAAAAATTAAAAAATTAAGAATTTGTCATGTACCGGGGTACACGACAAATTGTTAAAAATAACAGAAAAAATATCATTAAAAAATTCAAAATTTAAGGAGTTTCTCATGAACCTAGGTACACCAGAAATGTTTAAAATGATCACAAAGTGTAATTATAGGTAATTTTTGAATTTTACAAAAATTGAAAAATTAAGAATTTTTCTTGTACCGGGGTACACGACAAATTGTTAAAAATATCATAAAAAAATTCAAAATTTATGGAGTTTCTCATGAACCTAGGTACACCAGAAATGTTTAAAATGATCACAAAGTGTAATTATAGGTTATTTTTGAATTTTAAATAAATTGAAAAATTAAGAATTTTTCATGTACCGGGGTACACGACAAATTGTTAAAAATAACAGAAAAAATATCATTAAAAAATTCAAAATTTAAGGAGTTTCTCATGAACTTAGGTACACCAGAAATGTTTAAAATGATCAAAAGGTGTAATTATAGGTTATTTTTGAATTTTACAAAAATTGGAAAATTAAGAATTTTTCTTGTACCGGAATACACGACAAATTGTTAAAAATAACAGAAAAAATATCATTAAAAAATTCAAAATTTAAGGAGTTTCTCATGAACCTAGGTACACCAGAAATGTTTTAAAATGATCACATAGTGTAATTATAGGTAATTTTTGAATTTTACAAAAATTCAAAAATTAAGAATTTTTCATGTTCCGGGGTACACGACAAATTGTTAAAAATAACAGAAAAATATCATTAAAAAATTCAAAATTTAAGGAGTTTCTCATGAACCCAGGTACACCAGAAATGTTTAAAATGATCAAAAAGTGTAATTATAGGTAATTTTTGAATTTTACAAAAATTGAAAAATTAAGAATTTTTCATGTACCGGGGTACACGACAAATTGTTAAAAATAACAGAAAAAATATCATTAAAAAATTCAAAATTTAAGGAGTTTCTCATGAACCTAGGTACACCAGAAATGCTTAAAATGATCACAACGTGTAATTATAGGTAATTTTTGAATTTTACAAAAATTCAAAAATTAAGAATTTTTCTTGTACCGGGGTACACGACAAATTGTTAAAAATAACATAAAAATATCATTAAAAAATTCAAAATTTAAGGAGTTTCTCATGAACCTGGGTACACCAGAAATGTTTAAAATGATCACAAAGTGTAATTATAGTAATTTTTGAATTTCAACAAACTTGAAAAATTAATAATTTTTCATGTACCGGGGTACACGACAAATTGTTAAAAATAACAGAAAAAATATCATTAAAAAATTCAAAATTTAAGGAGTTTCTCATGAACCTAGGTACACCAGAAATGTTTTAAAATGATCACAAAGTGTAATTATAGGTAATTTTTGAATTTTACAAAAATTCAAAAATTAAGAATTTTTCTTGTTCCGGGGTACACGACAAATTGTTAAAAATAACAGAAAAATATCATTAAAAAATTCAAAATTTAAGGAGTTTCTCATGAACCTAGGTACACCAGAAATGTTTAAAATGATCACAACGTGTAATTATAGGTAATTTTTGAATTTTAAAAAAATTGAAAAATTAAGAATTTTTCTTGTACCGGGGTACACTACAAATTGTTAAAAATAACAGAAAAAATATCATTAAAAAATTCAAAATTTAAGGAGTTTCTCATGAACCTAGGTACACCAGAAATGTTTAAAATGATCACAACATGTAATTATAGGTTATTTTTGAATTTTACAAAAATTGAATAATTAAGAATTTTTCTTGTACCGGGGTACACGACAAATTGTTAAAAATAACATAAAAATATCATTAAAAAATTCAAAATTTAAGGAGTTTCTCATGAACCCAGGTACACGAGAAATGTTTTAAAATGATCACAAAGTGTAATTATAGGTAATTTTTGAATTTTACAGAAATTCAAAAATTAAGAATTTTTCATGTACCGGGGTACACGACAAATTGTTAAAAATAAAAGAAAAATATCATTAAAAAATTCAAAATTTAAGGAGTTTCTCATGAACCCAGGTACACCAGAAATGTTTAAAATGATCACAAAGTGTAATTATAGGTAATTTTTGAATTTTACAAAAATTGAAAAATTAAGAATTTTTCTTGTACCGGGGTACACGACAAATTGTTAAAAATAACAGAAAAAATATCATTAAAAAATTCAAAATTTAAGGAGTTTCTCATGAACCTAGGTACACCAGAAATGTTTAAAATGATCACAACGTGTAATTATAGGTAATTTTTGAATTTTACAAAATTTGAAAAATTAAGAATTTTTCTTGTACCGGGTTACACGACAAATGGTTAAAAATAACAGAAAAAATATTATTAAAAAATTCAAAATTTAAGGAGTTTCTCATGAACCTAGGTACACCAGAAATGTTTAAAATGATCACAAAGTGTAATTATAGGTAATTTTTGAATTTTACAAAAATTGAAAAATTAAGAATTTTTCATGTACCGGGGTACACGACAAATTGTTAAAAATAACATAAAAATATCATTAAAAAATTCAAAATTTAAGGAGTTTCTCATTAACCCAGGTACACCAGAAATGTTTTAAAATGATCACAAAGTGTAATTATAGGTAATTTTTGAATTTTACAGAAATTTAAAAATTAAGAATTTTTCATGTACCGGGGTTCACGACAAATTGTTAAAAAAATATCATTAAAAAATTCAAAATTTAAGGAGTTTCTTATGAACCAAGGTACACCAGAAATGTTTTAAAATGATCACAAAGTGTAATTATAGGTAATTTTTGAAATTTACAAAAAATTCAAAAACTAAGAATTTTTCATGTACCGGGGTACACGACAAATTGTTAAAAATAACAGAAAAAATATCAATAAAAATTCAAAATTTAAGGAGTTTCTCATGAACCCAGGTACACCAGAAATGTTTAAAATGATCATAAAGTGTAATTATTGGTAATTTTTGAATTTTACAAAAATTGAAAAATTAAGAATTTGTCATGTACCGGGGTACACGACAAATTGTTAAAAACAACAGAAAAAATATCATTAAAAAATTCAAAATTTAAGGAGTTTCTCATGAACCTAGGTACAACAGAAATGTTTAAACTGATCACAAAGTGTAATTATAGGTAATTTTTGAATTTTACAAAAATTGAAATATTAAGAATTTTTCTTGTACCGGGGTACACGACAAATTGTTAAAAATAACAGAAAAAATATCATTAAAAAATTCAAAATTTAAGGAGTTTCTCATGAACCTAGGTACACCATAAATGTTTAAAATGATCACAAAGTGTAATTATAGTAATTTTTGAATTTCAACAAAATTGAAAAATTAATAATTTTTCATGTACCGGGGTACACGACAAATTGTTAAAAAAAACATAAAAAATATCATTAAAAAATTCAAAATTTAAGGAGTTTCTCATGAACCCAGGTACACCAGAAATGTTTTAAAATGATCACAAAGTATAATTATAGGTAATTTTTGAATTTTAAAAAAATTGAAAAATTAAGAATTTTTCATGTACCGGGGTACACGACAAATTGTTAAAAATAACAGAAAAAATATCATTAAAAAATTCAAAATTTAAGGAGTTTCTCATGAACCTAGGTACACCAGAAATGTTTAAAATGATCACAACGTGTAATTATAGGTAATTTTTGAATTTTACAAAATTTGAAAAATTAAGAATTTTTCTTGTACCGGGTTACACGACAAATGGTTAAAAATAACAGAAAAAATATCATTAAAAAATTCAAAATTTAAGGAGTTTCTCATTACCTAGGTACACCAGAAATGTTTAAAATGATCACAAAGTGTAATTATAGGTAATTTTTGAATTTTACAGAAATTCAAAAATTAAGAATTTTTCATGTACCGGGGTACACGACAAATTGTTAAAAATAACAGAAAAAATATCATTAAAAAATTCAAAATTTAAGGAGTTTCTCATGAACCTAGGTACACCAGAAATGTTTAAAATGATCACAACGTGTAATTATAGGTAATTTTTGAATTTTACAAAATTTGAAAAATTAAGAATTTTTCTTGTACCGGGTTACACGACAAATGGTTAAAAATAACAGAAAAAATATTATTAAAAAATTCAAAATTTAAGGAGTTTCTCATGAACCTAGGTACACCAGAAATGTTTAAAATGATCACAAAGTGTAATTATAGGTAATTTTTGAATTTTACAAAAATTGAAAAATTAAGAATTTTTCATGTACCGGGGTACACGACAAATTGTTAAAAATAACATAAAAATATCATTAAAAAATTCAAAATTTAAGGAGTTTCTCATTAACCCAGGTACACCAGAAATGTTTTAAAATGATCACAAAGTGTAATTATAGGTAATTTTTTAATTTTACAGAAATTTAAAAATTAAGAATTTTTCATGTACCGGGGTTCACGACAAATTGTTAAAAAAATATCATTAAAAAATTCAAAATTTAAGGAGTTTCTTATGAACCAAGGTACACCAGAAATGTTTTAAAATGATCACAAAGTGTAATTATAGGTAATTTTTGAAATTTACAAAAAATTCAAAAACTAAGAATTTTTCATGTACCGGGGTACACGACAAATTGTTAAAAATAACAGAAAAAATATCAATAAAAATTCAAAATTTAAGGAGTTTCTCATGAACCCAGGTACACCAGAAATGTTTAAAATGATCATAAAGTGTAATTATTGGTAATTTTTGAATTTTACAAAAATTGAAAAATTAAGAATTTGTCATGTACCGGGGTACACGACAAATTGTTAAAAACAACAGAAAAAATATCATTAAAAAATTCAAAATTTAAGGAGTTTCTCATGAACCTAGGTACAACAGAAATGTTTAAACTGATCACAAAGTGTAATTATAGGTAATTTTTGAATTTTACAAAAATTGAAATATTAAGAATTTTTCTTGTACCGGGGTACACGACAAATTGTTAAAAATAACAGAAAAAATATCATTAAAAAATTCAAAATTTAAGGAGTTTCTCATGAACCTAGGTACACCAGAAATGTTTAAAATGATCACAAAGTGTAATTATAGTAATTTTTGAATTTCAACAAAATTGAAAAATTAATAATTTTTCATGTACCGGGGTACACGACAAATTGTTAAAAAAAACATAAAAAATATCATTAAAAAATTCAAAATTTAAGGAGTTTCTCATGAACCCAGGTACACCAGAAATGTTTTAAAATGATCACAAAGTATAATTATAGGTAATTTTTGAATTTTAAAAAAATTGAAAAATTAAGAATTTTTCATGTACCGGGGTACACGACAAATTGTTAAAAATAACAGAAAAAATATCATTAAAAAATTCAAAATTTAAGGAGTTTCTCATGAACCTAGGTACACCAGAAATGTTTAAAATGATCACAACGTGTAATTATAGGTAATTTTTGAATTTTACAAAATTTGAAAAATTAAGAATTTTTCTTGTGCCGGGTTACACGACAAATGGTTAAAAATAACAGAAAAAATATCATTAAAAAATTCAAAATTTAAGGAGTTTCTCATTACCTAGGTACACCAGAAATGTTTAAAATGATCACAAAGTGTAATTATAGGTAATTTTTGAATTTTACAGAAATTCAAAAATTAAGAATTTTTCATGTACCGGGGTACACGACAAATTGTTAAAAATAACAGAAAAAATATCATTAAAAAATTCAAAATTTAAGGAGTTTCTCATGAACCTAGGTACACCAGAAATGTTTAAAATGATCACAAAGTGTAATTATAGTAATTTTTGAATTTCAACAAAATTGAAAAATTAACAATTTTTCATGTACCGGGGTACACGACAAATTGTTAAAAAAAACATAAAAAATATCATTAAAAAATTCAAAATTTAAGGAGTTTCTCATGAACCCAGGTACACCAGAAATGTTTTAAAATGATCACAAAGTATAATTATAGGTAATTTTTGAATTTTAAAAAAATTGAAAAATTAAGAATTTTTCATGTACCGGGGTACACGACAAATTGTTAAAAATAACAGAAAAAATATCATTAAAAAATTCAAAATTTAAGGAGTTTCTCATGAACTTAGGTACACCAGAAATGTTTAAAATGATCACAAAGTGTAATTATAGGTTATTTTTGAATTTTACAAAAATTGAAAAATTAAGAATTTTTCTTGTACCGGGGTACACGACAAATTGTTAAAAATAACAGAAAAATATCATTAAAAATTCAAAATTTAAAGAGTTTCTCATGAACCCAGGTACACCAGAAATGTTTAAAATGATCACAAAGTGTAATTATTGGTAATTTTTGAATTTTACAAAAATTGAAAAATTAAGAATTTTTCATGTACCGGGGTACACGACAAATTGTTAAAAATAACAGAAAAATATCATTAAAAAATTTAAAATTTAAGGAGTTTCTCATGAACCCAGGTACACCAGAAATGTTTAAAATGATCACAAAGTGTAATTATAGGTAATTTTTGAATTTTACAAAAATTGAAAAATTAAGAATTTTTCTTGTACCGGGGTACACGACAAATTGTTAAAAATAACAGAAAAAATATCATTAAAAAATTCAAAATTTAAGGAGTTTCTCATGAACCTAGGTACACCAGAAATGTTTAAAATGATCACAACGTGTAATTATAGGTAATTTTTGAATTTTACAAAATTTGAAAAATTAAGAATTTTTCTTGTACCGGGTTACACGACAAATGGTTAAAAATAACAGAAAAAATATTATTAAAAAATTCAAAATTTAAGGAGTTTCTCATGAACCTAGGTACACCAGAAATGTTTAAAATGATCACAAAGTGTAATTATAGGTAATTTTTGAATTTTACAAAAATTGAAAAATTAAGAATTTTTCATGTACCGGGGTACACGACAAATTGTTAAAAATAACAGAAAAAATATCATTAAAAAATTCAAAATTTAAGGAGTTTCTCATGAACCTAGGTACACCAGAAATGTTTAAAATGATCACAACGTGTAATTATAGGTAATTTTTGAAATTTACAAAAAATTCAAAAACTAAGAATTTTTCATGTACCGGGGTACACGACAAATTGTTAAAAATAACAGAAAAAATATCAATAAAAATTCAAAATTTAAGGAGTTTCTCATGAACCCAGGTACACCAGAAATGTTTAAAATGATCATAAAGTGTAATTATTGGTAATTTTTGAATTTTACAAAAATTGAAAAATTAAGAATTTGTCATGTACCGGGGTACACGACAAATTGTTAAAAACAACAGAAAAAATATCATTAAAAAATTCAAAATTTAAGGAGTTTCTCATGAACCTAGGTACAACAGAAATGTTTAAACTGATCACAAAGTGTAATTATAGGTAATTTTTGAATTTTACAAAAATTGAAATATTAAGAATTTTTCTTGTACCGGGGTACACGACAAATTGTTAAAAATAACAGAAAAAATATCATTAAAAAATTCAAAATTTAAGGAGTTTCTCATGAACCTAGGTACACCAGAAATGTTTAAAATGATCACAAAGTGTAATTATAGTAATTTTTGAATTTCAACAAAATTGAAAAATTAATAATTTTTCATGTACCGGGGTACACGACAAATTGTTAAAAAAAACATAAAAAATATCATTAAAAAATTCAAAATTTAAGGAGTTTCTCATGAACCCAGGTACACCAGAAATGTTTTAAAATGATCACAAAGTATAATTATAGGTAATTTTTGAATTTTAAAAAAATTGAAAAATTAAGAATTTTTCATGTACCGGGGTACACGACAAATTGTTAAAAATAACAGAAAAAATATCATTAAAAAATTCAAAATTTAAGGAGTTTCTCATGAACTTAGGTACACCAGAAATGTTTAAAATGATCACAAAGTGTAATTATAGGTTATTTTTGAATTTTACAAAAATTGAAAAATTAAGAATTTTTCTTGTACCGGGGTACACGACAAATTGTTAAAAATAACAGAAAAATATCATTAAAAATTCAAAATTTAAAGAGTTTCTCATGAACCCGGTACACCAGAAATGTTTAAAATGATCATAAAGTGTAATTATTGGTAATTTTTGAATTTTACAAAAATTGAAAAATTAAGAATTTGTCATGTACCGGGGTACACGACAAATTGTTAAAAACAACAGAAAAAATATCATTAAAAAATTCAAAATTTAAGGAGTTTCTCATGAACCTAGGTACAACAGAAATGTTTAAACTGATCACAAAGTGTAATTATAGGTAATTTTTGAATTTTACAAAAATTGAAATATTAAGAATTTTTCTTGTACCGGGGTACACGACAAATTGTTAAAAATAATAGAAAAAATATCATTAAAAAATTCAAAATTTAAGGAGTTTCTCATGAACCTAGGTACACCAGAAATGTTTAAAATGATCACAAAGTGTAATTATAGTAATTTTTGAATTTCAACAAAATTGAAAAATTAATAATTTTTCATGTACCGGGGTACACGACAAATTGTTAAAAAAAACATAAAAAATATCATTAAAAAATTCAAAATTTAAGGAGTTTCTCATGAACCCAGGTACACCAGAAATGTTTTAAAATGATCACAAAGTATAATTATAGGTAATTTTTGAATTTTAAAAAAATTGAAAAATTAAGAATTTTTCATGTACCGGGGTACACGACAAATTGTTAAAAATAACAGAAAAAATATCATTAAAAAATTCAAAATTTAAGGAGTTTCTCATGAACTTAGGTACACCAGAAATGTTTAAAATGATCACAAAGTGTAATTATAGGTTATTTTTGAATTTTACAAAAATTGAAAAATTAAGAATTTTTCTTGTACCGGGGTACACGACAAATTGTTAAAAATAACAGAAAAATATCATTAAAAATTCAAAATTTAAAGAGTTTCTCATGAACCCAGGTACACCAGAAATGTTTAAAATGATCATAAAGTGTAATTATTGGTAATTTTTGAATTTTACAAAAATTGAAAAATTAAGAATTTGTCATGTACCGGGGTACACGACAAATTGTTAAAAACAACAGAAAAAATATCATTAAAAAATTCAAAATTTAAGGAGTTTCTCATGAACCTAGGTACACCAGAAATGTTTAAAATGATCACAAAGTGTAATTATAGTAATTTTTGAATTTCAACAAAATTGAAAAATTAATAATTTTTCATGTACCGGGGTACACGACAAATTGTTAAAAAAAACATAAAAAATATCATTAAAAAATTCAAAATTTAAGGAGTTTCTCATGAACCCAGGTACACCAGAAATGTTTTAAAATGATCACAAAGTATAATTATAGGTAATTTTTGAATTTTAAAAAAATTGAAAAATTAAGAATTTTTCATGTACCGGGGTACACGACAAATTGTTAAAAATAACAGAAAAAATATCATTAAAAAATTCAAAATTTAAGGAGTTTCTCATGAACTTAGGTACACCAGAAATGTTTAAAATGATCACAAAGTGTAATTATAGGTTATTTTTGAATTTTACAAAAATTGAAAAATTAAGAATTTTTCTTGTACCGGGGTACACGACAAATTGTTAAAAATAACAGAAAAATATCATTAAAAATTCAAAATTTAAAGAGTTTCTCATGAACCCAGGTACACCAGAAATGTTTAAAACGATCACAAAGTGTAATTATTGGTAATTTTTTAATTTTACAAAAATTGAAAAATTAAGAATTTTTCATGTACCGGGGTACATGACAAATTGTTAAAAATAACAGAAAAATATCATTAAAAATTCAAAATTTAAGGAGTTTCTCATGAACCCAGGTACACCAGAAATGTTTAAAATGATCACAAAGTGTAATTATAGGTAATTTTTGAATTTTACAAAAATTGAAAAATTAAGAATTTTTCTTGTACCGGGGTACACGACAAATTGTTAAAAATAACAGAAAAAATATCATTAAAAAATTCAAAATTTAAGGAGTTTCTCATGAACCTAGGTACACCAGAAATGTTTAAAATGATCACAACGTGTAATTATAGGTAATTTTTGAATTTTACAAAATTTGAAAAATTAAGAATTTTTCTTGTACCGGGTTACACGACAAATGGTTAAAAATAACAGAAAAAATATCATTAAAAAATTCAAAATTTAAGGAGTTTCTCATGAACCTAGGTACACCAGAAATGTTTAAAATGATCACAAAGTGTAATTATAGGTAATTTTTGAATTTTACAAAAATTGAAAAATTAAGAATTTTTCATGTACCGGGGTACACGACAAATTGATAAAAATAACATAAAAATATCATTAAAAAATTCAAAATTTAAGGAGTTTCTCATTAACCCAGGTACACCAGAAATGTTTTAAAATGATCACAAAGTGTAATTATAGGTAATTTTTGAATTTTACAGAAATTCAAAAATTAAGAATTTTTCATGTACCGGGGTACAAGACAAATTGTTAAAAAAATATCATTAAAAAATTCAAAATTTAAGGAGTTTCTTATGAACCAAGGTACACCAGAAATGTTTTAAAATGATCACAAAGTGTAATTATAGGTAATTTTTGAAATTTACAAAAAATTCAAAAACTAAGAATTTTTCATGTACCGGGGTACACGACAAATTGTTAAAAATAACAGAAAAAATATCAATAAAAATTCAAAATTTAAGGAGTTTCTCATGAACCCAGGTACACCAGAAATGTTTAAAATGATCATAAAGTGTAATTATTGGTAATTTTTGAATTTTACAAAAATTGAAAAATTAGGAATTTGTCATGTACCGGGGTACACGACAAATTGTTAAAAACAACAGAAAAAATATCATTAAAAAATTCAAAATTTAAGGAGTTTCTCATGAACCTAGGTACAACAGAAATGTTTAAACTGATCACAAAGTGTAATTATAGGTAATTTTTGAATTTTACAAAAATTGAAAAATTAAGAATTTTTCTTGTACCGGGGTACACGACAAATTGTTAAAAATAACAGAAAAAATATCATTAAAAAATTCAAAATTTAAGGAGTTTCTCATGAACCTAGGTACACCAGAAATGTTTAAAATGATCACAAAGTGTAATTATAGTAATTTTTGAATTTCAACAAAATTGAAAAATTAATAATTTTTCATGTACCGGGGTACACGACAAATTGTTAAAAAAAACATAAAAAATATCATTAAAAAATTCAAAATTTAAGGAGTTTCTCATGAACCCAGGTACACCAGAAATGTTTTAAAATGATCACAAAGTATAATTATAGGTAATTTTTGAATTTTAAAAAAATTGAAAAATTAAGAATTTTTCTTGTACCGGGTTACACGACAAATGGTTAAAAATAACAGAAAAAATATCATTAAAAAATTCAAAATTTAAGGAGTTTCTCATTACCTAGGTACACCAGAAATGTTTAAAATGATCACAAAGTGTAATTATAGGTAATTTTTGAATTTTACAGAAATTCAAAAATTAAGAATTTTTCATGTACCGGGGTACACGACAAATTGTTAAAAAAATATCATTAAAAAATTCAAAATTTAAGGAGTTTCTTATGAACCAAGGTACACCAGAAATGTTTTAAAATGATCACAAAGTGTAATTATAGGTAATTTTTGAAATTTACAAAAAATTCAAAAACTAAGAATTTTTCATGTACCGGGGTACACGACAAATTGTTAAAAATAACAGAAAAAATATCAATAAAAATTCAAAATTTAAGGAGTTTCTCATGAACCCAGGTACACCAGAAATGTTTAAAATGATCATAAAGTGTAATTATTGGTAATTTTTGAATTTTACAAAAATTGAAAAATTAAGAATTTGTCATGTACCGGGGTACACGACAAATTGTTAAAAATAACAGAAAAAATATCATTAAAAAATTCAAAATTTAAGGAGTTTCTCATGAACCTAGGTACAACAGAAATGTTTAAACTGATCACAAAGTGTAATTATAGGTAATTTTTGAATTTTACAGAAATTAAAAAATTAAGAATTTTTCTTGTACCGGGGTACACGACAAATTGTTAAAAATAACAGAAAAAATATCATTAAAAAATTCAAAATTTAAGGAGTTTCTCATGAACCTAGGTACACCAGAAATGTTTAAAATGATCACAAAGTGTAATTATAGTAATTTTTGAATTTCAACAAAATTGAAAAATTAATAATTTTTCATGTACCGGGGTACACGACAAATTGTTAAAAAAAACATAAAAAATATCATTAAAAAATTCAAAATTTAAGGAGTTTCTCATGAACCCAGGTACACCAGAAATGTTTTAAAATGATCACAAAGTATAATTATAGGTAATTTTTGAATTTTAAAAAAATTGAAAAATTAAGAATTTTTCATGTACCGGGGTACACGACAAATTGTTAAAAATAACAGAAAAAATATCATTAAAAAATTCAAAATTTAAGGAGTTTCTCATGAACTTAGGTACACCAGAAATGTTTAAAATGATCACAAAGTGTAATTATAGGTTATTTTTGAATTTTACAAAAATTGAAAAATTAAGAATTTTTCTTGTACCGGGGTACACGACAAATTGTTAAAAATAAAAGAAAAATATCATTAAAAATTCAAAATTTAAAGAGTTTCTCATGAACCCAGGTACACCAGAAATGTTTAAAATGATCACAAAGTGTAATTATTGGTAATTTTTGAATTTTACAAAAATTGAAAAATTAAGAATTTTTCATGTACCGGGGTACACGACAAATTGTTAAAAATAACAGAAAAATATCATTAAAAAATTCAAAATTTAAGGAGTTTCTCATGAACCCAGGTACACCAGAAATGTTTTAAAATGATCACAAAGTATAATTATAGGTAATTTTTGAATTTTAAAAAAATTGAAAAATTAAGAATTTTTCATGTACCGGGGTACACGACAAATTGTTAAAAATAACAGAAAAAATATCATTAAAAAATTCAAAATTTAAGGAGTTTCTCATGAACTTAGGTACACCAGAAATGTTTAAAATGATCACAAAGTGTAATTATAGGTTATTTTTGAATTTTACAAAAATTGAAAAATTAAGAATTTTTCTTGTACCGGGGTACACGACAAATTGTTAAAAATAACAGAAAAATATCATTAAAAATTCAAAATTTAAAGAGTTTCTCATGAACCCAGGTACACCAGAAATGTTTAAAACGATCACAAAGTGTAATTATTGGTAATTTTTGAATTTTACAAAAATTGAAAAATTAAGAATTTTTCATGCACCGGGGTACATGACAAATTGTTAAAAATAACAGAAAAATATCATTAAAAATTCAAAATTTAAGGAGTTTCTCATGAACCCAGGTACACCAGAAATGTTTAAAATGATCACAAAGTGTAATTATAGGTAATTTTTGAATTTTACAAAAATTGAAAAATTAAGAATTTTTCTTGTACCGGGGTACACGACAAATTGTTAAAAATAACAGAAAAAATATCATTAAAAAATTCAAAATTTAAGGAGTTTCTCATGAACCTAGGTACACCAGAAATGTTTAAAATGATCACAACGTGTAATTATAGGTAATTTTTGAATTTTACAAAATTTGAAAAATTAAGAATTTTTCTTGTACCGGGTTACACGACAAATGGTTAAAAATAACAGAAAAAATATCATTAAAAAATTCAAAATTTAAGGAGTTTCTCATGAACCTAGGTACACCAGAAATGTTTAAAATGATCACAAAGTGTAATTATAGGTAATTTTTGAATTTTACAAAAATTGAAAAATTAAGAATTTTTCATGTACCGGGGTACACGACAAATTGTTAAAAATAACATAAAAATATCATTAAAAAATTCAAAATTTAAGGAGTTTCTCATTAACCCAGGTACACCAGAAATGTTTTAAAATGATCACAAAGTGTAATTATAGGTAATTTTTGAATTTTACAGAAATTCAAAAATTAAGAATTTTTCATGTACCGGGGTACACGACAAATTGTTAAAAAAATATCATTAAAAAATTCAAAATTTAAGGAGTTTCTTATGAACCAAGGTACACCAGAAATGTTTTAAAATGATCACAAAGTGTAATTATAGGTAATTTTTGAAATTTACAAAAAATTCAAAAACTAAGAATTTTTCATGTACCGGGGTACACGACAAATTGTTAAAAATAACAGAAAAAATATCAATAAAAATTCAAAATTTAAGGAGTTTCTCATGAACCCAGGTACACCAGAAATGTTTAAAATGATCATAAAGTGTAATTATTGGTAATTTTTGAATTTTACAAAAATTGAAAAATTAGGAATTTGTCATGTACCGGGGTACACGACAAATTGTTAAAAACAACAGAAAAAATATCATTAAAAAATTCAAAATTTAAGGAGTTTCTCATGAACCTAGGTACAACAGAAATGTTTAAACTGATCACAAAGTGTAATTATAGGTAATTTTTGAATTTTACAAAAATTGAAAAATTAAGAATTTTTCTTGTACCGGGGTACACGTCAAATTGTTAAAAATAACAGAAAAAATATCATTAAAAAATTCAAAATTTAAGGAGTTTCTCATGAACCTAGGTACACCAGAAATGTTTAAAATGATCACAAAGTGTAATTATAGTAATTTTTGAATTTCAACAAAATTGAAAAATTAATAATTTTTCATGTACCGGGGTACACGACAAATTGTTAAAAAAAACATAAAAAATATCATTAAAAAATTCAAAATTTAAGGAGTTTCTCATGAACCCAGGTACACCAGAAATGTTTTAAAATGATCACAAAGTATAATTATAGGTAATTTTTGAATTTTAAAAAAATTGAAAAATTAAGAATTTTTCTTGTACCGGGTTACACGACAAATGGTTAAAAATAACAGAAAAAATATCATTAAAAAATTCAAAATTTAAGGAGTTTCTCATTACCTAGGTACACCAGAAATGTTTAAAATGATCACAAAGTGTAATTATAGGTAATTTTTGAATTTTACAGAAATTCAAAAATTAAAAATTTTTCATGTACCGGGGTACACGACAAATTGTTAAAAAAATATCATTAAAAAATTCAAAATTTAAGGAGTTTCTTATGAACCAAGGTACACCAGAAATGTTTTAAAATGATCACAAAGTGTAATTATAGGTAATTTTTGAAATTTACAAAAAATTCAAAAACTAAGAATTTTTCATGTACCGGGGTACACGACAAATTGTTAAAAATAACAGAAAAAATATCAATAAAAATTCAAAATTTAAGGAGTTTCTCATGAACCCAGGTACACCAGAAATGTTTAAAATGATCATAAAGTGTAATTATTGGTAATTTTTGAATTTTACAAAAATTGAAAAATTAAGAATTTGTCATGTACCGGGGTACACGACAAATTGTTAAAAACAACAGAAAAAATATCATTAAAAAATTCAAAATTTAAGGAGTTTCTCATGAACCTAGGTACAACAGAAATGTTTAAACTGATCACAAAGTGTAATTATAGGTAATTTTTGTATTTTACAAAAATTGAAAAATTAAGAATTTTTCTTGTACCGGGGTACACGACAAATTGTTAAAAATAACAGAAAAAATATCATTAAAAAATTCAAAATTTAAGGAGTTTCTCATGAACCTAGGTACACCAGAAATGTTTAAAATGATCACAAAGTGTAATTATAGTAATTTTTGAATTTCAACAAAATTGAAAAATTAATAATTTTTCATGTACCGGGGTACACGACAAATTGTTAAAAAAAACATAAAAAATATCATTAAAAAATTCAAAATTTAAGGAGTTTCTCATGAACCCAGGTACACCAGAAATGTTTTAAAATGATCACAAAGTATAATTATAGGTAATTTTTGAATTTTAAAAAAATTGAAAAATTAAGAATTTTTCATGTACCGGGGTACACGACAAATTGTTAAAAATAACAGAAAAAATATCATTAAAAAATTCAAAATTTAAGGAGTTTCTCATGAACTTAGGTACACCAGAAATGTTTAAAATGATCACAAAGTGTAATTATAGGTTATTTTTGAATTTTACAAAAATTGAAAAATTAAGAATTTTTCTTGTACCGGGGTACACGACAAATTGTTAAAAATAAAAGAAAAATATCATTAAAAATTCAAAATTTAAAGAGTTTCTCATGAACCCAGGTACACCAGAAATGTTTAAAATGATCACAAAGTGTAATTATTGGTAATTTTTGAATTTTACAAAAATTGAAAAATTAAGAATTTTTCATGTACCGGGGTACACGACAAATTGTTAAAAATAACAGAAAAATATCATTAAAAAATTCAAAATTTAAGGAGTTTCTCATGAACCCAGGTACACCAGAAATGTTTAAAATGATCACAAAGTGTAATTATAGGTAATTTTTGAATTTTACAAAAATTGAAAAATTAAGAATTTTTCTTGTACCGGGGTACACGACAAATTGTTAAAAATAACAGAAAAAATATCATTAAAAAATTCAAAATTTAAGGAGTTTCTCATGAACCTAGGTACACCAGAAATGTTTAAAATGATCACAACGTGTAATTATAGGTAATTTTTGAATTTTACAAAATTTGAAAAATTAAGAATTTTTCTTGTACCGGGTTACACGACAAATGGTTAAAAATAACAGAAAAAATATCATTAAAAAATTCAAAATTTAAGGAGTTTCTCATGAACCTAGGTACACCAGAAATGTTTAAAATGATCACAAAGTGTAATTATAGGTAATTTTTGAATTTTACAAAAATTGAAAAATTAAGAATTTTTCATGTACCGGGGTACACGACAAATTGTTAAAAATAACATAAAAATATCATTAAAAAATTCAAAATTTAAGGAGTTTCTCATTAACCCAGGTACACCAGAAATGTTTTAAAATGATCACAAAGTGTAATTATAGGTAATTTTTGAATTTTACAGAAATTCAAATTTAATTAAGAATTTTTCATGTACCGGGGTACACGACAAATTGTTAAAAAAATATCATTAAAAAATTCAAAATTTAAGGAGTTTCTTATGAACCAAGGTACACCAGAAATGTTTTAAAATGATCACAAAGTGTAATTATAGGTAATTTTTGAAATTTACAAAAAATTCAAAAACTAAGAATTTTTCATGTACCGGGGTACACGACAAATTGTTAAAAATAACAGAAAAAATATCAATAAAAATTCAAAATTTAAGGAGTTTCTCATGAACCCAGGTACACCAGAAATGTTTAAAATGATCATAAAGTGTAATTATTGGTAATTTTTGAATTTTACAAAAATTGAAAAATTAAGAATTTGTCATGTACCGGGGTACACGACAAATTGTTAAAAACAACAGAAAAAATATCATTAAAAAATTCAAAATTTAAGGAGTTTCTCATGAACCTAGGTACAACAGAAATGTTTAAACTGATCACAAAGTGTAATTATAGGTAATTTTTGAATTTTACAAAAATTGAAAAATTAAGAATTTTTCTTGTACCGGGGTACACGACAAATTGTTAAAAATAACAGAAAAAATATCATTAAAAAATTCAAAATTTAAGGAGTTTCTCATGAACCTAGGTACACCAGAAATGTTTAAAATGATCACAAAGTGTAATTATAGTAATTTTTGAATTTCAACAAAATTGAAAAATTAATAATTTTTCATGTACCGGGGTACACGACAAATTGTTAAAAAAAACATAAAAAATATCATTAAAAAATTCAAAATTTAAGGAGTTTCTCATGAACCCAGGTACACCAGAAATGTTTTAAAATGATCACAAAGTATAATTATAGGTAATTTTTGAATTTTAAAAAAATTGAAAAATTAAGAATTTTTCATGTACCGGGGTACACGACAAATTGTTAAAAATAACAGAAAAAATATCATTAAAAAATTCAAAATTTAAGGAGTTTCTCATGAACTTAGGTACACCAGAAATGTTTAAAATGATCACAAAGTGTAATTATAGGTTATTTTTGAATTTTACAAAAATTGAAAAATTAAGAATTTTTCTTGTACCGGGGTACACGACAAATTGTTAAAAATAACAGAAAAATATCATTAAAAATTCAAAATTTAAAGAGTTTCTCATGAACCCAGGTACACCAGAAATGTTTAAAATGATCACAAAGTGTAATTATTGGTAATTTTTGAATTTTACAAAAATTGAAAAATTAAGAATTTTTCATGTACCGGGGTACACGACAAATTGTTAAAAATAACAGAAAAATATCATTAAAAAATTCAAAATTTAAGGAGTTTCTCATGAACCCAGGTACACCAGAAATGTTTAAAATGATCACAAAGTGTAATTATAGGTAATTTTTGAATTTTACAAAAATTGAAAAATTAAGAATTTTTCTTGTACCGGGGTACACGACAAATTGTTAAAAATAACAGAAAAAATATCATTAAAAAATTCAAAATTTAAGGAGTTTCTCATGAACCTAGGTACACCAGAAATGTTTAAAATGATCACAACGTGTAATTATAGGTAATTTTTGAATTTTACAAAATTTGAAAAATTAAGAATTTTTCTTGTACCGGGTTACACGACAAATGGTTAAAAATAACAGAAAAAATATCATTAAAAAATTCAAAATTTAAGGAGTTTCTCATGAACCTAGGTACACCAGAAATGTTTAAAATGATCACAAAGTGTAATTATAGATAATTTTTGAATTTTACAAAAATTGAAAAATTAAGAATTTTTCATGTACCGGGGTACACGACAAATTGTTAAAAATAACATAAAAATATCATTAAAAAATTCAAAATTTAAGGAGTTTCTCATTAACCCAGGTACACCAGAAATGTTTTAAAATGATCACAAAGTGTAATTATAGGTAATTTTTGAATTTTACAGAAATTCAAAAATTAAGAATTTTTCATGTACCGGGGTACACGACAAATTGTTAAAAAAATATCATTAAAAAATTCAAAATTTAAGGAGTTTCTTATGAACCAAGGTACACCAGAAATGTTTTAAAATGATCACAAAGTGTAATTATAGGTAATTTTTGAAATTCACAAAAAATTCAAAAACTAAGAATTTTTCATGTACCGGGGTACACGACAAATTGTTAAAAATAACAGAAAAAATATCAATAAAAATTCAAAATTTAAGGAGTTTCTCATGAACCCAGGTACACCAGAAATGTTTAAAATGATCATAAAGTGTAATTATTGGTAATTTTTGAATTTTAAAAAAATTGAAAAATTAAGAATTTGTCATGTACCGGGGTACACGACAAATTGTTAAAAACAACAGAAAAAATATCATTAAAAAATTCAAAATTTAAGGAGTTCCTCATGAACCTAGGTACAACAGAAATGTTTAAACTGATCACAAAGTGTAATTATAGGTAATTTTTGAATTTTACAAAAATTGAAAAATTAAGAATTTTTCTTGTACCGGGGTACACGACAAATTGTTAAAAATAACAGAAAAAATATCATTAAAAAATTCAAAATTTAAGGAGTTTCTCATGAACCTAGGTACACCAGAAATGTTTAAAATGATCACAAAGTGTAATTATAGTAATTTTTGAATTTCAACAAAATTGAAAAATTAATAATTTTTCATGTACCGGGGTACACGACAAATTGTTAAAAAAAACATAAGAAATATCATTAAAAAATTCAAAATTTAAGGAGTTTCTCATGAACCCAGGTACACCAGAAATGTTTTAAAATGATCACAAAGTATAATTATAGGTAATTTTTGAATTTTAAAAAAATTGAAAAATTAAGAATTTTTCATGTACCGGGGTACACGACAAATTGTTAAAAATAACAGAAAAAATATCATTAAAAAATTCAAAATTTAAGGAGTTTCTCATGAACTTAGGTACACCAGAAATGTTTAAAATGATCACAAAGTGTAATTATAGGTTATTTTTGAATTTTACAAAAATTGAAAAATTAAGAATTTTTCTTGTACCGGGGTACACGACAAATTGTTAAAAATAACAGAAAAATATCATTAAAAATTCAAAATTTAAAGAGTTTCTCATGAACTCAGGTACACCAGAAATGTTTAAAATGATCACAAAGTGTAATTATTGGTAATTTTTGAATTTTACAAAAATTGAAAAATTAAGAATTTTTCATGTACCGGGGTACACGACAAATTGTTAAAAATAACAGAAAAATATCATTAAAAAATTCAAAATTTAAGGAGTTTCTCATGAACCCAGGTACACCAGAAATGTTTAAAATGATCACAAAGTGTAATTATAGGTAATTTTTGAATTTTACA
The DNA here is from genome assembly GCA_023525715.1 of Cichorium intybus. Lineage (NCBI taxonomy): Eukaryota > Viridiplantae > Streptophyta > Magnoliopsida > Asterales > Asteraceae > Cichorium > Cichorium intybus. The sequence continues at coordinate 117,126,669 of CM042015.1, forward strand.
AAAATTGAAAAATTAAGAATTTTTCTTGTACCGGGGTACACGAAAAATTGTTAAAAATAACAGAAAAAATATCATTAAAAAATTCAAAATTTAAGGAGTTTCTCATGAACCTAGGTACACCAGAAATGTTTAAAATGATCACAACGTGTAATTATAGGTAATTTTTGAATTTTACAAAATTTGAAAAATTAAGAATTTTTCTTGTACCGGGTTACACGACAAATGGTTAAAAATAACAGAAAAAATATCATTAAAAAATTCAAAATTTAAGGAGTTTCTCATGAACCTAGGTACACCAGAAATGTTTAAAATGATCACAAAGTGTAATTATAGGTAATTTTTGAATTTTACAAAAATTGAAAAATTAAGAATTTTTCATGTACCGGGGTACACGACAAATTGTTAAAAATAACATAAAAATATCATTAAAAAATTCAAAATTTAAGGAGTTTCTCATTAACCCAGGTACACCAGAAATGTTTTAAAATGATCACAAAGTGTAATTATAGGTAATTTTTGAATTTTACAGAAATTCAAAAATTAAGAATTTTTCATGTACCGGGGTACACGACAAATTGTTAAAAAAATATCATTAAAAAATTCAAAATTTAAGGAGTTTCTCATGAACCAAGGTACACCAGAAATGTTTTAAAATGATCACAAAGTGTAATTATAGGTAATTTTTGAAATTTACAAAAAATTCAAAAACTAAGAATTTTTCATGTACCGGGGTACACGACAAATTGTTAAAAATAACAGAAAAAATATCAATAAAAATTCAAAATTTAAGGAGTTTCTCATGAACCCAGGTACACCAGAAATGTTTAAAATGATCATAAAGTGTAATTATTGGTAATTTTTGAATTTTACAAAAATTGAAAAATTAAGAATTTGTCATGTACCGGGGTACACGACAAATTGTTCAAAACAACAGAAAAAATATTATTAAAAAATTCAAAATTTAAGGAGTTTCTCATGAACATAGGTACAACAGAAATGTTTAAACTGATCACAAAGTGTAATTATAGGTAATTTTTGAATTTTACAAAAATTGAAAAATTAAGAATTTTTCTTGTACCGGGGTACACGACAAATTGTTAAAAATAACAGAAAAATATCATTAAAAAATTCAAAATTTAAGGAGTTTCTCATGAACCTAGGTACACCAGAAATGTTTAAAATGATCACAAAGTGTAATTATAGTAATTTTTGAATTTCAACAAAATTGAAAAATTAATAATTTTTCATGTACCGGGGTACACGACAAATTGTTAAAAAAAACATAAAAAATATCATTAAAAAATTCAAAATTTAAGGAGTTTCTCATGAACCCAGGTACACCAGAAATGTTTTAAAATGATCACAAAGTATAATTATAGGTAATTTTTGAATTTTAAAAAAATTGAAAATTAAGAATTTTTCATGTACCGAGGTACACGACAAATTGTTAAAAATAACAGAAAAAATATCATTAAAAAATTCAAAATTTAAGGAGATTCTCATGAACTTAGGTACACCAGAAATGTTTAAAATGATCACAAAGTGTAATTATAGGTTATTTTTGAATTTTACAAAAATTGAAAAATTAAGAATTTTTCTTGTACCGGGGTACACGACAAATTGTTAAAAATAACAGAAAAATATCATTAAAAATTCAAAATTTAAAGAGTTTCTCATGAACCCAGGTACACCGGAAATGTTTAAAATGATCACAAAGTGTAATTATTGGTAATTTTTGAATTTTACAAAAATTGAAAAATTAAGAATTTTTCATGTATCGGGGTACACGACAAATTGTTAAAAATAACAAAAAAATATCATTAAAAAATTCAAAATTTAAGGAGTTTCTCATGAACCCAGGTACACCAGAAATGTTTAAAATGATCACAAAGTGTAATTATAGGTAATTTTTGAATTTTAAAAAAATTGAAAAATTAAGAATTTTTCATGTACCGGGGTACACGACAAATTGTTAAAAATAACAGAAAAAATATCATTAAAAAATTCAAAATTTAAGGAGTTTCTCATGAACCTAGGTACACCAGAAATGTTTAAAATGATCACAAAGTGTAATTATAGGTAATTTTTGAATTTTACAAAAATTGAAAAATTAAGAATTTTTCATGTACCGGGGTACACGACAAATTGTTAAAAATAACATAAAAATATCATTAAAAAATTCAAAATTTAAGGAGTTTCTCATTAACCCAGGTACACCAGAAATGTTTTAAAATGATCACAAAGTGTAATTATAGGTAATTTTTGAATTTTACAGAAATTCAAAAATTAAGAATTTTTCATGTACCGGGGTACACGACAAATTGTTAAAAAAATATCATTAAAAAATTCAAAATTTAAGGAGTTTCTCATGAACCAAGGTACACCAGAAATGTTTTAAAATGATCACAAAGTGTAATTATAGGTAATTTTTGAAATTTACAAAAAATTCAAAAACTAAGAATTTTTCATGTACCGGGGTACACGACAAATTGTTAAAAATAACAGAAAAAATATCAATAAAAATTCAAAATTTAAGGAGTTTCTCATGAACCCAGGTACACCAGAAATGTTTAAAATGATCATAAAGTGTAATTATTGGTAATTTTTGAATTTTACAAAAATTGAAAAATTAAGAATTTGTCATGTACCGGGGTACACGACAAATTGTTCAAAACAACAGAAAAAATATTATTAAAAAATTCAAAATTTAAGGAGTTTCTCATGAACATAGGTACAACAGAAATGTTTAAACTGATCACAAAGTGTAATTATAGGTAATTTTTGAATTTTACAAAAATTGAAAAATTAAGAATTTTTCTTGTACCGGGGTACACGACAAATTGTTAAAAATAACAGAAAAATATCATTAAAAAATTCAAAATTTAAGGAGTTTCTCATGAACCTAGGTACACCAGAAATGTTTAAAATGATCACAAAGTGTAATTATAGTAATTTTTGAATTTCAACAAAATTGAAAAATTAATAATTTTTCATGTACCGGGGTACACGACAAATTGTTAAAAAAAACATAAAAAATATCATTAAAAAATTCAAAATTTAAGGAGTTTCTCATGAACCCAGGTACACCAGAAATGTTTTAAAATGATCACAAAGTATAATTATAGGTAATTTTTCAATTTTAAAAAAATTGAAAAATTAAGAATTTTTCATGTACCGAGGTACACGACAAATTGTTAAAAATAATAGAAAAAATATCATTAAAAAATTCAAAATTTAAGGAGTTTCTCATGAACTTAGGTACACCAGAAATGTTTAAAATGATCACAAAGTGTTATTATAGGTTATTTTTGAATTTTACAAAAATTGAAAAATTAAGAATTTTTCTTGTACCGGGGTACACGACAAATTGTTAAAAATAACAGAAAAATATCATTAAAAATTCAAAATTTAAAGAGTTTCTCATGAACCCAGGTACACCGAAAATGTTTAAAATGATCACAAAGTGTAATTATTGGTAATTTTTGAATTTTACAAAAATTGAAAAATTAAGAATTTTTCATGTACCGGGGTACACGACAAATTGTTAAAAATAACAAAAAAATATCATTAAAAAATTCAAAATTTAAGGAGTTTCTCATGAACCCAGGTACACCAGAAATGTTTAAAATGATCACAAAGTGTAATTATAGGTAATTTTTGAATTTTAAAAAAATTGAAAAATTAAGAATTTTTCATGTACCGGGGTACACGACAAATTGTTAAAAATAACAGAAAAAATATCATTAAAAAATTCAAAATTTAAGGAGTTTCTCATTAACCTAGGTACACCAGAAATGTTTAAAATGATCACAACGTGTAATTATAGGTAATTTTTGAATTTTACAAAATTTGAAAATTTAAGAATTTTTCATGTACCGGGGTACACGACAAATTGTTAAAAATAACATAAAAATATTATTAAAAAATTCAAAATTTAAGGAGTTTCTCATTAACCCAGGTACACCAGAAATGTTTTAAAATGATCACAAAGTGTAATTATAGGTAATTTTTGAATTTTACAGAAATTCAAAAATTAAGAATTTTTCATGTACCGGGGTACACGACAAATTGTTAAAAAAATATCATTAAAAAATTCAAAATTTAAGGAGTTTCTCATGAACCAAGGTACACCAGAAATGTTTTAAAATGATCACAAAGTGTAATTATAGGTAATTTTTGAAATTTACAAAAAATTCAAAAACTAAGAATTTTTCATGTACCGGGGTACACGACAAATTGTTAAAAATAACAGAAAAAATATCAATAAAAATTCAAAATGTAAGGAGTTTCTCATGAACCCAGGTACACCAGAAATGTTTAAAATGATCATAAAGTGTAATTATTGGTAATTTTTGAATTTTACAAAAATTGAAAAATTAAGAATTTGTCATGTACCGGGGTACACGACAAATTGTTCAAAACAACAGAAAAAATATTATTAAAAAATTCAAAATTTAAGGAGTTTCTCATGAACATAGGTACAACAGAAATGTTTAAACTGATCACAAAGTGTAATTATAGGTAATTTTTGAATTTTACAAAAATTGAAAAATTAAGAATTTTTCTTGTACCGGGGTACACGACAAATTGTTAAAAATAATAGAAAAATATCATTAAAAAATTCAAAATTTAAGGAGTTTCTCATGAACCTAGGTACACCAGAAATGTTTAAAATGATCACAAAGTGTAATTATAGTAATTTTTTAATTTCAACAAAATTGAAAAATTAATAATTTTTCATGTACCGGGGTACACGACAAATTGTTAAAAAAAACATAAAAAATATCATTAAAAAATTCAAAATTTAAGGAGTTTCTCATGAACCCAGGTACACCAGAAATGTTTTAAAATGATCACAAAGTATAATTATAGGTAATTTTTGAATTTTAAAAAAATTGAAAAATTAAGAATTTTTCATGTACCGAGGTACACGACAAATTGTTAAAAATAATAGAAAAAATATCATTAAAAAATTCAAAATTTAAGGAGTTTCTCATGAACTTAGGTACACCAGAAATGTTTAAAATGATCACAAAGTGTTATTATAGGTTATTTTTGAATTTTACAAAAATTGAAAAATTAAGAATTTTTCTTGTACCGGGGTACACGACAAATTGTTAAAAATAACAGAAAAATATCATTAAAAATTCAAAATTTAAAGAGTTTCTCATGAACCCAGGTACACCGAAAATGTTTAAAATGATCACAAAGTGTAATTATTGGTAATTTTTGAATTTTACAAAAATTGAAAAATTAAGAATTTTTCATGTACCGGGGTACACGACAAATTGTTAAAAATAACAAAAAAATATCATTAAAAAATTCAAAATTTAAGGAGTTTCTCATGAACCCAGGTACACCAGAAATGTTTAAAATGATCACAAAGTGTAATTATAGGTAATTTTTGAATTTTAAAAAAATTGAAAAATTAAGAATTTTTCATGTACCGGGGTACACGACAAATTGTTAAAAATAACAGAAAAAATATCATTAAAAAATTCAAAATTTAAGGAGTTTCTCATTAACCTAGGTACACCAGAAATGTTTAAAATGATCACAACGTGTAATTATAGGTAATTTTTGAATTTTACAAAATTTGAAAATTTAAGAATTTTTCATGTACCGGGGTACACGACAAATTGTTAAAAATAACATAAAAATATTATTAAAAAATTCAAAATTTAAGGAGTTTCTCATTAACCCAGGTACACCAGAAATGTTTTAAAATGATCACAAAGTGTAATTATAGGTAATTTTTGAATTTTACAGAAATTCAAAAATTAAGAATTTTTCATGTACCGGGGTACACGACAAATTGTTAAAAAAATATCATTAAAAAATTCAAAATTTAAGGAGTTTCTCATGAACCAAGGTACACCAGAAATGTTTTAAAATGATCACAAAGTGTAATTATAGGTAATTTTTGAAATTTACAAAAAATTCAAAAACTAAGAATTTTTCATGTACCGGGGTACACGACAAATTGTTAAAAATAACAGAAAAAATATCAATAAAAATTCAAAATGTAAGGAGTTTCTCATGAACCCAGGTACACCAGAAATGTTTAAAATGATCATAAAGTGTAATTATTGGTAATTTTTGAATTTTACAAAAATTGAAAAATTAAGAATTTGTCATGTACCGGGGTACACGACAAATTGTTCAAAACAACAGAAAAAATATTATTAAAAAATTCAAAATTTAAGGAGTTTCTCATGAACATAGGTACAACAGAAATGTTTAAACTGATCACAAAGTGTAATTATAGGTAATTTTTGAATTTTACAAAAATTGAAAAATTAAGAATTTTTCTTGTACCGGGGTACACGACAAATTGTTAAAAATAATAGAAAAATATCATTAAAAAATTCAAAATTTAAGGAGTTTCTCATGAACCTAGGTACACCAGAAATGTTTAAAATGATCACAAAGTGTAATTATAGTAATTTTTTAATTTCAACAAAATTGAAAAATTAATAATTTTTCATGTACCGGGGTACACGACAAATTGTTAAAAAAAACATAAAAAATATCATTAAAAAATTCAAAATTTAAGGAGTTTCTCATGAACCCAGGTACACCAGAAATGTTTTAAAATGATCACAAAGTATAATTATAGGTAATTTTTGAATTTTAAAAAAATTGAAAAATTAAGAATTTTTCATGTACCGAGGTACACGACAAATTGTTAAAAATAATAGAAAAAATATCATTAAAAAATTCAAAATTTAAGGAGTTTCTCATGAACTTAGGTACACCAGAAATGTTTAAAATGATCACAAAGTGTTATTATAGGTTATTTTTGAATTTTACAAAAATTGAAAAATTAAGAATTTTTCTTGTACCGGGGTACACGACAAATTGTTAAAAATAACAGAAAAATATCATTAAAAATTCAAAATTTAAAGAGTTTCTCATGAACCCAGGTACACCGAAAATGTTTAAAATGATCACAAAGTGTAATTATTGGTAATTTTTGAATTTTACAAAAATTGAAAAATTAAGAATTTTTCATGTACCGGGGTACACGACAAATTGTTAAAAATAACAAAAAAATATCATTAAAAAATTCAAAATTTAAGGAGTTTCTCATGAACCCAGGTACACCAGAAATGTTTAAAATGATCACAAAGTGTAATTATAGGTAATTTTTGAATTTTAAAAAAATTGAAAAATTAAGAATTTTTCATGTACCGGGGTACACGACAAATTGTTAAAAATAACAGAAAAAATATCATTAAAAAATTCAAAATTTAAGGAGTTTCTCATTAACCTAGGTACACCAGAAATGTTTAAAATGATCACAACGTGTAATTATAGGTAATTTTTGAATTTTACAAAATTTGAAAAATTAAGAATTTTTCATGTACCGGGGTACACGACAAATTGTTAAAAATAACATAAAAATATTATTAAAAAATTCAAAATTTAAGGAGTTTCTCATTAACCCAGGTACACCAGAAATGTTTTAAAATGATCACAAAGTGTAATTATAGGTAATTTTTGAATTTTACAGAAATTCAAAAATTAAGAATTTTTCATGTACCGGGGTACACGACAAATTGTTAAAAAAATATCATTAAAAAATTCAAAATTTAAGGAGTTTCTCATGAACCAAGGTACACCAGAAATGTTTTAAAATGATCACAAAGTGTAATTATAGGTAATTTTTGAAATTTACAAAAAATTCAAAAACTAAGAATTTTTCATGTACCGGGGTACACGACAAATTGTTAAAAATAACAGAAAAAATATCAATAAAAATTCAAAATGTAAGGAGTTTCTCATGAACCCACGTACACCAGAAATGTTTAAAATGATCATAAAGTGTAATTATTGGTAATTTTTGAATTTTACAAAAATTGAAAAATTAAGAATTTGTCATGTACCGGGGTACACGACAAATTGTTCAAAACAACAGAAAAAATATTATTAAAAAATTCAAAATTTAAGGAGTTTCTCATGAACATAGGTACAACAGAAATGTTTAAACTGATCACAAAGTGTAATTATAGGTAATTTTTGAATTTTACAAAAATTGAAAAATTAAGAATTTTTCTTGTACCGGGGTACACGACAAATTGTTAAAAATAATAGAAAAATATCATTAAAAAATTCAAAATTTAAGGAGTTTCTCATGAACCTAGGTACACCAGAAATGTTTAAAATGATCACAAAGTGTAATTATAGTAATTTTTTAATTTCAACAAAATTGAAAAATTAATAATTTTTCATGTACCGGGGTACACGACAAATTGTTAAAAAAAACATAAAAAATATCATTAAAAAATTCAAAATTTAAGGAGTTTCTCATGAACCCAGGTACACCAGAAATGTTTTAAAATGATCACAAAGTATAATTATAGGTAATTTTTGAATTTTAAAAAAATTGAAAAATTAAGAATTTTTCATGTACCGAGGTACACGACAAATTGTTAAAAATAACAGAAAAAATATCATTAAAAAATTCAAAATTTAAGGAGTTTCTCATGAACTTAGGTACACCAGAAATGTTTAAAATGATCACAAAGTGTAATTATAGGTTATTTTTGAATTTTACAAAAATTGAAAAATTAAGAATTTTTCTTGTACCGGGGTACACGACAAATTGTTAAAAATAACAGAAAAATATCATTAAAAATTCAAAATTTAAAGAGTTTCTCATGAACCCAGGTACACCGGAAATGTTTAAAATGATCACAAAGTGTAATTATTGGTAATTTTTGAATTTTACAAAAATTGAAAAATTAAGAATTTTTCATGTACCGGGGTACACGACAAATTGTTAAAAATAACAAAAAAATATCATTAAAAAATTCAAAATTTAAGGAGTTTCTCATGAACCCAGGTACACCAGAAATGTTTAAAATGATCACAAAGTGTAATTATAGGTAATTTTTGAATTTTAAAAAAATTAAAAATTAAGAATTTTTCATGTACCGGGGTACACGACAAATTGTTAAAAATAACAGAAAAAATATCATTAAAAAATTCAAAATTTAAGGAGTTTCTCATGAACCTAGGTACACCAGAAATGCTTAAAATGATCACAACGTGTAATTATAGGTAATTTTTGAATTTTACAAAATTTGAAAAATTAAGAATTTTTCTTGTACCGGGTTACACGACAAATGGTTAAAAATAACAGAAAAATATCATTAAAAATTCAAAATTTAAGGAGTTTCTCATTACCTAGGTACACCAGAAATGTTTAAAATGATCACAAAGTGTAATTATAGGTAATTTTTGTATTTTACAAAAATTGAAAAATTAAGAATTTTTCATGTACCGGGGTACACGACAAATTGTTAAAAATAACATAAAAATATCATTAAAAAATTCAAAATTTAAGGAGTTTCTCATTAACCCAGGTACACCAGAAATGTTTTAAAATGATCACAAAGTGTAATTATAGGTAATTTTTGAATTTTACAGAAATTCAAAAATTAAGAATTTTTCATGTACCGGGGTACACGACAAATTGTTAAAAAAATATCATTAAAAAATTCAAAATTTAAGGAGTTTCTCATGAACCAAGGTACACCAGAAATGTTTTAAAATGATCACAAAGTGTAATTATAGGTAATTTTTGAAATTTACAAAAAATTCAAAAACTAAGAATTTTTCATGTACCGGGGTACACGACAAATTGTTAAAAATAACAGAAAAAATATCAATAAAAATTCAAAATTTAAGGAGTTTCTCATGAACCCAGGTACACCAGAAATGTTTAAAATGATCATAAAGTGTAATTATTGGTAATTTTTGAATTTTACAAAAATTGAAAAATTAAGAATTTGTCATGTACCGGGGTACACGACAAATTGTTCAAAACAACAGAAAAAATATCATTAAAAAATTCAAAATTTAAGGAGTTTCTCATGAACATAGGTACAACAGAAATGTTTAAACTGATCACAAAGTGTAATTATAGGTAATTTTTGAATTTTACAAAAATTGAAAAATTAAGAATTTTTCTTGTACCGGGGTACACGACAAATTGTTAAAAATAACTAGAAAAATATCATTAAAAAATTCAAAATTTAAGGAGTTTCTCATGAACCTAGGTACACCAGAAATGTTTAAAATGATCACAAAGTGTAATTATAGTAATTTTTGAATTTCAACAAAATTGAAAAATTAATAATTTTTCATGTACCGGGGTACACGACAAATTGTTAAAAAAAACATAAAAAATATCATTAAAAAATTCAAAATTTAAGGAGTTTCTCATGAACCCAGGTACACCAGAAATGTTTTAAAATGATCACAAAGTATAATTATAGGTAATTTTTGAATTTTAAAAAAATTGAAAAATTAAGAATTTTTCATGTACCGAGGTACACGACAAATTGTTAAAAATAACAGAAAAAATATCATTAAAAAATTCAAAATTTAAGGAGTTTCTCATGAACTTAGGTACACCAGAAATGTTTAAAATGATCACAAAGTGTAATTATAGGTTATTTTTGAATTTTACAAAAATTGAAAAATTAAGAATTTTTCTTGTACCGGGGTACACGACAAATTGTTAAAAATAACAGAAAAATATCATTAAAAATTCAAAATTTAAAGAGTTTCTCATGAACCCAGGTACACCGGAAATGTTTAAAATGATCACAAAGTGTAATTATTGGTAATTTTTGAATTTTACAAAAATTGAAAAATTAAGAATTTTTCATGTACCGGGGTACACGACAAATTGTTAAAAATAACAAAAAAATATCATTAAAAAATTCAAAATTTAAGGAGTTTCTCATGAACCCAGGTACACCAGAAATGTTTAAAATGATCACAAAGTGTAATTATAGGTAATTTTTGAATTTTAAAAAAATTGAAAAATTAAGAATTTTTCATGTACCGGGGTACACGACAAATTGTTAAAAATAACAGAAAAAATATCAATAAAAATTCAAAATTTAAGGAGTTTCTCATGAACCCAGGTACACCAGAAATGTTTAAAATGATCATAAAGTGTAATTATTGGTAATTTTTGAATTTTACAAAAATTGAAAAATTAAGAATTTGTCATGTACCGGGGTACACGACAAATTGTTCAAAACAACAGAAAAAATATTATTAAAAAATTCAAAATTTAAGGAGTTTCTCATGAACATAGGTACAACAGAAATGTTTAAACTGATCACAAAGTGTAATTATAGGTAATTTTTGAATTTTACAAAAATTGAAAAATTAAGAATTTTTCTTGTACCCGGGGTACACGACAAATTGTTAAAAATAACAGAAAAATATCATTAAAAAATTCAAAATTTAAGGAGTTTCTCATGAACCTAGGTACACCAGAAATGTTTAAAATGATCACAAAGTGTAATTATAGCAATTTTTGAATTTCAACAAAATTGAAAAATTAATAATTTTTCATGTACCGGGGTACACGACAAATTGTTAAAAAAACATAAAAAATATCATTAAAAAATTCAAAATTTAAGGAGTTTCTCATGAACCCAGGTACACCAGAAATGTTTTAAAATGATCACAAAGTATAATTATAGGTAATTTTTGAATTTTAAAAAAATTGAAAAATTAAGAATTTTTCATGTACCGAGGTACACGACAAATTGTTAAAAATAACAGAAAAAATATCATTAAAAAATTCAAAATTTAAGGAGTTTCTCATGAACTTAGGTACACCAGAAATGTTTAAAATGATCACAAAGTGTAATTATAGGTTATTTTTGAATTTTACAAAAATTGAAAAATTAAGAATTTTTCTTGTACCGGGGTACACGACAAATTGTTAAAAATAACAGAAAAATATCATTAAAAATTCAAAATTTAAAGAGTTTCTCATGAACCCAGGTACACCGGAAATGTTTAAAATGATCACAAAGTGTAATTATTGGTAATTTTTGAATTTTACAAAAATTGAAAAATTAAGAATTTTTCATGTACCGGGGTACACGACAAATTGTTAAAAATAACAGAAAAAATATCATTAAAAAATTCAAAATTTAAGGAGTTTCTCATGAACTTAGGTACACCAGAAATGTTTAAAATGATCACAAAGTGTAATTATAGGTAATTTTTGAATTTTACAAAATTTGAAAAATTAAGAATTTTTCATGTACCGGGGTACACGACAAATTGTTAAAAATAACATAAAAATATTATTAAAAAATTCAAAATTTAAGGAGTTTCTCATGAACTTAGGTACACCAGAAATGTTTAAAATGATCACAAAGTGTAATTATAGGTAATTTTTGAATTTTAAAAAAATTGAAAAATTAAGAATTTTTCATGTACCGGGGTACACGACAAATTGTTAAAAATAACAGAAAAAATATCATTAAAAAATTCAAAATTTAAGGAGTTTCTCATTAACCTAGGTACACCAGAAATGTTTAAAATGATCACAACGTGTAATTATAGGTAATTTTTGAATTTTACAAAATTTGAAAAATTAAGAATTTTTCATGTACCGGGGTACACGACAAATTGTTAAAAATAACATAAAAATATTATTAAAAAATTCAAAATTTAAGGAGTTTCTCATTAACCCAGGTACACCAGAAATGTTTTAAAATGATCACAAAGTGTAATTATAGGTAATTTTTGAATTTTACAGAAATTCAAAAATTAAGAATTTTTCATGTACCGGGGTACACGACAAATTGTTAAAAAAATATCATTAAAAAATTCAAAATTTAAGGAGTTTCTCATGAACCAAGGTACACCAGAAATGTTTTAAAATGATCACAAAGTGTAATTATAGGTAATTTTTGAAATTTACAAAAAATTCAAAAACTAAGAATTTTTCATGTACCGGGGTACACGACAAATTGTTAAAAATAACAGAAAAAATATCAATAAAAATTCAAAATGTAAGGAGTTTCTCATGAACCCAGGTACACCAGAAATGTTTAAAATGATCATAAAGTGTAATTATTGGTAATTTTTGAATTTTACAAAAATTGAAAAATTAAGAATTTGTCATGTACCGGGGTACACGACAAATTGTTCAAAACAACAGAAAAAATATTATTAAAAAATTCAAAATTTAAGGAGTTTCTCATGAACATAGGTACAACAGAAATGTTTAAACTGATCACAAAGTGTAATTATAGGTAATTTTTGAATTTTACAAAAATTGAAAAATTAAGAATTTTTCTTGTACCGGGGTACACGACAAATTGTTAAAAATAATAGAAAAATATCATTAAAAAATTCAAAATTTAAGGAGTTTCTCATGAACCTAGGTACACCAGAAATGTTTAAAATGATCACAAAGTGTAATTATAGTAATTTTTTAATTTCAACAAAATTGAAAAATTAATAATTTTTCATGTACCGGGGTACACGACAAATTGTTAAAAAAAACATAAAAAATATCATTAAAAAATTCAAAATTTAAGGAGTTTCTCATGAACCCAGGTACACCAGAAATGTTTTAAAATGATCACAAAGTATAATTATAGGTAATTTTTTAATTTTAAAAAAATTGAAAAATTAAGAATTTTTCATGTACCGAGGTACACGACAAATTGTTAAAAAATAATAGAAAAAATATCATTAAAAAATTCAAAATTTAAGGAGTTTCTCATGAACTTAGGTACACCAGAAATGTTTAAAATGATCACAAAGTGTTATTATAGGTTATTTTTGAATTTTACAAAAATTGAAAAATTAAGAATTTTTCTTGTACCGGGGTACACGACAAATTGTTAAAAATAACAGAAAAATATCATTAAAAATTCAAAATTTAAAGAGTTTCTCATGAACCCAGGTACACCGAAAATGTTTAAAATGATCACAAAGTGTAATTATTGGTAATTTTTGAATTTTACAAAAATTGAAAAATTAAGAATTTTTCATGTACCGGGGTACACGACAAATTGTTAAAAATAACAAAAAAATATCATTAAAAAATTCAAAATTTAAGGAGTTTCTCATGAACCCAGGTACACCAGAAATGTTTAAAATGATCACAAAGTGTAATTATAGGTAATTTTTGAATTTTAAAAAAATTGAAAAATTAAGAATTTTTCATGTACCGGGGTACACGACAAATTGTTAAAAATAACAGAAAAAATATCATTAAAAAATTCAAAATTTAAGGAGTTTCTCATTAACCTAGGTACACCAGAAATGTTTAAAATGATCACAACGTGTAATTATAGGTAATTTTTGAATTTTACAAAATTTGAAAAATTAAGAATTTTTCATGTACCGGGGTACACGACAAATTGTTAAAAATAACATAAAAATATTATTAAAAAATTCAAAATTTAAGGAGTTTCTCATTAACCCAGGTACACCAGAAATGTTTTAAAATGATCACAAAGTGTAATTATAGGTAATTTTTGAATTTTACAGAAATTCAAAAATTAAGAATTTTTCATGTACCGGGGTACACGACAAATTGTTAAAAAAATATCATTAAAAAATTCAAAATTTAAGGAGTTTCTCATGAACCAAGGTACACCAGAAATGTTTTAAAATGATCACAAAGTGTAATTATAGGTAATTTTTGAAATTTACAAAAAATTCAAAAACTAAGAATTTTTCATGTACCGGGGTACACGACAAATTGTTAAAAATAACAGAAAAAATATCAATAAAAATTCAAAATGTAAGGAGTTTCTCATGAACCCAGGTACACCAGAAATGTTTAAAATGATCATAAAGTGTAATTATTGGTAATTTTTGAATTTTACAAAAATTGAAAAATTAAGAATTTGTCATGTACCGGGGTACACGACAAATTGTTCAAAACAACAGAAAAAATATTATTAAAAAATTCAAAATTTAAGGAGTTTCTCATGAACATAGGTACAACAGAAATGTTTAAACTGATCACAAAGTGTAATTATAGGTAATTTTTGAATTTTACAAAAATTGAAAAATTAAGAATTTTTCTTGTACCGGGGTACACGACAAATTGTTAAAAATAATAGAAAAATATCATTAAAAAATTCAAAATTTAAGGAGTTTCTCATGAACCTAGGTACACCAGAAATGTTTAAAATGATCACAAAGTGTAATTATAGTAATTTTTTAATTTCAACAAAATTGAAAAATTAATAATTTTTCATGTACCGGGGTACACGACAAATTGTTAAAAAAAACATAAAAAATATCATTAAAAAATTCAAAATTTAAGGAGTTTCTCATGAACCCAGGTACACCAGAAATGTTTTAAAATGATCACAAAGTATAATTATAGGTAATTTTTGAATTTTAAAAAAATTGAAAAATTAAGAATTTTTCATGTACCGAGGTACACGACAAATTGTTAAAAATAACAGAAAAAATATCATTAAAAAATTCAAAATTTAAGGAGTTTCTCATGAACTTAGGTACACCAGAAATGTTTAAAATGATCACAAAGTGTAATTATAGGTTATTTTTGAATTTTACAAAAATTGAAAAATTAAGAATTTTTCTTGTACCGGGGTACACGACAAATTGTTAAAAATAACAGAAAAATATCATTAAAAATTCAAAATTTAAAGAGTTTCTCATGAACCCAGGTACACCGGAAATGTTTAAAATGATCACAAAGTGTAATTATTGGTAATTTTTGAATTTTACAAAAATTGAAAAATTAAGAATTTTTCATGTACCGGGGTACACGACAAATTGTTAAAAATAACAAAAAAATATCATTAAAAAATTCAAAATTTAAGGAGTTTCTCATGAACCCAGGTACACCAGAAATGTTTAAAATGATCACAAAGTGTAATTATAGGTAATTTTTGAATTTTAAAAAAATTAAAAATTAAGAATTTTTCATGTACCGGGGTACACGACAAATTGTTAAAAATAACAGAAAAAATATCATTAAAAAATTCAAAATTTAAGGAGTTTCTCATGAACCTAGGTACACCAGAAATGCTTAAAATGATCACAACGTGTAATTATAGGTAATTTTTGAATTTTACAAAATTTGAAAAATTAAGAATTTTTCTTGTACCGGGTTACACGACAAATGGTTAAAAATAACAGAAAAATATCATTAAAAATTCAAAATTTAAGGAGTTTCTCATTACCTAGGTACACCAGAAATGTTTAAAATGATCACAAAGTGTAATTATAGGTAATTTTTGTATTTTACAAAAATTGAAAAATTAAGAATTTTTCATGTACCGGGGTACACGACAAATTGTTAAAAATAACATAAAAATATCATTAAAAAATTCAAAATTTAAGGAGTTTCTCATTAACCCAGGTACACCAGAAATGTTTTAAAATGATCACAAAGTGTAATTATAGGTAATTTTTGAATTTTACAGAAATTCAAAAATTAAGAATTTTTCATGTACCGGGGTACACGACAAATTGTTAAAAAATATCATTAAAAAATTCAAAATTTAAGGAGTTTCTCATGAACCAAGGTACACCAGAAATGTTTTAAAATGATCACAAAGTGTAATTATAGGTAATTTTTGAAATTTACAAAAAATTCAAAAACTAAGAATTTTTCATGTACCGGGGTACACGACAAATTGTTAAAAATAACAGAAAAAATATCAATAAAAATTCAAAATTTAAGGAGTTTCTCATGAACCCAGGTACACCAGAAATGTTTAAAATGATCATAAAGTGTAATTATTGGTAATTTTTGAATTTTACAAAAATTGAAAAATTAAGAATTTGTCATGTACCGGGGTACACGACAAATTGTTCAAAACAACAGAAAAAATATCATTAAAAAATTCAAAATTTAAGGAGTTTCTCATGAACATAGGTACAACAGAAATGTTTAAACTGATCACAAAGTGTAATTATAGGTAATTTTTGAATTTTACAAAAATTGAAAAATTAAGAATTTTTCTTGTACCGGGGTACACGACAAATTGTTAAAAATAACTAGAAAAATATCATTAAAAAATTCAAAATTTAAGGAGTTTCTCATGAACCTAGGTACACCAGAAATGTTTAAAATGATCACAAAGTGTAATTATAGTAATTTTTGAATTTCAACAAAATTGAAAAATTAATAATTTTTCATGTACCGGGGTACACGACAAATTGTTAAAAAAAACATAAAAAATATCATTAAAAAATTCAAAATTTAAGGAGTTTCTCATGAACCCAGGTACACCAGAAATGTTTTAAAATGATCACAAAGTATAATTATAGGTAATTTTTGAATTTTAAAAAAATTGAAAAATTAAGAATTTTTCATGTACCGAGGTACACGACAAATTGTTAAAAATAACAGAAAAAATATCATTAAAAAATTCAAAATTTAAGGAGTTTCTCATGAACTTAGGTACACCAGAAATGTTTAAAATGATCACAAAGTGTAATTATAGGTTATTTTTGAATTTTACAAAAATTGAAAAATTAAGAATTTTTCTTGTACCGGGGTACACGACAAATTGTTAAAAATAACAGAAAAATATCATTAAAAATTCAAAATTTAAAGAGTTTCTCATGAACCCAGGTACACCGGAAATGTTTAAAATGATCACAAAGTGTAATTATTGGTAATTTTTGAATTTTACAAAAATTGAAAAATTAAGAATTTTTCATGTACCGGGGTACACGACAAATTGTTAAAAATAACAAAAAAATATCATTAAAAAATTCAAAATTTAAGGAGTTTCTCATGAACCCAGGTACACCAGAAATGTTTAAAATGATCACAAAGTGTAATTATAGGTAATTTTTGAATTTTAAAAAAATTGAAAAATTAAGAATTTTTCATGTACCGGGGTACACGACAAATTGTTAAAAATAACAGAAAAAATATCAATAAAAATTCAAAATTTAAGGAGTTTCTCATGAACCCAGGTACACCAGAAATGTTTAAAATGATCATAAAGTGTAATTATTGGTAATTTTTGAATTTTACAAAAATTGAAAAATTAAGAATTTGTCATGTACCGGGGTACACGACAAATTGTTCAAAACAACAGAAAAAATATTATTAAAAAATTCAAAATTTAAGGAGTTTCTCATGAACATAGGTACAACAGAAATGTTTAAACTGATCACAAAGTGTAATTATAGGTAATTTTTGAATTTTACAAAAATTGAAAAATTAAGAATTTTTCTTGTACCCGGGGTACACGACAAATTGTTAAAAATAACAGAAAAATATCATTAAAAAATTCAAAATTTAAGGAGTTTCTCATGAACCTAGGTACACCAGAAATGTTTAAAATGATCACAAAGTGTAATTATAGCAATTTTTGAATTTCAACAAAATTGAAAAATTAATAATTTTTCATGTACCGGGGTACACGACAAATTGTTAAAAAAACATAAAAAATATCATTAAAAAATTCAAAATTTAAGGAGTTTCTCATGAACCCAGGTACACCAGAAATGTTTTAAAATGATCACAAAGTATAATTATAGGTAATTTTTGAATTTTAAAAAAATTGAAAAATTAAGAATTTTTCATGTACCGAGGTACACGACAAATTGTTAAAAATAACAGAAAAAATATCATTAAAAAATTCAAAATTTAAGGAGTTTCTCATGAACTTAGGTACACCAGAAATGTTTAAAATGATCACAAAGTGTAATTATAGGTTATTTTTGAATTTTACAAAAATTGAAAAATTAAGAATTTTTCTTGTACCGGGGTACACGACAAATTGTTAAAAATAACAGAAAAATATCATTAAAAATTCAAAATTTAAAGAGTTTCTCATGAACCCAGGTACACCGGAAATGTTTAAAATGATCACAAAGTGTAATTATTGGTAATTTTTGAATTTTACAAAAATTGAAAAATTAAGAATTTTTCATGTACCGGGGTACACGACAAATTGTTAAAAATAACAGAAAAAATATCATTAAAAAATTCAAAATTTAAGGAGTTTCTCATGAACTTAGGTACACCAGAAATGTTTAAAATGATCACAAAGTGTAATTATAGGTAATTTTTGAATTTTACAAAAATTGAAAAATTAAGAATTTTTCTTGTACCGGGGTACACGACAAATTGTTAAAAATAACAGAAAAATATCATTAAAAATTCAAAATTTAAAGAGTTTCTCATGAACCCAGGTACACCGGAAATGTTTAAAATGATCACAAAGTGTAATTATTGGTAATTTTTGAATTTTACAAAAATTGAAAAATTAAGAATTTTTCATGTACCGGGGTACACGACAAATTGTTAAAAATAACAAAAAAATATCATTAAAAAATTCAAAATTTAAGGAGTTTCTCATGAACCCAGGTACACCAGAAATGTTTAAAATGATCACAAAGTGTAATTATAGGTAATTTTTGAATTTTAAAAAAATTGAAAAATTAAGAATTTTTCATGTACCGGGGTACACGACAAATTGTTAAAAATAACAGTAAAAATATCATTAAAAAATTCAAAATTTAAGGAGTTTGTCATGAACCTAGGTACACCAGAAATGTTTAAAATGATCACAACGTGTAATTATAGGTAATTTTTGAATTTTACAAAATTTGAAAAATTAAGAATTTTTCTTGTACCGGGTTACACGACAAATGGTTAAAAATAACAGAAAAAATATCATTAAAAAATTCAAAATTTAAGGAGTTTCTCATTACCTAGGTACACCAGAAATGTTTAAAATGATCACAAAGTGTAATTATAGGTTATTTTTGTATTTTACAAAAATTGAAAAATTAAGAATTTTTCATGTACCGGGGTACACGACAAATTGTTAAAAATAACATAAAAATATCATTAAAAAATTCAAAATTTAAGGAGTTTCTCATTAACTCAGGTACACCAGAAATGTTTTAAAATGATCACAAAGTGTAATTATAGGTAATTTTTGAATTTTACAGAAATTCAAAAATTAAGAATTTTTCATGTACCGGGGTACACGACAAATTGTTAAAAAAATATCATTAAAAAATTCAAAATTTAAGGAGTTTCTCATGAACCAAGGTACACCAGAAATGTTTTAAAATGATCACAAAGTGTAATTATAGGTAATTTTTTAAATTTACAAAAAATTCAAAAACTAAGAATTTTTCATGTACCGGGGTACACGACAAATTGTTAAAAATAACAGAAAAAATATCATTAAAAATTCAAAATTTAAGGAGTTTCTCATGAACCCAGGTACACCAGAAATGTTTAAAATGATCATAAAGTGTAATTATTGGTAATTTTTGAATTTTACAAAAATTGAAAAATTAAGAATTTGTCATGTACCGGGGTACACGACAAATTGTTCAAAACAACAGAAAAAATATCATTAAAAAATTCAAAATTTAAGGAGTTTCTCATGAACATAGGTACAACAGAAATGTTTAAACTGATCACAAAGTGAAATTATAGGTAATTTTTGAATTTTACAAAAATTGAAAAATTAAGAATTTTTCTTGTACCCGGGTACACGACAAATTGTTAAAAATAACAGAAAAATATCATTAAAAAATTCAAAATTTAAGGAGTTTCTCATGAACCTAGGTACACCAGAAAGGTTTAAAATGATCACAAAGTGTAATTATAGTAATTTTTGAATTTCAACAAAATTGAAAAATTAATAATTTTTCATGTACCGGGGTACACGACAAATTGTTAAAAAAAACATAAAAAATATCATTAAAAAATTCAAAATTTAAGGAGTTTCTCATGAACCCAGGTACACCAGAAATGTTTTAAAATGATCACAAAGTATAATTATAGGTAATTTTTGAATTTTAAAAAAATTGAAAAATTAAGAATTTTTCATGTACCGAGGTACACGACAAATTGTTAAAAATAACAGAAAAAATATCATTAAAAAATTCAAAATTTAAGGAGTTTCTCATGAACTTAGGTACACCAGAAATGTTTAAAATGATCACAAAGTGTAATTATAGGTTATTTTTGAATTTTACAAAAATTGAAAAATTAAGAATTTTTCTTGTACCGGGGTACACGACAAATTGTTAAAAATAACGGAAAAATATCATTAAAAAATTCAAAATTTAAGGAGTTTCTCATGAACCTAGGTACACCAGAAATGTTTAAAATGATCACAAAGTGTAATTATAATAATTTTTGAATTTCAACAAAATTGAAAATTTAATAATTTTTCATGTACCGGGGTACACGACAAATTGTTAAAAAAAACATAAAAAATATCATTAAAAAATTCAAAATTTAAGGAGTTTCTCATGAACCCAGGTACACCAGAAATGTTTTAAAATGATCACAAAGTATAATTATAGGTAATTTCTGAATTTTAAAAAAATTGAAAAATTAAGAATTTTTCATGTACCGGGGTACACGACAAATTGTTAAAAATAACAGAAAAAATATCATTAAAAAATTCAAAATTTAAGGAGTTTCTCATGAACTTAGGTACACCAGAAATGTTTAAAATGATCACAAAGTGTAATTATAGGTTATTTTTGAATTTTACAAAAATTGAAAAATTAAGAATTTTTCTTGTACCGGGGTACACGACAAATTGTTAAAAATAACAGAAAAATATCATTAAAAATTCAAAATTTAAAGAGTTTCTCATGAACCCAGGTACACCAGAAATGTTTAAAATGATCACAAAGTGTAATTATTGGTAATTTTTGAATTTTACAAAAATTGAAAAATTAAGAATTTTTCATGTACCGGGGTACACGACAAATTGTTAAAAATAACAGAAAAATATCATTAAAAAATTCAAAATTTAAGGAGTTTCTCATGAACCCAGGTACACCAGAAATGTTTAAAATGATCACAAACTGTAATTATAGGTAATTTTTGAATTTTAAAAAAATTGAAAAATTAAGAATTTTTCATGTACCGGGTTACACGACAAATTGTTAAAAATAACAGAAAAAATATCATTAAAAAATTCAAAATTTTAGGAGTTTCTCATGAACTTAGGTACACCAAAATGTTTAAAATGATCACAAAGTGTAATTATAGGTTATTTTTGAATTTTACAAAAATTGAAAAATTAAGAATTTTTCTTGTACCGGGGTACACGACAAATTGTTAAAAATAACAGAAAAAATATCATTAAAAAAATTCAAAATTTAAGGAGTTTGTCATGAACCTAGGTACACCAGAAATGTTTTAAAATGATCACAAAGTGTAATTATAGGTAATTTTTGAATTTTACAAAAATTCAAAAATTAAGAATTTTTCATGTTTCGGGGTACACGACAAATTGTTAAAAATAACAGAAAAATATCATTAAAAAATTCAAAATTTAAGGAGTTTCTCATGAACCCAGGTACACCATAAATGTTTAAAATGATCACAAAGTGTAATTATAGGTAATTTTTGAATTTTAAAAAAATTGAAAAATTAAGAATTTTTCATGTACCGGGGTACACGACAAATTGTTAAAAATAACAGAAAAAATATCTTTAAAAACTTCAAAATTTAAGGAGTTTCTCATGAACTTAGGTACACCATAAATGTTTAAAATGATCACAAAGTGTAGTTATAGGTTATTTTTGAATTTTACAAAAATTGAAAAGTTAAGAATTTTTCTTGTACCGGGGTACACGACAAATTGTTAAAAATAACAGAAAAATATCATTAAGAAATTCAAAATTTAAGGAGTTTCTCATGAACCTAGGTACACCAGAAATGTTTTAAAATGATCACAAAGTGTAATTATAGGTAATTTTTGAATTTTAAAAAAATTCAAAAATTAAGAATTTTTCATGTTCCGAGATACACGACAAATTGTTAAAAATAACAGAAAAATATCATTAAAAAATTCAAAATTTAAGGACTTTCTCATGAACCTAGGTACACCAGAAATGTTTAAAATGATCACAAAGTGTAATTATAGGTAATTTTTGAATTTTACAAAAATTGAAAAATTTAGAATTTTTCTTGTACCGTGGTACACGACAAATTGTTAAAAATAACAGAAAAAATATCATTAAAAAATTCAAAATTTAAGGAGTTTCTCATGAACCTAGGCACACCAGAAATGTTTAAAATGATCACAAAGTGTAATTATAGTAATTTTTGAATTTCAACAAAATTGAAAAATTAATAATTTTTCATGTACCGGGGTACACGACAAATTGTTAAAAATAACATAAAAATATCATTAAAAAATTCAAAATTTAAGGAGTTTCTCATGAACCTAGGTACACCAGAAATGTTTAAAATGATCACAAAGTGTAATTATAGGTAATTTTTGAATTTTACAAAAATTGAAAAATTAAGAATTTTTCATTTACCGGGGTACACGACAAATTGTTAAACATAACATAAAAAATATCATTAAAAAATTCAAAATTTAAGGAGTTTCTCATTAACCCAGGTACACCAGAAATGTTTTAAAATGATCACAAAGTGTAATTATAGGTAATTTTTGAATTTTACAGAAATTCAAAAATTAAGAATTTTTCATGTACCGGGGTACACGACAAATTGTTAAAAAAATATCATTAAAAAATTCAAAATTTAAGGAGTTTCTCATGAACCAAGGTACACCAGAAATGTTTTAACATGATCACAAAGTGTAATTATAGGTAATTTTTTAAATTTACAAAAAATTCAAAAATTAAGAATTTTTCATGTACCGGGGTACACGACAAATTGTTAAAAATAACAGAAAAAATATCATTAAAAATTCAAAATTTAAGGAGTTTCTCATGAACCCAGGTACACCAGAAATGTTTAAAATGATCATAAAGTGTAATTATTGGTAATTTTTGAATTTTACAAAAATTGAAAAATTAAGAATTTGTCATGTACCGGGGTACACGACAAATTGTTAAAAACAACAGAAAAAATATCATTAAAAAATTCAAAATTTAAGGAGTTTCTCATGAACCTAGGTACAACAGAAATGTTTAAAATTATCACAAAGTGTAATTATAGGTAATTTTTGAATTTTAAAAAAATTGAAAAATTAAGAATTTTTCATGTACCGGGGTACACGACAAATTGTTAAAAATAACAGAAAAAATATCATTAAAAAATTCAAAATTTAAGGAGTTTCTCATGAACTTAGGTACACCAGAAATGTTTAAAATGATCACAAAGTGTAATTATAGGTAATTTTTGAATTTTACAAAAATTCAAAAATTAAGAATTTTTCATGTTCCGGGATACACGACAAATTGTTAAAAATAACAGAAAAATATCATTAAAAAATTCAAAATTTAAGGAGTTTCTCATGAACCTAGGTACACCAGAAATGTTTAAAATGATCACAAAGTGTAATTATAGGTAATTTTTGAATTTTACAAAAATTGAAGAATTAAGAATTTTTCTTGTACCGGGGTACACGACAAATTGTTAAAAATATCATTAAAAAATTCAAAATTTAAGGAGTTTCTCATGAACCTAGGTACACCAGAAATGTTTAAAATGATCACAAAGTGTAATTATAGTAATTTTTGAATTTCAACAAAATTGAAAAATTAATAATTTTTCATGTACCGGGGTACATGACAAATTGTTAAAAATAACAGAAAAAATATCATTAAAAAATTCAAAATTTAAGGAGTTTCTCATGAACCTAGGTACACCAGAAATGTTTAAAATGATCACAAAGTGTAATTATAGTAATTTTTGAATTTCAACAAAATTGAAAAATTAATAATTTTTCATGTACCGGGGTACACGACAAATTGTTAAAAATAACATAAAAAATATCATTAAAAAAATTCAAAATTTAAGGAGTTTCTCATGAACCCAGGTACACCAGAAATGATTTAAAATGATCACAAAGTGTAATTATAGGTAATTTTTGAATTTTAAAAAAATTGAAAAATTAAGAATTTTTCATGTACCGGGGTACACGACAAATTGTTAAAAATAACAGAAAAAATATCATTAAAAAATTCAAAATTTAAGGAGTTTCTCATGAACTTAGGTACACCAGAAATGTTTAAAATGATCACAAAGTGTAATTATAGGTTATTTTTGAATTTTAAAAAAATTGAAAAATTAAGAATTTTTCTTATACCGGGGTACACGACAAATTGTTAAAAATAACAGAAAAAATATCATTAAAAATTCAAAATTTAAGGAGTTTCTCATGAACCCAGGTACACCAGAAATGTTTAAAATGATCACAGAGTGTAATTATTGGTAATTTTTGAATTTTACAAAAATTGAAAAATTAAGAATTTGTCATGTACCGGGGTACACGAAAAATTGTTAAAAATAACAGAAAAAATATCATTAAAAAATTGAAAATTTAAGGAGTTTCTCATGAACCTAGGTACACCAGAAATGTTTAAAATGATCACAAAGTGTAATTATAGGTAATTTTTGAATTTTACAAAAATTGAAGAATTAAGAATTTTTCTTGTACCGGGGTACACGACAAATTGTTAAAAATATCATTAAAAAATTCAAAATTTAAGGAGTTTCTCATGAACCTAGGTACACCAGAAATGTTTAAAATGATCACAAAGTGTAATTATAGTAATTTTTGAATTTCACAAAATTGAAAAATTAATAATTTTTCATGTACCGGGGTACACGACAAATTGTTAAAAATAACATAAAAAATATCATTAAAAAATTCAAAATTTAAGGAGTTTCTCATGAACCCAGGTACACCATAAATGTTTTAAAAAGATCACAAAGTGTAATTATATGTAATTTTTGAATTTTACAGAAATTCAAAAATTAAGAATTTTTCATGTACCGGGGTACACGACAAATTGTTAAAAATAACAGAAAAATATCATTAAAAAATTAAAAATTTAAGGAGTTTCTCATGAACCCAGGTACACCAGAAATGTTTAAAATGATCACAAAGTGTAATTATAGGTAATTTTTGAATTTTAAAAAAATTGAAAAATTAAGAATTTTTCATGTACCGGTGTACACGACAAATTGTTAAAAATAACAGAAAAAATATCATTAAAAATTTCAAAATTTAAGGAGTTTCTCATGAACTTAGGTACACCAAAATGTTTAAAATGATCACAAAGTGTAATTATAGGTTATTTTTGAATTTTACAAAAATTGAAAAATTAAGAATTTTTCTTGTACCGGGGTACACGACAAATTGTTAAAAATAACAGAAAAAATATCATTAAAAAATTCAAAATTTAAGGAGTTTGTCATGAACCTAGGTACACCAGAAATGTTTTAAAATGATCACAAAGTGTAATTATAGGTAATTTTTGAATTTTACAAAAATTCAAAAATTAAGAATTTTTCATGTTCCGCTGTACACGACAAATTGTTAAAAATAACAGAAAAATATCATTAAAAAATTCAAAATTTAAGGAGTTTCTCATGAACCCAGGTACACCAGAAATGTTTAAAATGATCACAAAGTGTAATTATAGGTAATTTTTGAATTTTAAAAAAATTGAAAAATTAAGAATTTTTCATGTACCGGGGTACACGACAAATTGTTAAATATAACAGAAAAAATATCATTAAAAAATTCAAAATTTAAGGAGTTTCTCATGAACTTAGGTACACCAGAAATGTTTAACATGATCACAAAGTGTAATTATAGGTTATTTTTGAATTTTACAAAAATTGAAAAGTTAAGAATTTTTCTTGTACCGGGGTACACGACAAATTGTTAAAAATAACAGAAAAATATCATTAAAAAATTCAAAATTTAAGGAGTTTCTCATGAACCTAGGTACACCAGAAATGTTTTAAAATGATCACAAAGTGTAATTATAGGTAATTTTTGAATTTTACAAAAATTCAAAAATTAAGAATTTTTCATGTTCCGGGATACACGACAAATTGTTAAAAATAACAGAAAAATATCATTAAAAAATTCAAAATTTAAGGAGTTTCTCATGAACCTAGGTACACCAGAAATGTTTAAAATGATCACAAAGTGTAATTATAGTAATTTTTGAATTTCAACAAAATTGAAAAATTAATAATTTTTCATGTACCGGGGTACACGACAAATTGTTAAAAATAACATAAAAAATATCATTAAAAAATTCAAAATTTAAGGAGTTTATCATGAACCCAGGTACACCAGAAATGTTTTAAAATGATCACAAAGTGTAATTATAGGTAATTTTTGAATTTTAAAAAAATTGAAAAATTAAGAATTTTTCATGTACCGGGGTACATGACAAATTGTTAAAAATAACAGAAAAAATATCATTAAAAAATTCAAAATTTAAGGAGTTTCTCATGAACTTAGGTACACCAGAAATGTTTAAAATGATCACAAAGTGTAATTATAGGTTATTTTTGAATTTCAAAAAAATTGAAAAATTAAGAATTTTTCTTGTACCGGGGTACACGACAAATTGTTAAAAATAACAGAAAAAATATCATTAAAAATTCAAAATTTAAGGAGTGTCTCATGAACCCAGGTACACTAGAAATGTTTAAAATGATCACAAAGTGTAATTATTGGTAATTTTTGAATTTTACAAAAATTGAAAAATTAAGAATTTGTCATGTACCGGGGTACACGACAAATTGTTAAAAATAACAGAAAAAATATCATTAAAAAATTCAAAATTTAAGGAGTTTCTCATGAACCTAGATACACCAGAAATGTTTAAAATGATCACAAAGTGTAATTATAGGTAATTTTTGAATTTTACAAAAATTGTAGAATTAAGAATTTTTCTTGTACCGGGGTACACGACAAATTGTTAAAAATATCATTAAAAAATTCAAAATATAAGGAGTTTCTCATGAACCTAGGTACACCAGAAATGTTTAAAATGATCACAAAGTGTAATTATAGTAATTTTTGAATTTCAACAAAATTGAAAAATTAATAATTTTTCATGTACCGAGGTACACGGCAAACTGTTAAAAATAACATAAAAAATATCATTAAAAAATTCAAAATTTAAGGAGTTTCTCATGAACCCAGGTACACCAGAAATGTTTTAAAAAGATCACAAAGTGTAATTATAGGTAATTTTTGAATTTTACAGAAATTCAAAAATTAAGAATTTTTCATGTACCGGGGTACACGACAAATTGTTAAAAATAACAGAAAAATATCATTAAAAAATTCAAAATTTAAGGAGTTTCTCATGAACCCAGGTACACCAGAAATGTTTAAAATGATCACAAAGTGTAATTATAGGTAATTTTTGAATTTTAAAAAAATTGATAAATTAAGAATTTTTCATGTACCGGGGTACACGACAAATTGTTAAAAATAACAGAAAAAATATCATTAAAAATTTCAAAATTTAAGGAGTTTCTCATGAACTTAGGTACACCAAAATGTTTAAAATGATCACAAAGTGTAATTATAGGTTATTTTTGAATTTTACAAAAATTGAAAAATTAAGAATTTTTCTTGTACCGGGGTACACGACAAATTGTTAAAAATAACAGAAAAAATATCATTAAAAAATTCAAAATTTAAGGAGTTTGTCATGAACCTAGGTACACCAGAAATGTTTTAAAATGATCACAAAGTGTAATTATAGGTAATTTTTGAATTTTACAAAAATTCAAAAATTAAGAATTTTTCATGTTCCGGTGTACACGACAAATTGATAAAAATAACAGAAAAATATCATTAAAAAATTCAAAATTTAAGGAGTTTCTCATGAACCCAGGTACACCAGAAATGTTTAAAATGATCACATAGTGTAATTATAGGTAATTTTTGAATTTTAAAAAAATTGAAAAATTAAGAATTTTTCATGTACCGGGGTACACGACAAATTGTTAAATATAACAGAAAAAATATCATTAAAAAATTCAAAATTTAAGGAGTTTCTCATGAACTTAGGTACACCAGAAATGTTTAACATGATCACAAAGTGTAATTATAGGTTATTTTTGAAATTT
Source organism: Cichorium intybus (assembly GCA_023525715.1). Taxonomy (NCBI): domain Eukaryota; kingdom Viridiplantae; phylum Streptophyta; class Magnoliopsida; order Asterales; family Asteraceae; genus Cichorium; species Cichorium intybus. Next base: position 117,155,323 of record CM042015.1, read on the forward strand.
ACAAAAATTGAAAAGTTAAGAATTTTTCTTGTACCGGGGTACACGACAAATTGTTAAAAATAACAGAAAAATATCATTAAAAAATTCAAAATTTAAGGAGTTTCTCATGAACCTAGGTACACCAGAAATGTTTTAAAATGATCACAAAGTGTAATTATAGGTAATTTTTGAATTTTACAAAAATTCAAAAATTAAGAATTTTTCATGTTCCGGGATACACGACAAATTGTTAAAAATAACAGAAAAATATCATTAAAAAATTCAAAATTTAAGGAGTTTCTCATGAACCTAGGTACACCAGAAATGTTTAAAATGATCACAAAGTGTAATTATAGTAATTTTTGAATTTCAACAAAATTGAAAAATTAATAATTTTTCATGTACCGGGGTACACGACAAACTGTTAAAAATAACATAAAAAATATCATTAAAAAATTCAAAATTTAAGGAGTTTCTCATGAACCCAGGTACACCAGAAATGTTTTAAAATGATCACAAAGTGTAATTATAGGTAATTTTTGAATTTTAAAAAAATTGAAAAATTAAGAATTTTTCATGTACCGGGGTACATGACAAATTGTTAAAAATAACAGAAAAAATATCATTAAAAAATTCAAAATTTAAGGAGTTTCTCATGAACTTAGGTACACCAGAAATGTTTAAAATGATCACAAAGTGTAATTATAGGTTATTTTTGAATTGCAAAAAAATTGAAAAATTAAGAATTTTTCTTGTACCGGGGTACACGACAAATTGTTAAAAATAACAGAAAAAATATCATTAAAAATTCAAATTTTAAGGAGTGTCTCATGAACCCAGGTACACCAGAAATGTTTAAACTGATCACAAAGTGTAATTATTGGTAATTTTTGAATTTTACAAAAATTGAAAAATTAAGAATTTGTCATGTACCGGGGTACACGACAAATTGTTAAAAATAATAGAAAAAATATCATTAAAAAATTCAAAATTTAAGGAGTTTCTCATGAACCTAGGTACACCAGAAATGTTTAAAATGATCACAAAGTGTAATTATAGGTAATTTTTGAATTTTACAAAAATTGAAGAATTAAGAATTTTTCTTGTACCGGGGTACACGACAAATTGTTAAAAATATCATTAAAAAATTCAAAATATAAGGAGTTTCTCATGAACCTAGGTACACCAGAAATGTTTAAAATGATCACAAAGTGTAATTATAGTAATTTTTGAATTTCACAAAATTGAAAAATTAATAATTTTTCAATTTTGTACCGGGGTACACGACAAATTGTTAAAAATAACATAAAAAATATCATTAAAAAATTCAAAATTTAAGGAGTTTCTCATGAACCCAGGTACACCAGAAATGTTTTAAAAAGATCACAAAGTGTAATTATAGGTAATTTTTGAATTTTACAGAAATTCAAAAATTAAGAATTTTTCATGTACCGGGGTACACGACAAATTGTTAAAAATAACAGAAAAATATCATTAAAAAATTCAAAATTTAAGGAGTTTCTCATGAACCCAGGTACACCAGAAATGTTTAAAATGATCACAAAGTGTAATTATAGGTAATTTTTGAATTTTAAAAAAATTGAAAAATTAAGAATTTTTCATGTACCGGGGTACACGACAAATTGTTAAAAATAACAGAAAAAATATCATTAAAAATTTCAAAATTTAAGGAGTTTCTCATGAACTTAGGTACACCAAAATGTTTAAAATGATCACAAAGTGTAATTATAGGTTATTTTTGAATTTTACAAAAATTGAAAAATTAAGAATTTTTCTTGTACCGGGGTACACGACAAATTGTTAAAAATAACAGAAAAAATATCATTAAAAAATTCAAAATTTAAGGAGTTTGTCATGAACCTAGGTACACCAGAAATGTTTTAAAATGATCACAAAGTGTAATTATAGGTAATTTTTTGAATTTTACAAAAATTCAAAAATTAAGAATTTTTCATGTTCCGGTGTACACGACAAATTGTTAAAAATAACAGAAAAATATCATTAAAAAATTCAAAATTTAAGGAGTTTCTCATGAACCCAGGTACACCAGAAATGTTTAAAATGATCACAAAGTGTAATTATAGGTAATTTTTGAATTTTAAAAAAATTGAAAAATTAAGAATTTTTCATGTACCGGGGTACACGACAAATTGTTAAATATAACAGAAAAAATATCATTAAAAAATTCAAAATTTAAGGAGTTTCTCATGAACTTAGGTACACCAGAAATGTTTAACATGATCACAAAGTGTAATTATAGGTTATTTTTGAAATTTACAAAAATTGAAAAGTTAAGAATTTTTCTTGTACCGGGGTACACGACAAATTGTTAAAAATAACAGAAAAATATCATTAAAAAATTCAAAATTTAAGGAGTTTCTCATGAACCTAGGTACACCAGAAATGTTTTAAAATGATCACAAAGTGTAATTATAGGTAATTTTTGAATTTTACAAAAATTCAAAAATTAAGAATTTTTCATGTTCCAGGATACACGACAAATTGTTAAAAATAACAGAAAAATATCATTAAAAAATTCAAAATTTAAGGAGTTTCTCATGAACCTAGGTACACCAGAAATGTTTAAAATGATCACAAAGTGTAATTATAGTAATTTTTGAATTTCAACAAAATTGAAAAATTAATAATTTTTCATGTACCGAGGTACACGGCAAACTGTTAAAAATAACATAAAAAATATCATTAAAAAATTCAAAATTTAAGGAGTTTCTCATGAACCCAGGTACACCAGAAATGTTTTAAAATGATCACAAAGTGTAATTATAGGTAATTTTTGAATTTTAAAAAAATTGAAAAATTAAGAATTTTTCATGTACCGGGGTACATGACAAATTGTTAAAAATAACAGAAAAAATATCATTAAAAATTCAAAATTTAAGGAGTTTCTCATGAACTTAGGTACACCAGAAATGTTTAAAATGATCACAAAGTGTAATTATAGGTTATTTTTGAATTTCAAAAAAATTGAAAAATTAAGAATTTTTCTTGTACCGGGGTACACGACAAATTGTTAAAAATAACAGAAAAAATATCATTAAAAATTCAAAATTTAAGGAGTGTCTCATGAACCCAGGTACACCAGAAATGTTTAAACTGATCACAAAGTGTAATTATTGGTAATTTTTGAATTTTACAAAAATTGAAAAATTAAGAATTTGTCATGTACCGGGGTACACGACAAATTGTTAAAAATAACAGAAAAAATATCATTAAAAAATTCAAAATTTAAGGAGTTTCTCATGAACCTAGGTACACCAGAAATGTTTAAAATGATCACAAAGTGTAATTATAGGTAATTTTTGAATTTTACAAAAATTGAAGAATTAAGAATTTTTCTTGTACCGGGGTACACGACAAATTGTTAAAAATATCATTAAAAAATTCAAAATATAAGGAGTTTCTCATGAACCTAGGTACACCAGAAATGTTTAAAATGATCACAAAGTGTAATTATAGTAATTTTTGAATTTCACAAAATTGAAAAATTAATAATTTTTCATGTACCGGGGTACACGACAAATTGTTAAAAATAACATAAAAAATATCATTAAAAAATTCAAAATTTAAGGAGTTTCTCATGAACCCAGGTACACCAGAAATGTTTTAAAAAGATCACAAAGTGTTATTATAGGTAATTTTTGAATTTTACAGAAATTCAAAAATCAAGAATTTTTCATGTACCGGGGTACACGACAAATTGTTAAAAATAACAGAAAAATATCATTAAAAAATTCAAAATTTAAGGAGTTTCTCATGAACCCAGGTACACCAGAAATGTTTAAAATGATCACAAAGTGTAATTATAGGTAATTTTTGAATTTTAAAAAAATTGAAAAATTAAGAATTTTTCATGTACCGGGGTACACGACAAATTGTTAAAAATAACAGAAAAAATATCATTAAAAATTTCAAAATTTAAGGAGTTTCTCATGAACTTAGGTACACCAAAATGTTTAAAATGATCACAAAGTGTAATTATAGGTTATTTTTGAATTTTACAAAAATTGAAAAATTAAGAATTTTTCTTGTACCGGGGTACACGACAAATTGTTAAAAATAACAGAAAAAATATCATTAAAAAATTCAAAATTTAAGGAGTTTGTCATGAACCTAGGTACACCAGAAATGTTTTAAAATGATCACAAAGTGTAATTATAGGTAATTTTTTGAATTTTACAAAAATTCAAAAATTAAGAATTTTTCATGTTCCGGTGTACACGACAAATTGTTAAAAATAACAGAAAAATATCATTAAAAAATTCAAAATTTAAGGAGTTTCTCATGAACCCAGGTACACCAGAAATGTTTAAAATGATCACAAAGTGTAATTATAGGTAATTTTTGAATTTTAAAAAAATTGAAAAATTAAGAATTTTTCATGTACCGGGGTACACGACAAATTGTTAAATATAACAGAAAAAATATCATTAAAAAATTCAAAATTTAAGGAGTTTCTCATGAACTTAGGTACACCAGAAATGTTTAACATGATCACAAAGTGTAATTATAGGTTATTTTTGAAATTTACAAAAATTGAAAAGTTAAGAATTTTTCTTGTACCGGAGTACACGACAAATTGTTAAAAATAACAGAAAAATATCATTAAAAAATTCAAAATTTAAGGAGTTTCTCATGAACCTAGGTACACCAGAAATGTTTTAAAATGATCACAAAGTGTAATTATAGGTAATTTTTGAATTTTACAAAAATTCAAAAATTAAGAATTTTTCATGTTCCAGGATACACGACAAATTGTTAAAAATAACAGAAAAATATCATTAAAAAATTCAAAATTTAAGGAGTTTCTCATGAACCTAGGTACACCAGAAATGTTTAAAATGATCACAAAGTGTAATTATAGTAATTTTTGAATTTCAACAAAATTGAAAAATTAATAATTTTTCATGTACCGAGGTACACGGCAAACTGTTAAAAATAACATAAAAAATATCATTAAAAAATTCAAAATTTAAGGAGTTTCTCATGAACCCAGGTACACCAGAAATGTTTTAAAATGATCACAAAGTGTAATTATAGGTAATTTTTGAATTTTAAAAAAATTGAAAAATTAAGAATTTTTCATGTACCGGGGTACATGACAAATTGTTAAAAATAACAGAAAAAATATCATTAAAAAATTCAAAATTTAAGGAGTTTCTCATGAACTTAGGTACACCAGAAATGTTTAAAATGATCACAAAGTGTAATTATAGGTTATTTTTGAATTTCAAAAAAATTGAAAAATTAAGAATTTTTCTTGTACCGGGGTACACGACAAATTGTTAAAAATAACAGAAAAAATATCATTAAAAATTCAAATTTTAAGGAGTGTCTCATGAACCCAGGTACACCAGAAATGTTTAAACTGATCACAAAGTGTAATTATTGGTAATTTTTGAATTTTACAAAAATTGAAAAATTAAGAATTTGTCATGTACCGGGGTACACGACAAATTGTTAAAAATAACAGAAAAAATATCATTAAAAAATTCAAAATTTAAGGAGTTTCTCATGAACCTAGGTACACCAGAAATGTTTAAAATGATCACAAAGTGTAATTATAGGTAATTTTTGAATTTTACAAAAATTGAAGAATTAAGAATTTTTCTTGTACCGGGGTACACGACAAATTGTTAAAAATATCATTAAAAAATTCAAAATATAAGGAGTTTCTCATGAACCTAGGTACACCAGAAATGTTTAAAATGATCACAAAGTGTAATTATAGTAATTTTTGAATTTCACAAAATTGAAAAATTAATAATTTTTCAATTTTGTACCGGGGTACACGACAAATTGTTAAAAATAACATAAAAAATATCATTAAAAAATTCAAAATTTAAGGAGTTTCTCATGAACCCAGGTACACCAGAAATGTTTTAAAAAGATCACAAAGTGTAATTATAGGTAATTTTTGAATTTTACAGAAATTCAAAAATTAAGAATTTTTCATGTACCGGGGTACACGACAAATTGTTAAAAATAACAGAAAAATATCATTAAAAAATTCAAAATTTAAGGAGTTTCTCATGAACCCAGGTACACCAGAAATGTTTAAAATGATCACAAAGTGTAATTATAGGTAATTTTTGAATTTTAAAAAAATTGAAAAATTAAGAATTTTTCATGTACCGGGGTACACGACAAATTGTTAAAAATAACAGAAAAAATATCATTAAAAATTTCAAAATTTAAGGAGTTTCTCATGAACTTAGGTACACCAAAATGTTTAAAATGATCACAAAGTGTAATTATAGGTTATTTTTGAATTTTACAAAAATTGAAAAATTAAGAATTTTTCTTGTACCGGGGTACACGACAAATTGTTAAAAATAACAGAAAAAATATCATTAAAAAATTCAAAATTTAAGGAGTTTGTCATGAACCTAGGTACACCAGAAATGTTTTAAAATGATCACAAAGTGTAATTATAGGTAATTTTTTGAATTTTACAAAAATTCAAAAATTAAGAATTTTTCATGTTCCGGTGTACACGACAAATTGTTAAAAATAACAGAAAAATATCATTAAAAAATTCAAAATTTAAGGAGTTTCTCATGAACCCAGGTACACCAGAAATGTTTAAAATGATCACAAAGTGTAATTATAGGTAATTTTTGAATTTTAAAAAAATTGAAAAATTAAGAATTTTTCATGTACCGGGGTACACGACAAATTGTTAAATATAACAGAAAAAATATCATTAAAAAATTCAAAATTTAAGGAGTTTCTCATGAACTTAGGTACACCAGAAATGTTTAACATGATCACAAAGTGTAATTATAGGTTATTTTTGAAATTTACAAAAATTGAAAAGTTAAGAATTTTTCTTGTACCGGGGTACACGACAAATTGTTAAAAATAACAGAAAAATATCATTAAAAAATTCAAAATTTAAGGAGTTTCTCATGAACCTAGGTACACCAGAAATGTTTTAAAATGATCACAAAGTGTAATTATAGGTAATTTTTGAATTTTACAAAAATTCAAAAATTAAGAATTTTTCATGTTCCAGGATACACGACAAATTGTTAAAAATAACAGAAAAATATCATTAAAAAATTCAAAATTTAAGGAGTTTCTCATGAACCTAGGTACACCAGAAATGTTTAAAATGATCACAAAGTGTAATTATAGTAATTTTTGAATTTCAACAAAATTGAAAAATTAATAATTTTTCATGTACCGAGGTACACGGCAAACTGTTAAAAATAACATAAAAAATATCATTAAAAAATTCAAAATTTAAGGAGTTTCTCATGAACCCAGGTACACCAGAAATGTTTTAAAATGATCACAAAGTGTAATTATAGGTAATTTTTGAATTTTAAAAAAATTGAAAAATTAAGAATTTTTCATGTACCGGGGTACATGACAAATTGTTAAAAATAACAGAAAAAATATCATTAAAAAATTCAAAATTTAAGGAGTTTCTCATGAACTTAGGTACACCAGAAATGTTTAAAATGATCACAAAGTGTAATTATAGGTTATTTTTGAATTTCAAAAAAATTGAAAAATTAAGAATTTTTCTTGTACCGGGGTACACGACAAATTGTTAAAAATAACAGAAAAAATATCATTAAAAATTCAAAATTTAAGGAGTGTCTCATGAACCCAGGTACACCAGAAATGTTTAAACTGATCACAAAGTGTAATTATTGGTTATTTTTGAATTTTACAAAAATTGAAAAATTAAGAATTTGTCATGTACCGGGGTACACGACAAATTGTTAAAAATAACAGAAAAAATATCATTAAAAAATTCAAAATTTAAGGAGTTTCTCATGAACCTAGGTACACCAGAAATGTTTAAAATGATCACAAAGTGTAATTATAGGTAATTTTTGAATTTTACAAAAATTGAAGAATTAAGAATTTTTCTTGTACCGGGGTACACGACAAATTGTTAAAAATATCATTAAAAAATTCAAAATATAAGGAGTTTCTCATGAACCTAGGTACACCAGAAATGTTTAAAATGATCACAAAGTGTAATTATAGTAATTTTTGAATTTCACAAAATTGAAAAATTAATAATTTTTCATGTACCGGGGTACACGACAAATTGTTAAAAATAACATAAAAAATATCATTAAAAAATTCAAAATTTAAGGAGTTTCTCATGAACCCAGGTACACCAGAAATGTTTTAAAAAGATCACAAAGTGTTATTATAGGTAATTTTTGAATTTTACAGAAATTCAAAAATCAAGAATTTTTCATGTACCGGGGTACACGACAAATTGTTAAAAATAACAGAAAAATATCATTAAAAAATTCAAAATTTAAGGAGTTTCTCATGAACCCAGGTACACCAGAAATGTTTAAAATGATCACAAAGTGTAATTATAGGTAATTTTTGAATTTTAAAAAAATTGAAAAATTAAGAATTTTTCATGTACCGGGGTACACGACAAATTGTTAAAAATAACAGAAAAAATATCATTAAAAATTTCAAAATTTAAGGAGTTTCTCATGAACTTAGGTACACCAAAATGTTTAAAATGATCACAAAGTGTAATTATAGGTTATTTTTGAATTTTACAAAAATTGAAAAATTAAGAATTTTTCTTGTACCGGGGTACACGACAAATTGTTAAAAATAACAGAAAAAATATCATTAAAAAATTCAAAATTTAAGGAGTTTGTCATGAACCTAGGTACACCAGAAATGTTTTAAAATGATCACAAAGTGTAATTATAGGTAATTTTTTGAATTTTACAAAAATTCAAAAATTAAGAATTTTTCATGTTCCGGTGTACACGACAAATTGTTAAAAATAACAGAAAAATATCATTAAAAAATTCAAAATTTAAGGAGTTTCTCATGAACCCAGGTACACCAGAAATGTTTAAAATGATCACAAAGTGTAATTATAGGTAATTTTTGAATTTTAAAAAAATTGAAAAATTAAGAATTTTTCATGTACCGGGGTACACGACAAATTGTTAAATATAACAGAAAAAATATCATTAAAAAATTCAAAATTTAAGGAGTTTCTCATGAACTTAGGTACACCAGAAATGTTTAAAATGATCACAAAGTGTAATTATAGGTTATTTTTGAATTTTACAAAAATTGAAAAGTTAAGAATTTTTCTTGTACCGGGGTACACGACAAATTGTTAAAAATAACAGAAAAATATCATTAAAAAATTCAAAATTTAAGGAGTTTCTCATGAACCTAGGTACACCAGAAATGTTTTAAAATGATCACAAAGTGTAATTATAGGTAATTTTTGAATTTTACAAAAATTCAAAAATTAAGAATTTTTCATGTTCCGGGATACACGACAAATTGTTAAAAATAACAGAAAAATATCATTAAAAAATTCAAAATTTAAGGAGTTTCTCATGAACCTAGGTACACCAGAAATGTTTAAAATGATCACAAAGTGTAATTATAGGTAATTTTTGAATTTTACAAAAATTGAAAAATTAATATTTTTTGTTGTACCGAGGTACACGACAAATTGTTAAAAATAACAGAAAAAATATCATTAAAAAATTCAAAATTTAAGGAGTTTCTCATGAACCTAGGCACACCAGAAATGTTTAAAATGATCACAAAGTGTAATTATAGTAATTTTTGAATTTCAACAAAATTGAAAAATTAATAATTTTTCATGTACCGGGGTACACGACAAATTGTTAAAAATAACATAAAAATATCATTAAAAAATTCAAAATTGAAGGAGTTTCTCATGAACCCAGGTACACCAGAAATGTTTTAAAATGATCACAAAGTGTAAGTTGAAAAATTAAGAATTTTTCATGTACCGGGTTACACCACAAATTGTTAAAAATAACAGAAAAAATATCATTAAAAAATTCAAATTTTAAGGAGTTTCTCATGAACCTAGGTACACCAGAAATGTTTAAAATGATCACAATGTGTAATTATAGGTAATTTTTGAATTTCACAAAAATTCAAAAATTAAGAATTTTTCATGTACCGGGGTACACGACAAATTGTTAAAAATAACATAAAAATATCATTAAAAAATTCAAAATTTAAGGAGTTTCTCATCAACCCATGTACACCAGAAATGATTTAAAATGATCACAAAGTGTAATTATAGGTAATTTTTGAATTTTACAAAAATTCAAAAATTAAAATTTTTTTCATGTAACAGGGTACACGACAAATTGTTAAAAATAACAGAAAAAATATCATTAAAAAATTCAAAATTTAAGGCGTTTCTCATGAACCCAGGTACACCAGAAATGTTTAAAATGATCACAAAGTGTAATTATAGGTAATTTTTGATTTTACAAAAATTCAAAAATTAAGAATTTTTCATGTACCGGGGTACACGACAAATTGTTAAAAATAACAGAAAAATATCATTAAAAATTCAAAATTTAAGGAGTTTCTCATGAACCCAGGTACACCAGAAATGTTTAAAATGATCACAAAGTGTAATTATAGGTAATTTTGGAATTTTTCAAAAATTGAAAAATTAAGAATTTTTCATGTACCGGGGTACACGACAAATTGTTAAAAATAACAGAAAAAATATCATTAAAAAATTCAAAATTTAAGGAGTTTCTCATGAACCCAGGTACACCAGAAATGTTAAAAATGATCACAAAGTGTAATTATAGGTTATTTTTGAATTTTACAAAAATTGAAAAATTAAGAATTTTTCTTGTACCGGGGTACACGACAAATTGTTAAAAATAACAGAAAAAATATCATTAAAAAATTCAAAATTTAAGGAGTTTCTCATGAACCTAGGTACACCAGAAATGTTTAAAATGATCACAAAGTGTAATTATAGTAATTTTTGAATTTCACCAAAATTGAAAAATTAAGAATTTTTCATGTACCGGGGTACACGACAAATTGTTAAAAATAACATAAAAATATCATTAAAAAATTCAAAATTTAAGGAGTTTCTCATTAACCCAGGTACACCAGAAATGTTTTAAAATGATCACAAAGTGTAATTATAGGTAATTTTTGAATTTTACAGAAATTCAAAAATCAAGAATTTTTCATGTACCGGGGTACACGACAAATTGTTAAAAATAACAGAAAAATATCATTAAAAATTCAAAATTTAAGGAGTTTCTCATGAACCCAGGTACACCAGAAATGTTTAAAATGATCACAAAGTGTAATTATAGGTAATTTTTGAATTTTAAAAAAATTGAAAAATTAAGAATTTTTCATGTACCGGGGTACACGACAAATTGTTAAAAATAACAGAAAAAATATCATTAAAAATTTCAAAATTTAAGGAGTTTCTCATGAACTTAGGTACACCAAAATGTTTAAAATGATCACAAAGTGTAATTATAGGTTATTTTTGAATTTTACAAAAATTGAAAAATTAAGAATTTTTCTTGTACCGGGGTACACGACAAATTGTTAAAAATAACAGAAAAAATATCATTAAAAATTCAAAATTTAAGGAGTTTGTCATGAACCTAGGTACACCAGAAATGTTTTAAAATGATCACAAAGTGTAATTATAGGTAATTTTTTGAATTTTACAAAAATTCAAAAATTAAGAATTTTTCATGTTCCGGTGTACACGACAAATTGTTAAAAATAACAGAAAAATATCATTAAAAAATTCAAAATTTAAGGAGTTTCTCATGAACCCAGGTACACCAGAAATGTTTAAAATGATCACAAAGTGTAATTATAGGTAATTTTTGAATTTTAAAAAAATTGAAAAATTAAGAATTTTTCATGTACCGGGGTACACGACAAATTGTTAAATATAACAGAAAAAATATCATTAAAAAATTCAAAATTTAAGGAGTTTCTCATGAACTTAGGTACACCAGAAATGTTTAAAATGATCACAAAGTGTAATTATAGGTTATTTTTGAATTTTACAAAAATTGAAAAGTTAAGAATTTTTCTTGTACCGGGGTACACGACAAATTGTTAAAAATAACAGAAAAATATCATTAAAAAATTCAAAATTTAAGGAGTTTCTCATGAACCTAGGTACACCAGAAATGTTTTAAAATGATCACAAAGTGTAATTATAGGTAATTTTTGAATTTTACAAAAATTCAAAAATTAAGAATTTTTCATGTTCCGGGATACACGACAAATTGTTAAAAATAACAGAAAAATATCATTAAAAAATTCAAAATTTAAGGAGTTTCTCATGAACCTAGGTACACCAGAAATGTTTAAAATGATCACAAAGTGTAATTATAGGTAATTTTTGAATTTTACAAAAATTGAAAAATTAATATTTTTTCTTGTACCGAGGTACACGACAAATTGTTAAAAATAACAGAAAAAATATCATTAAAAAATTCAAAATTTAAGGAGTTTCTCATGAACCTAGGCACACCAGAAATGTTTAAAATGATCACAAAGTGTAATTATAGTAATTTTTGAATTTCAACAAAATTGAAAAATTAATAATTTTTCATGTACCGGGGTACACGACAAATTGTTAAAAATAACATAAAAATATCATTAAAAAATTCAAAATTGAAGGAGTTTCTCATGAACCCAGGTACACCAGAAATGTTTTAAAATGATCACAAAGTGTAAGTTGAAAAATTAAGAATTTTTCATGTACCGGGGTACACCACAAATTGTTAAAAATAACAGAAAAAATATCATTAAAAAATTCAAATTTTAAGGAGTTTCTCATGAACCTAGGTACACCAGAAATGTTTAAAATGATCACAATGTGTAATTATAGGTAATTTTTGAATTTCACAAAAATTCAAAAATTAAGAATTTTTCATGTACCGGGGTACACGACAAATTGTTAAAAATAACATAAAAATATCATTAAAAAATTCAAAATTTAAGGAGTTTCTCATCAACCCATGTACACCAGAAATGATTTAAAATGATCACAAAGTGTAAATATAGGTAATTTTTGAATTTTACAAAAATTCAAAAATTAAATTTTTTTTCATGTAACAGGGTACACGACAAATTGTTAAAAATAACAGAAAAAATATCATTAAAAAATTCAAAATTTAAGGCGTTTCTCATGAACCCAGGTACACCAGAAATGTTTAAAATGATCACAAAGTGTAATTATAGGTAATTTTTGATTTTACAAAAATTCAAAAATTAAGAATTTTTCATGTACCGGGGTACACGACAAATTGTTAAAAATAACAGAAAAATATCATTAAAAATTCAAAATTTAAGGAGTTTCTCATGAACCCAGGTACACCAGAAATGTTTAAAATGATCACAAAGTGTAATTATAGGTAATTTTGGAATTTTTCAAAAATTGAAAAATTAAGAATTTTTCATGTACCGGGGTACACGACAAATTGTTAAAAATAACAGAAAAAATATCATTAAAAAATTCAAAATTTAAGGAGTTTCTCATGAACCCAGGTACACCAGAAATGTTAAAAATGATCACAAAGTGTAATTATAGGTTATTTTTGAATTTTACAAAAATTGAAAAATTAAGAATTTTTCTTGTACCGGGGTACACGACAAATTGTTAAAAATAACAGAAAAAATATCATTAAAAAATTCAAAATTTAAGGAGTTTCTCATGAACCTAGGTACACCAGAAATGTTTAAAATGATCACAAAGTGTAATTATAGTAATTTTTGAATTTCACCAAAATTGAAAAATTAAGAATTTTTCATGTACCGGGGTACACGACAAATTGTTAAAAATAACATAAAAATATCATTAAAAAATTCAAAATTTAAGGAGTTTCTCATTAACCCAGGTACACCAGAAATGTTTTAAAATGATCACAAAGTGTAATTATAGGTAATTTTTGAATTTTACAGAAATTCAAAAATTAAGAATTTTTCATGTACCGGGGTACACGACAAATTGTTAAAAAAATATCATTAAAAAATTCAAAATTTAAGGAGTTTCTCATGAACCAAGGTACACCAGAAATGTTTAAAATGATCAAAAAGTGTAATTATAGGTAATTTTTGAATTCTACAGAAATTGAAAAATTAAGAATTTTTCATGTACCGTGGTACACGACAAATTGTTAAAAATAACTTAAAAATATCAGTACAAAATTCAAAATTTAAGGAGTTTCTCATGAACCCAGGTACACCAGAAATGTTTAAAATGATCACAAAGTGTAATTATAGGTAATTTTTGAATTTTACAAAAATTCAAAAATTAAGAATTTTTCATGTACCGGGGTACACGACAAATTGTTAAAAATAACAGAAAAAATATCATTAAAAAATTCAAAATTTAAGGAGTTTCTCATGAACCCAGGTACACCAGAAATGTTTAAAATGATCACAAAGTGTAATTATAGGTAATTTTTGATTTTACAAAAATTCAAAAATTAAGAATTTTTCATGTACCGGGGTACACGACAAATTGTTAAAAATAACAGAAAAAATATCATTAAAAATTTCAAAATTTAATGAGTTTCTCATGAACCCAGGTACACCAGAAATGTTAAAAATGATCACAAAGTGTAATTATAGGTTATTTTTGAATTTTACAAAAATTGAAAAATTAAGAATTTTTCTTGTACCGGGGTACACGACAAATTGTTAAAAATAACAGAAAAAATATCATTAAAAAATTCAAAATTTAAGGAGTTTCTCATGAACCTAGGTACACCAGAAATGTTTAAAATGATCACAAAGTGTAATTATAGTAATTTTTGAATTTCACCAAAATTGAAAAATTAAGAATTTTTCATGTACCGGGGTACACGACAAATTGTTAAAAATAACATAAAAATATCATTAAAAAATTCAAAATTTAAGGAGTTTCTCATTAACCCAGGTACACCAGAAATGTTTTAAAATGATCACAAAGTGTAATTATAGGTAATTTTTGAATTTTACAGAAATTCAAAAATTAAGAATTTTTCATGTACCGGGGTACACGACAAATTGTTAAAAAAATATCATTAAAAAATTCAAAATTTAAGGAGTTTCTCATGAACCAAGGTACACCAGAAATGTTTAAAATGATCAAAAAGTGTAATTATAGGTAATTTTTGAATTCTACAGAAATTGAAAAATTAAGAATTTTTCATGTACCGTGGTACACGACAAATTGTTAAAAATAACATAAAAATATCAGTACAAAATTCAAAATTTAAGGAGTTTCTCATGAACCCAGGTACACCAGAAATGTTTAAAATGATCACAAAGTGTAATTATAGGTAATTTTTGAATTTTACAAAAATTCAAAAATTAAGAATTTTTCATGTACCGGGGTACACGACAAATTGTTAAAAATAACAGAAAAAATATCATTAAAAAATTCAAAATTTAAGGAGTTTCTCATGAACCCAGGTACACCAGAAATGTTTAAAATGATCACAAAGTGTAATTATAGGTAATTTTTGATTTTACAAAAATTCAAAAATTAAGAATTTTTCATGTACCGGGGTACACGACAAATTGTTAAAAATAACAGAAAAATATCATTAAAAATTCAAAATTTAAGGAGTTTCTCATGAACCCAGGTACACTAGAAATGTTTAAAATGATCACAAAGTGTAATTATAGGTAATTTTGGAATTTTTCAAAAATTCAAAAATTAAGAATTTTTCATGTACCGGGGTACACGACAAATTGTTAAAAATAACATAAAAAATATCATTAAAAAATTCAAAATTTAATGAGTTTCTCATGAACCCAGGTACACCAGAAATGTTAAAAATGATCACAAAGTGTAATTATAGGTTATTTTTGAATTTTACAAAAATTGAAAAATTAAGAATTTTTCTTGTACCGGGGTACACGACAAATTGTTAAAAATAACAGAAAAAATATCATTAAAAAATTCAAAATTTAAGGAGTTTCTCATGAACCTAGGTACACCAGAAATGTTTAAAATGATCACAAAGTGTAATTATAGTAATTTTTGAATTTCACCAAAATTGAAAAATTAAGAATTTTTCATGTACCGGGGTACACGACAAATTGTTAAAAATAACATAAAAATATCATTAAAAAATTCAAAATTTAAGGAGTTTCTCATTAACCCAGGTACACCAGAAATGTTTTAAAATGATCACAAAGTGTAATTATAGGTAATTTTTGAATTTTACAGAAATTCAAAAATTAAGAATTTTTCATGTACCGGGGTACACGACAAATTGTTAAAAAAATATCATTAAAAAATTCAAAATTTAAGGAGTTTCTCATGAACCAAGGTACACCAGAAATGTTTAAAATGATCAAAAAGTGTAATTATAGGTAATTTTTGAATTCTACAGAAATTGAAAAATTAAGAATTTTTCATGTACCGTGGTACACGACAAATTGTTAAAAATAACATAAAAATATCAGTACAAAATTCAAAATTTAAGGAGTTTCTCATGAACCCAGGTACACCAGAAATGTTTAAAATGATCACAAAGTGTAATTATAGGTAATTTTTGAATTTTACAAAAATTCAAAAATTAAGAATTTTTCATGTACCGGGGTACACGACAAATTGTTAAAAATAACAGAAAAAATATCATTAAAAAATTCAAAATTTAAGGAGTTTCTCATGAACCCAGGTATACCAGAAATGTTTAAAATGATCACAAAGTGTAATTATAGGTAATTTTTGAATTTTACAAAAGTTGAAAAATTAAGAATTTTTCATGTACCGGGGTACACCACAAATTGTTAAAAATAACAGAAAAAATATCATTAAAAAATTCAAAATTTAAGGAGTTTCTCATGAACCTAGGTACACCAGAAATGTTTAAAATGATCAAAATGTGTAATTATATGTAATTTTTGAATTTCACAAAAATTCAAAAATTAAGAATTTTTCATGTACCGGGGTACACGACAAATTGTTAAAAATAACATAAAAATATCATTAAAAAATTCAAAATTTAAGGAGTTTCTCATCAACCCATGTACACCAGAAATGATTTAAAATGATCACAAAGTGTAATTATAGGTAATTTTTGAATTTTACAAAAATTCAAAAATTAAAAATTTTTTCATGTACCAGGGTACACGACAAATTGTTAAAAATAACAGAAAAAATATCATTAAAAAATTCAAAATTTAAGGCGTTTCTCATGAACCCAGGTACACCAGAAATGTTTAAAATGATCACAAAGTGTAATTATAGGTAATTGTTGATTTTACAAAAATTCAAAAATTAAGAATTTTTCATGTACCGGGGTACACGACAAATTGTTAAAAATAACAGAAAAATATCATTAAAAATTCAAAATTTAAGGAGTTTCTCATGAACCCAGGTACACCAGAAATGTTTAAAATGATCACAAAGTGTAATTATAGGTAATTTTGGAATTTTTCAAAAATTGAAAAATTAAGAATTTTTCATGTACCGGGGTACACGACAAATTGTTAAAAATAACAGAAAAAATATCATTAAAAAATTCAAAATTTAAGGAGTTTCTCATGAACCTAGGTACACCAGAAATGTTAAAAATGATCACAAAGTGTAATTATAGGTTATTTTTGAATTTTACAAAAATTGAAAAATTAAGAATTTTTCTTGTACCGGGGTACACGACAAATTGTTAAAAATAACAGAAAAAATATCATTAAAAAATTCAAAATTTAAGGAGTTTCTCATGAACCTAACACCAGAAATGTTTAAAATGATCACAAAGTGTAATTATAGTAATTTTTGAATTTCACCAAAAATGAAAAATTAAGAATTTTTCATGTACCGGGGTACACGACAAATTGTTAAAAATAACATAAAAAATATCATTAAAAAATTCAAAATTTAAGGAGTTTCTCACGAACCCAGGTACACCAGAAATGTTTTAAAATGATCACAAAGTGTAATTATAGGTAATTTTTGAATTTTACAGGAATTCAAAAATTAAGAATTTTTCATGTACCGGGGTACACGAAAAATTGTTAAAAAAAATATCATTAAAAAATTCAAAATTTAAGGAGTTTCTCATGAACCAAGGTACACCAGAAATGTTTAAAATGATCACAAAGTGTAATTATAGGTAATTTTTGAATTCTACAAAAATTGAAAAATTAAGAATTTTTCATGTACCGGGGTACACGACAAATTGTTAAAAATAACATAAAAATATCAGTACAAAATTCAAAATTTAAGGAGTTTCTCATGAACCCAGGTACACCAGAAATGTTAAAAATGATCACAAAGTGTAATTATAGGTAATTTTTGAATTTTACAAAAATTGAAAAATTAAGAATTTTTCATGTACCGGGGTACACGACAAATTGTTAAAAATAACAGAAAAATATCATTAAAAAATTCAAAATTTAAGGAGTTTCTCATGAACCTAGGTACACCATAAATGTTAAAAATGATCACAAAGTGTAATTATAGGTAATTTTTGATTTTACAAAAATTCAAAAATTAAGAATTTTTCATGTACCGGGGTACACGACAAATTGTTAAAAAAATATCATTAAAAAATTCAAAATTTAAGGAGTTTCTCATGAACCAAGGTACACCAGAAATGTTTAAAATGATCAAAAAGTGTAATTATAGGTAATTTTTGAATTCTACAGAAATTGAAAAATTAAGAATTTTTCATGTACCGTGGTACACGACAAATTGTTAAAAATAACATAAAAATATCAGTACAAAATTCAAAATTTAAGGAGTTTCTCATGAACCCAGGTACACCAGAAATGTTTAAAATGATCACAAAGTGTAATTATAGGTAATTTTTGAATTTTACAAAAATTCAAAAATTAAGAATTTTTCATGTACCGGGGTACACGACAAATTGTTAAAAATAACAGAAAAAATATCATTAAAAAATTCAAAATTTAAGGAGTTTCTCATGAACCCAGGTATACCAGAAATGTTTAAAATGATCACAAAGTGTAATTATAGGTAATTTTTGAATTTTACAAAAATTGAAAAATTAAGAATTTTTCATGTACCGGGGTACACGACAAATTGTTAAAAATAACAGAAAAATATCATTAAAAAATTCAAAATTTAAGGAGTTTCTCATGAACCTAGGTACACCATAAATGTTAAAAATGATCACAAAGTGTAATTATAGGTAATTTTTGATTTTACAGAAATTCAAAAATTAAGAATTTTTCATGTACCGGGGTACACGACAAATTGTTAAAAAAATATCATTAAAAAATTCAAAATTTAAGGAGTTTCTCATGAACCAAGGTACACCAGAAATGTTTAAAATGATCAAAAAGTGTAATTATAGGTAATTTTTGAATTCTACAGAAATTGAAAAATTAAGAATTTTTCATGTACCGTGGTACACGACAAATTGTTAAAAATAACATAAAAATATCAGTACAAAATTCAAAATTTAAGGAGTTTCTCATGAACCCAGGTACACCAGAAATGTTTAAAATGATCACAAAGTGTAATTATAGGTAATTTTTGAATTTTACAAAAATTGAAAAATTAAGAATTTTTCATGTACCGGGGTACACGACAAATTGTTAAAAATAACAGAAAAATATCATTAAAAAATTCAAAATTTAAGGAGTTTCTAATGAACCTAGGTACACCATAAATGTTAAAAATGATCACAAAGTGTAATTATAGGTAATTTTTGATTTTACAGAAATTCAAAAATTAAGAATTTTTCATGTACCGGGGTACACGACAAATTGTTAAAAAAATATCATTAAAAAATTCAAAATTTAAGGAGTTTCTCATGAACCAAGGTACACCAGAAATGTTTAAAATGATCAAAAAGTGTAATTATAGGTAATTTTTGAATTCTACAGAAATTGAAAAATTAAGAATTTTTCATGTACCGTGGTACACGACAAATTGTTAAAAATAACATAAAAATATCAGTACAAAATTCAAAATTTAAGGAGTTTCTCATGAACCCAAGTACACCAGAAATGTTTAAAATGATCACAAAGTGTAATTATAGGTAATTTTTGAATTTTACAAAAATTCAAAAATTATGAATTTTTCATGTACCGGGGTACACGACAAATTGTTAAAAATAACAGAAAAAATATCATTAAAAAATTCAAAATTTAAGGAGTTTCTCATGAACCCAGGTATACCAGAAATGTTTAAAATGATCACAAAGTGTAATTATAGGTAATTTTTGAATTTTACAAAAGTTGAAAAATTAAGAATTTTTCATGTACCGGGGTACACCACAAATTGTTAAAAATAATAGAAAAAATATCATTAAAAAATTCAAAATTTAAGGAGTTTCTCATGAACCTAGGTACACCAGAAATGTTTAAAATGATCAAAATGTGTAATTATATGTAATTTTTGAATTTCACAAAAATTCAAAAATTAAGAATTTTTCATGTACCGGGGTACACGACAAATTGTTAAAAATAACATAAAAATATCATTAAAAAATTCAAAATTTAAGGAGTTTCTCATCAACCCATGTACACCAGAAATGATTTAAAATGATCACAAAGTGTAATTATAGGTAATTTTTGAATTTTACAAAAATTCAAAAATTAAAAATTTTTTCATGTACCAGGGTACACGACAAATTGTTAAAAATAACAGAAAAAATATCATTAAAAAATTCAAAATTTAAGGCGTTTCTCATGAACCCAGGTACACCAGAAATGTTTAAAATGATCACAAAGTGTAATTATAGGTAATTGTTGATTTTACAAAAATTCAAAAATTAAGAATTTTTCATGTACCGGGGTACACGACAAATTGTTAAAAATAACAGAAAAATATCATTAAAAATTCAAAATTTAAGGAGTTTCTCATGAACCCAGGTACACCAGAAATGTTTAAAATGATCACAAAGTGTAATTATAGGTAATTTTGGAATTTTTCAAAAATTGAAAAATTAAGAATTTTTCATGTACCGGGGTACACGACAAATTGTTAAAAATAACAGAAAAAATATCATTAAAAAATTCAAAATTTAAGGAGTTTCGCATGAACCTAGGTACACCAGAAATGTTAAAAATGATCACAAAGTGTAATTATAGGTTATTTTTGAATTTTACAAAAATTGAAAAATTAAGAATTTTTCTTGTACCGGGGTACACGACAAATTGTTAAAAATAACAGAAAAAATATCATTAAAAAATTCAAAATTTAAGGAGTTTCTCATGAACCTAACACCAGAAATGTTTAAAATGATCACAAAGTGTAATTATAGTAATTTTTGAATTTCACCAAAAATGAAAAATTAAGAATTTTTCATGTACCGGGGTACACGACAAATTGTTAAAAATAACATAAAAAATATCATTAAAAAATTCAAAATTTAAGGAGTTTCTCACGAACCCAGGTACACCAGAAATGTTTTAAAATGATCACAAAGTGTAATTATAGGTAATTTTTGAATTTTACAGGAATTCAAAAATTAAGAATTTTTCATGTACCGGGGTACACGAAAAATTGTTAAAAAAAATATCATTAAAAAATTCAAAATTTAAGGAGTTTCTCATGAACCAAGGTACACCAGAAATGTTTAAAATGATCACAAAGTGTAATTATAGGTAATTTTTGAATTCTACAAAAATTGAAAAATTAAGAATTTTTCATGTACCGGGGTACACGACAAATTGTTAAAAATAACAGAAAAATATCATTAAAAATTCAAAATTTAAGGAGTTTCTCATGAACCCAGGTACACCAGAAATGTTTAAAATGATCACAAAGTGTAATTATAGGTAATTTTGGAATTTTTCAAAAATTGAAAAATTAAGAATTTTTCATGTACCGGGGTACACGACAAATTGTTAAAAATAACAGAAAAAATATCATTAAAAAATTCAACATTTAAGGAGTTTCTCATGAACCTAGGTACACCAGAAATGTTAAAAATGATCACAAAGTGTAATTATAGGTTATTTTTGAATTTTACAAAAATTGAAAAATTAAGGAATTTTTCTTGTACCGGGGTACACGACAAATTGTTAAAAATAACATAAAAAATATCATTAAAAAATTCAAAATTTAAAGAGATTTCTCATGAACCCAGGTACACCAGAAATGTTTTAAAATGATCACAAAGTGTAATTATAAGTAATTTTTGAATTTTACAGAAATTCAAAAATTAAGAATTTTTCATGTACCGGGGTACACGACAAATTGTTTAAAAAAATATCATTAAAAAATTCAAAATTTAAGGAGTTTCTCATGAACCAAGGTACACCAGAAATGTTTAAAATGATCACAAAGTGTAATTATAGGTAATTTTTGAATTCTACAAAAATTGAAAAATTAAGAATTTTTCATGTACCGGGGTACACGACAAATTGTTAAAAATAACATAAAAATATCATTAAAAAATTCAAAATTTAAGGAGTTTCTCATGAACCTAGGTACACCATAAATGTTAAAAATGATCACAAAGTGTAATTATAGGTAATTTTTGAATTCTACAAAAATTGAAAAATTAAGAATTTTTCATGTACCGGGGTACACGACAAATTGTTAAAAATAACAGAAAAAATATCATTAAAAAATTCAAAATTTAAGGAGTTTCTCATGAACCAAGGTACACCAGAAATGTTTAAAATGATCACAAAGTGTAATTATAGGTAATTTTTGAATTCTACAAAAATTGAAAAATTAAGAATTTTTCATGTACCGGGGTACACGACAAATTGTTAAAAATAACATAAAAATATCAGTACAAAATTCAAAATTTAAGGAGTTTCTCATGAACCCAGGTACACCAGAAATGTTTAAAATGATCACAAAGTGTAATTATAGGTAATTTTTGAATTTTACAAAAATTCAAAAATTAAGAATTTTTCATGTACCGGGGTACACGAAAAATTGTTAAAAATAACAGAAAAAATATCATTAAAAAATTCAAAATTTAAGGAGTTTCTCATGAACCCAGGTATACCAGAAATGTTTAAAATGATCACAAAGTGTAATTATAGGTAATTTTTGAATTTTACAAAAGTTGAAAATTTAAGAATTTTTCATGTACCGGGGTACACCACAAATTGTTAAAAATAACAGAAAAAATATCATTAAAAAATTCAAAATTTAAGGAGTTTCTCATGAACCTAGGTACACCAGAAATGTTTAACATGATCACAATGTGTAATTATAGGTAATTTTTGAATTTCACAAAAATTCAAAAATTAAGAATTTTTCATGTACCTGGGTACACGACAAATTGTTAAAAATAACATAAAAATATCATTAAAAAATTCAAAATTTAAGGAGTTTCTCATCAACCCATGTACACCAGAAATTATTTAAAATGATCACAAAGTGTAATTATAGGTTATTTTTGAATTTTACAAAAATTCAAAAATTAAAAAAATTTTCATGTACCAGGGTACACGACAAATTGTTAAAAATAACAGAAAAAATATCATTAAAAAATTCAAAATTTAAGGCGTTTCTCATGAACCCAGGTACACCAGAAATGTTTGAAATGATCACAAAGTGTAATTATAGGTAATTTTTGATTTTACAAAAATTCAAAAATTAAGAATTTTTCATGTACCGGGGTACACGACAAATTGTTAAAAATAACAGAAAAATATCATTAAAAATTCAAAATTTAAGGAGTTTCTCATGAACCCAGGTACACCAGAAATGTTTAAAATGATCACAAAGTGTAATTATAGGTAATTTTGGAATATTTCAAAATTTGAAAAATTAAGAAATTTTCATGTACCGAGGTACACGACAAATTGTTAAAAATAACAGAAAAAATATCATTAAAAAATTCAACATTTAAGGAGTTTCTCATGAACCTAGGTACACCAGAAATGTTAAAAATGATCACAAAGTGTAATTATAGGTTATTTTTGAATTTTACAAAAATTGAAAAATTAAGGAATTTTTCTTGTACCGGGGTACACGACAAATTGTTAAAAATAACAGAAAAAATATCATTAAAAAATTCAAAATTTAAGGAGTTTCTCATGAACCTAGGTACACCAGAAATGTTTAAAATGATCACAAAGTGTAATTATAGTAATTTTTGAATTTCACCAAAATTGAAAAATTAAGAAATTTTCATGTACCGGGGTACACGACAAATTGTTAAAAATAACATAAAAAATATCATTAAAAAATTCAAAATTTAAGGAGTTTCTCATGAACCCAGGTACACCAGAAATGTTTTAAAATGATCACAAAGTGTAATTATAAGTAATTTTTGAATTTTACAGAAATTCAAAAATTAAGAATTTTTCATGTACCGGGGTACACGACAAATTGTTTAAAAAAATATCATTAAAAAATTCAAAATTTAAGGAGTTTCTCATGAACCAAGGTGCACCAGAAATGTTTAAAATGATCACAAAGTGTAATTATAGGTAATTTTTGAATTCTACAAAAATTGAAAAATTAAGAATTTTTCATGTACCGGGGTACACGACAAATTGTTAAAAATAACATAAAAATATCAGTAAAAAATTCAAAATTTAAGGAGTTTCTCATGAACCCAGGTACACCAGAAATGTTTAAAATGATCACAAAGCGTAATTATAGGTAATTTTTTAATTTTACAAAAATTCAAAAATTAAGAATTTTTCATGTACCGGAGTACACGACAAATTGTTAAAAATAACAGAAAAAATATCATTAAAAAATTCAAAATTTAAGGAGTTTCTCATGAACCCAGGTATACCAGAAATGATTAAAATGATCACAAAGTGTAATTATAGGTAATTTTTGAATTTTACAAAAGTTGAAAAATTAAGAATTTTTCATGTACCGGGGTACACCACAAATTGTTAAAAATAACAGAAAAAATATCATTAAAAAATTTAAAATTTAAGGAGTTTCTCATGAACCTAGGTACACCAGAAATGTTTAAAATGACCACAATGTGTAATTATAGGTAATTTTTGAATTTCACAAAAATTCAAAAATTAAGAATTTTTCATGTACTGGGGTACACGACAAATTGTTAAAAATAACATAAAAATATCATTAAAAAAATTCAAAATTTAAGGAGTTTCTCATCAACCCATGTACACCAGAAATGATTTAAAATGATCACAAAGTGTAATTATAGGTAATTTTTGAATTTTACAAAAATTCAAAAATTAAAATTTTTTTCATGTACCAGGGTACACGACAAATTGTTAAAAATAACAGAAAAAATATCATTAAAAAATTCAAAATTTAAGGAGTTTCTCATGAACCCAGGTACACTAGAAATGTTTAAAATGATCACAAAGTGTAATTATAGGTAATTTTGGAATTTTACAAAAATTGAAAAATTAAGAATTTTTCATGTACCGGGGTACACGACAAATTGTTAAAAATAACAGAAAAAATATCATTAAAAAAATCAAAATTTAAGGAGTTTCTCATGAACCTAGGTACACCAGAAATGTTAAAAATGATCACAAAGTGTAATTATAGGTTATTTTTGAATTTTACAAAAATTGAAAAATTAAGAATTTTTCTTGTACCGGGGTACACGACAAATTGTTAAAAATAACAGGAAAAATATCATTAAAAAATTCAAAATTTAAGGAGTTTCTCATGAACCTAGGTACACCAGAAATGTTTAAAATGATCACAAAGTGTAATTATAGTAATTTTTGAATTTCACCAAAATTGAAAAATTAAGAATTTTTCATGTACCGGGGTACACGACAAATTGTTAAAAATAACATAAAAAATATCATTAAAAAATTCAAAATTTAAGGAGTTTCTCATGAACCCAGGTACACCAGAAATGTTTTAAAATGATCACAAAGTGTAATTATAGGTTATTTTTGAATTTTACAGAAATTCAAAAATTAAGAATTTTTCATGTACCGGGGTACACGACAAATTGTTAAAAAAATATCATTAAAAAATTCAAAATTTAAGGAGTTTCTCATGAACCAAGGTACACCAGAAATGTTTTAAATGATCACAAAGTGTAATTATAGGTAATTTTTGAATTCTACAAAAATTGAAAAATTAAGAATTTTTCATGTACCGGGGTACACGACAAATTGTTAAAAATAACATAAAAATATCAGTAAAGAATTCAAAATTTAAGGAGTTTCTCATGAACCAAGGTACACCAGAAGTGTTTAAAATGATCACAAAGTGTAATTATAGGTAATTTTTGAATTTTACAAAAGTTGAAAAATTAAGAATTTTTCATGTACCGGGGTACACCACAAATTGTTAAAAATAACAGAAAAAATATCATTAAAAAATTCAAAATTTAAGGAGTTTCTCATGAACCCAGGTACACCAGAAATGTTTTAAAATGATCACAAAGTGTAATTATAGGTTATTTTTGAATTTTACAGAAATTCAAAAATTAAGAATTTTTCATGTACCGGGGTACACGACAAATTGTTAAAAAAAATATCATTAAAAAATTCAAAATTTAAGGAGTTTCTCATGAACCAAGGTACACCAGAAATGTTTAAAATGATCACAATTTGTAATTATAGGTAATTTTTGAATTTCACAAAAATTCAAAAATTAAGAATTTTTCATGTACCGGGGTACACGACAAATTGTTAAAAATAACATAAAAATATCATTAAAAAATTCAAAATTTAAGGAGTTTCTCATCAACCCATGTACACCAGAAATGATTTAAAATGATCACAAAGTGTAATTATAGACAATTTTTGAATTTTACAAAAATTCAAAAATTAAAAAATTTTCATGTACCAGGGTACACGACAAATTGTTAAAAATAACAGAAAAAATATCACTAAAATTTCAAAATTTAAGGAGTTTCTCATGAACCCAGGTACACCAGAAATGTTTAAAATGATCACAAAGTGTAATTATAGGTAATTTTTGAATTTTACAAAAATTGAAAAATTAAGAATTTTTCTTGTACCGGGGTACACGACAAATTGTTAAAAATAACAGAAAAATATCATTAAAAAATTCAAAATTTAAGGAGTTTCTCATGAACCTAGGTACACGAGAAATGTTTAAAATGATCACAAAGTGTAATTATAGGTAATTTTTGAATTTTACAAAAATTGAAAATTTAAGAATTTTTCTTGTAACGGGGTACACGACAAATTGTTAAAAATAACAGAAAAAATATCATTAAAAATTCAAAATTTAAGGAGTTTCTCATGAACCTAGGTACACCAGAAATGTTTAAAATGATCACAAAGTGTAATTATAGTAATTTTTGAATTTCAACAAAATTGAAAAATTAATAATTTTTCCTGTACCGGGGTACACGACAAATTGTTAAAAATAACATAAAAATATCATTAAAAAATTCAAAATTTAAGGAGTTTCTCATGAACCCAGGTACACCAAAAATGTTTTAAAATGATCACAAAGTGTAATTATAGGTAATTTTTGAATTTTACAGAAATTCAAAAATTAAGAATTTTTCATGTACCGGGGTACACGACGAATTGTTAAAAATAACAGAAAAATATCATTAAAACATTCAAAATTTAAGGAGCTTCTCATGAACCTAGGTACACCAGAAATGTTTAAAATGATCACAAAGTGTAATTATAGGTAATTTTTGAATTTTAAAAAAATTGAAAAATTAGGAATTTTTCATGTACCGGGGTGCACGACAAATTCTTAAAAATAATAGAAAAAATATCATTAAAAAATTCAAAATTTAAGGAGTTTCTCATGAACTTAGGTACACCAGAAATGTTTAAAATGATCACAAAGTGTAATTATAGGTTATTTTTGAATTTTACAAAAATTGAAAAATTAAGAATTTTTCTTGTACCGGGGTACACGACATATTGTTAAAAATAACAGAAAAAATATCATTAAAAAATTCAAAATTTAAGGAGTTTCTCATGAACCTAGGTACACCAGAAATGTTTTAAAATGATCACAAAGTGTAATTACAGGTAATTTTTGAATTTTACAAAAATTCAAAAATTAAGAATTTTTCATGTTCCGGGGTACACGACAAATTGTTAAAAAAAACAGAAACACATCATTAAAAAATTCAAAATTTAAGGAGTTTCTCATGAACCCAGGTACATCAGAAATGTTTAAAATGATCACAAAGTGTAATTATAGGTAATTTTTGATTTTACAAAAATTCAAAAATTAAGAATTTTTAATGTACCGGGGTACACGACAAATTGTTAAAAATAACAGAAAAATATCATTAAAATTCAAAATTTAAGGAGTTTCTCATGAACCCAGGTACACCAGAAATGTTTAAAATGATCACAAAGTGTAATTATAGGTAATTTTGGAATTTTACAAAAATTGAAAAATTAAGAATTTTTCATGTACCGGGGTACACGACAAATTGTTAAAAATAACAGAAAAAATATCATTAAAAAATTCAAAATTTAAGGAGTTTCTCATGAACCTAGGTACACCAGAAATGTTAAAAATGATCACAAAGTGTAATTATAGGTTGTTTTTGAATTTTACAAAAATTGAAAAATTAAGAATTTTTCTTGTACCGGGGTACACGACAAATTGTTAAAAATAACAGAAAAAATATCATTAAAAAAATCAAAATTTAAGGAGTTTCTCATGAACCTAGGTACACCAGAAATGTTTAAAATGATCACAAAGTGTAATTATAGTAATTTTTGAATTTCACCAAAATTGAAAAATTAAGAATTTTTCATGTACCGGGGTACACGACAAATTGTTAAAAATAACATAAAAATATCATTAAAAAATTCAAAATTTAAGGAGTTTCTCATGAACCCAGGTTCACCAGAAATGTTTTAAAATGATCACAAAGTGTAATTATAGGTAATTTTTGAATTTTACAGAAATTCAAAAATTAAGAATTTTTCATGTACCGGGGTACACGACAAATTTTTAAAAAACATATCATTAAAAAATTCAAAATTTAAGGAGTTTCTCATGAACCAAGGTACACCAGAAATGTTTAAAATGATCACAAAGTGTAATTATAGGTAATTTTTGAATTCTACAATAATTGAAAAATTAAGAATTTTTCATGTACCGGGGTACACGACAAATTGTTAAAAATAACATAAAAATATCAGTAAAAAATTCAAAATTTAAGGAGTTTCCCATGAACCCAGGTACACCAGAAATGTTTAAAATGATCACAAAGTGTAATTATAGGTAATTTTTGAATTTTACAAAAATTCAAAAATTAAGAATTTTTCATGTACCGGGGTACACGACAAATTGTTAAAAATAACAGAAAAAATATCATTAAAAAATTCAAAATTTAAGGAGTTTCTCATGAACCCAGGTATACCAGAAATGTTTAAAATGATCACAAAGTGTAATTATAGGTAATTTTTGAATTTTACAATTATAGGTAATTTTTGAATTTTACAAAAGTTGAAAAATTAAAAAATTTTTATGTACCGGGGTACACCACAAATTGTTAAAAATAATAGAAAAAATATCATTAAAAATTTCAAAATTTAAGGAATTTCTCATGAACCTAGGTACACCAGAAATGTTTAAAATGATCACAATGTGTAATTATAGGTAATTTTTGAATTTCACAAAAATTCAAAAATTAAGAATTTTTCATGTACCGGGGTACACGACAAATTGTTAAAAATAACATAAAAATATCATTAAAAAATTCAAAATTTAAGGAGTTTCTCATGAACCCAGGTACACCAGAAATGTTTAAAATGATCACAAAGTGTAATTATAGGTAATTTTTGAATTTTACAAAAATTAAAAATTAAGAATTTTTCATGTACCGGTGTACACGACAAATTGTTAAAAATAACAGAAAAATATCATTAAAAAATTCAAAATTTAAGGAGATTCTCATGAACCTAAGTACACCAGAAATGTTTAAAATGATCACAAAGTGTAATTATAGGTAATTTATGAATTTTACAAAAATTGAAAAATTAAGAATTTTTCATGTACTGGGGTACACGACAAATTGTTAAAAATAACATAAAAAATATCATTAAAAAATTCAAAATTTAAGGAGTTTCTCATGAACCCAGGTACACCAGAAATGTTTTAAAATGATCACAAAGTGTAATTATAGGTAATTTTTGAATTTTACAAAAATTCAAAAATTTAGAATTTTTCATGTACCGGGGTACACTACAAATTGTTAAAAATAACAGAAAAAACATCATTAAAAAATTCAAAATTTAAGGAGTTTCTCATGAACCCAGGTACACCAGAAATGTTTAAAATGATCACAAAGTGTAATTATAGGTAATTTTTGAATTTTACAAAAATTCAAAAATTAAGAATTTTTCATGTACCGGGGTACACGACAAATTGTTAAAAATAAAAGAAAAATATCATTAAAAAATTCAAAATTTAAGGAGTTTCTCATGAACCCAGGTACACCAGAAATATTTAAAAGGATCACAAAGTGTAATTATAGGTAATTTAAGAATTTTACAAAAATTCAAAAATTATGATTTTTTTCATGTATCCGGGTACACGACAAATTGTTAAAATATCATTAAAAAATTCAAAATTTAAGGAGTTTCTCATGAACCCAGGTACACCAGAAATGTTTTAAAATGATCACAAAGTGTAATTATAGGTAATTTTTGAATTTTACAAAAATTCAAAAATTAAGAATTTTTCATGTACCGGGGTACACGACAAATTGTTAAAAATAACATAAAAAATATCATTAAAAAATTCAAAATTTAAGGAGTTTCTCATGAACCCAGGTACACCAGAAATGTTTTAAAATGATCACAAAGTGTAATTATAGGTAATTTTTGAATTTAACAAAAATTGAAAAATTAAGAATTTTTCATGTACCGGGGTACACGACAAATTGTTAAAAATAACAGAAAAATATCATTAAAAATTCAAAATTTAAAGAGTTTCTCATGAACCTAGGTACACCAGAAATGTTTAAAATGATCACCAAGTGTAATTATAGGTAATTTTTGAATTTTACAAAAATTCAAAAATTAAGAATTTTTCATGTTCCGGGATACACGACAAATTGTTAAAAATAACAGAAAAATTTCATTAAAAAATTCAAAATTTAAGCAGTTTCTCATTAACCCATGTACACCAGAAATGATTTAAAATGATCACAAACTGTAATTATAGGTAATTTTTGAATTTTACAAAAATTCAAAAATTAAAAATTTTTCATGTACCGGGGTACACGACAAATTGTTAAAAATAACAGAAAAAATATCATTAAAAAATTCAAAATTTAAGGAGTTTCTCATGAACCCAGGTATACCAGAAATGTTTAAAATGATCACAAAGTGTAATTATAGGTAATTTTTGAATTTTACAATTATAGGTAATTTTTGAATTTTACAAAAGTTGAAAAATTAAGAATTTTTCATGTACCGGGGTACACCACAAATTGTTAAAAATAATAGAAAAAATATCATTAAAAATTTCAAAATTTAAGGAATTTCTCATGAACCTTGGTACACCAGAAATGTTTAAAATGATCACAATGTGTAATTATAGGTAATTTTTGAATTTCACAAAAATTCAAAAATTAAGAATTTTTCATGTACCGGGGTACACGACAAATTGTTAAAAATAACATAAAAATATCATTAAAAAATTCAAAATTTAAGGAGTTTCTCATTAACCCATGTACACCAGAAATGATTTAAAATGATCACAAAGTGTAATTATAGGTAATTTTTGAATTTTACAAAAATTCAAAAATTAAAAATTTTTCATGTACCGGGGTACACGACAAATTGTTAAAAATAATAGAAAAAATATCATTACAAAATTCAAAATTGAAGGAGTTTCTCATGAACCCAGGTACACCAGAAATGTTTAAAATGATCACAAAGTGTAATTATAGGTAATTTTTTAATTTTACAAAAATTCAAAAATTAAGAATTTTTCATGTACCGGGGTACACGACAAATTGTTAAAAATAACAGAAAAAATATCATTAAAAAATTCAAAATTTAAGGAGTTTCTCATGAACCCAGGTACACCAGAAATGTTTAAAATAATCACAAAGTGTAATTATAGGTAATTTTTGAATTTTACAAAAATTAAAAATTAAGAATTTTTCATGTACCGGTGTACACGACAAATTGTTAAAAATAACAGAAAAAATATCATTAAAAAATTCAAAATTTAAGGAGTTTCTCATGAACCTAAGTACACCAGAAATGTTTAAAATGATCACAAAGTGTAATTATAGGTAATTTATGAATTTTACAAAAATTGAAAAATTAAGAATTTTTCATGTACTGGGGTACACGACAAATTGTTAAAAATAACATAAAAAATATCATTAAAAAATTCAAAATTTAAGGAGTTTCTCATGAACCCAGGTACACCAGAAATGTTTTAAAATGATCACAAAGTGTAATTATAGGTAATTTTTTAATTTTACAAAAATTCAAAAATTAAGAATTTTTCATGTACCGGGGTACACGACAAATTGTTAAAAATAACAGAAAAAATATCATTAAAAAATTCAAAATTTAAGGAGTTTCTCATGAACCCAGGTACACCAGAAATGTTTAAAATGATCACAAAGTGTAATTATAGGTAATTTTTGAATTTTACAAAAATTAAAAATTAAGAATTTTTCATGTACCGGTGTACACGACAAATTGTTAAAAATAACAGAAAAAATATCATTAAAAAATTCAAAATTTAAGGAGTTTCTCATGAACCTAAGTACACCAGAAATGTTTAAAATGATCACAAAGTGTAATTATAGGTAATTTATGAATTTTACAAAAATTGAAAAATTAAGAATTTTTCATGTACTGGGGTACACGACAAATTGTTAAAAATAACATAAAAAATATCATTAAAAAATTCAAAATTTAAGGAGTTTCTCATGAACCCAGGTACACCAGAAATGTTTTAAAATGATCACAAAGTGTAATTATAGGTAATTTTTGAATTTTACAAAAATTCAAAAATTTAGAATTTTTCATGTACCGGGGTACACTACAAATTGTTAAAAATAACAGAAAAAACATCATTAAAAAATTCAAAATTTAAGGAGTTTCTCATGAACCCAGGTACACCAGAAATGTTTAAAATGATCACAAAGTGTAATTATAGGTAATTTTTGAATTTTACAAAAATTCAAAAATTAAGAATTTTTCATGTACCGGGGTACACGACAAATTGTTAAAAATAAAAGAAAAATATCATTAAAAAAATTCAAAATTTAAGGAGTTTCTCATGAACCCAGGTACATCAGAAATATTTAAAAGGATCACAAAGTGTAATTATAGGTAATTTAAGAATTTTACAAAAATTCAAAAATTATGATTTTTTTCATGTATCCGGGTACACGACAAATTGTTAAAATATCATTAAAAAATTCAAAATTTAAGGAGTTTCTCATGAACCCAGGTACACCAGAAATGTTTTAAAATGATCACAAAGTGTAATTATAGGTAATTTTTGAATTTTACAAAAATTCAAAAATTAAGAATTTTTCATGTACCGGGGTACACGACAAATTGTTAAAAATAACATAAAAAATATCATTAAAAAATTCAAAATTTAAGGAGTTTCTCATGAACCCAGGTACACCAGAAATGTTTTAAAATGATCACAAAGTGTAATTATAGGTAATTTTTGAATTTAACAAAAATTGAAAAATTAAGAATTTTTCATGTACTGGGGTACACGACAAATTGTTAAAAATAACAGAAAAATATCATTAAAAAATTCAAAATTTAAGGAGTTTCTCATGAACCTAGGTACACCAGAAATGTTTAAAATGATCACCAAGTGTAATTATAGGTAATTTTTGAATTTTACAAAAATTCAAAAATTAAGAATTTTTCATGTTCCGGGATACACGACAAATTGTTAAAAATAACAGAAAAATTTCATTAAAAAATTCAAAATTTAAGGAGTTTCTCATTAACCCATGTACACCAGAAATGATTTAAAATGATCACAAACTGTAATTATAGGTAATTTTTGAATTTTACAAAAATTCAAAAATTAAAAATTTTTCATGTACCGGGGTACACGACAAATTGTTAAAAATAAAAGAAAAATATCATTAAAAAATTCAAAATTTAAGGAGTTTTTCATGAACCCAGGTACACCAGAAATGTCTAAAATGATCACAAAGTGTAATTATAGGTAATTTTTGAATTTTACAAAAATTCAAAAATTAAGAATTTTTCATGTACCGGGGTACACGACAAATTGTTAAAAATAACAGAAAAAATATCATTAAAAAATTCAAAATTTAAGGAGTTTCTCATGAACCCAGGTATACCAGAAATGTTTAAAATGATCACAAAGTGTAATTATAGGTAATTTTTGAATTTTACAATTATAGGTAATTTTTGAATTTTACAAAAGTTGAAAAATTAAGAATTTTTCATGTACCGGGGTACACCACAAATTGTTAAAAATAATAGAAAAAATATCATTAAAAATTTCAAAATTTAAGGAATTTCTCATGAACCTAGGTACACCAGAAATGTTTAAAATGATCACAATGTGTAATTATAGGTAATTTTTGAATTTCACAAAAATTCAAAAATTAAGAATTTTTCATGTACCGGGGTACACGACAAATTGTTAAAAATAACATAAAAATATCATTAAAAATTCAAAATTTAAGGAGTTTCTCATTAACCCATGTACACCAGAAATGATTTAAAATGATCACAAAGTGTAATTATAGGTAATTTTTGAATTTTACAAAAATTCAAAAATTAAAATTTTTTCATGTACCGGGGTACACGACAAATTGTTAAAAATAATAGAAAAAATATCATTAAAAAATTCAAAATTGAAGGAGTTTCTCATGAACCCAGGTACACCAGAAATGTTTAAAATTATCACAAAGTGTAATTATAGGTAATTTTTTAATTTTACAAAAATTCAAAAATTAAGAATTTTTCATGTACCGGGGTACACGACAAATTGTTAAAAATAACAGAAAAAATATCATTAAAAAATTCAAAATTTAAGGAGTTTCTCATGAACCCAGGTACACCAGAAATGTTTAAAATGATCACAAAGTGTAATTATAGGTAATTTTTGAATTTTACAAAAATTAAAAATTAAGAATTTTTCATGTACCGGTGTACACGACAAATTGTTAAAAATAACAGAAAAAATATCATTAAAAAATTCAAAATTTAAGGAGTTTCTCATGAACCTAAGTACACCAGAAATGTTTAAAATGATCACAAAGTGTAATTATAGGTAATTTATGAATTTTACAAAAATTGAAAAATTAAGAATTTTTCATGTACTGGGGTACACGACAAATTGTTAAAAATAACATAAAAAATATCATTAAAAAATTCAAAATTTAAGGAGTGTCTCATGAACCCAGGTACACCAGAAATGTTTTAAAATGATCACAAAGTGTAATTATAGGTAATTTTTGAATTTTACAAAAATTCAAAAATTTAGAATTTTTCATGTACCGGGGTACACTACAAATTGTTAAAAATAACAGAAAAAACATCATTAAAAAATTCAAAATTTAAGGAGTTTCTCATGAACCCAGGTACACCAGAAATGTTTAAAATGATCACAAAGTGTAATTATAGGTAATTTTTGAATTTTACAAAAATTCAAAAATTAAGAATTTTTCATGTACCGGGGTACACGACAAATTGTTAAAAATAAAAGAAAAATATCATTAAAAAATTCAAAATTTAAGGAGTTTCTCATGAACCCAGGTACACCAGAAATATTTAAAAGGATCACAAAGTGTAATTATAGGTAATTTAAGAATTTTACAAAAATTCAAAAATTATGATTTTTTTCATGTATCCGGGTACACGACAAATTGTTAAAATATCATTAAAAAATTCAAAATTTAAGGAGTTTCTCATGAACCCAGGTACACCAGAAATGTTTTAAAATGATCACAAAGTGTAATTATAGGTAATTTTTTAATTTTACAAAAATTCAAAAATTAAGAATTTTTCATGTACCGGGGTACACGACAAATTGTTAAAAATAACAGAAAAAATATCATTAAAAAATTCAAAATTTAAGGAGTTTCTCATGAACCCAGGTACACCAGAAATGTTTAAAATGATCACAAAGTGTAATTATAGGTAATTTTTGAATTTTACAAAAATTAAAAATTAAGAATTTTTCATGTACCGGTGTACACGACAAATTGTTAAAAATAACAGAAAAAATATCATTAAAAAATTCAAAATTTAAGGAGTTTCTCATGAACCTAAGTACACCAGAAATGTTTAAAATGATCACAAAGTGTAATTATAGGTAATTTATGAATTTTACAAAAATTGAAAAATTAAGAATTTTTCATGTACTGGGGTACACGACAAATTGTTAAAAATAACATAAAAAATATCATTAAAAAATTCAAAATTTAAGGAGTTTCTCATGAACCCAGGTACTCCAGAAATGTTTTAAAATGATCACAAAGTGTAATTATAGGTAATTTTTGAATTTTACAAAAATTCAAAAATTAAGAATTTTTCATGTACCGGGGTACACGACAAATTGTTAAAAATAACAGAAAAAATATCATTAAAAATTCAAAATTTAAGGAGTTTCTCATGAACCCAGGTACACCAGAAATATTTAAAAGGATCACAAAGTGTAATTATAGGTAATTTAAGAATTTTACAAAAATTCAAAAATTATGATTTTTTTCATGTATCCGGGTACACGACAAATTGTTAAAATATCATTAAAAAATTCAAAATTTAAGGAGTTTCTCATGAACCCAGGTACACCAGAAATGTTTTAAAATGATCACAAAGTGTAATTATAGGTAATTTTTGAATTTTACAAAAATTCAAAAATTAAGAATTTTTCATGTACCGGGGTACACGACAAATTGTTAAAAATAACATAAAAAATATCATTAAAAAATTCAAAATTTAAGGAGTTTCTCATGAACCCTGGTACACCAGAAATGTTTTAAAATGATCACAAAGTGTAATTATAGGTAATTTTTGAATTTAACAAAAATTGAAAAATTAAGAATTTTTCATGAACCGGGGTACACGACAAATTGTTAAAAATAACAGAAAAATATCATTAAAAAATTCAAAATTTAAGGAGTTTCTCATGAACCTAGGTACACCAGAAATGTTTAAAATGATCACCAAGTGTAATTATAGGTAATTTTTGAATTTTACAAAAATTCAAAAATTAAGAATTTTTCATGTTCCGGGATACACGACAAATTGTTAAAAATAACAGAAAAATTTCATTAAAAAATTCAAAATTTAAGGAGTTTCTCATTAACCCATGTACACCAGAAATGATTTAAAATGATCACAAACTGTAATTATAGGTAATTTTTGAATTTTACAAAAATTCAAAAATTAAAAATTTTTCATGTACCGGGGTACACGACAAATTGTTAAAAATAAAAGAAAAAATATCATTAAAAAATTCAAAATTTAAGGAGTTTTTCATGAACCCAGGTACACCAGAAATGTTTAAAATGATCACAAAGTGTAATTATAGGTAATTTTTGAATTTTACAAAAATTCATAAATTAAGAATTTTTCATGTACCGGGGTACACGACAAATTGTTAAAAATAACAGAAAAAATATCATTAAAAATTTCAAAATTTAAGGAGTTTCTCATGAACCCAGGTACACCAGAAATGTTTAAAATGATCACAAAGTGTAATTATAGGTAATTTTTGAATTTTACAAAAATTGAAAAATTAAGAATTTTTCATGTACCGGGGTACACGACAAATTGTTAAAAATAACAGAAAAAATATCATTAAAAATTCAAAATTTAAGGAGTTTCTCATGAACCCAGGTACACCAGAAATATTTAAAAGGATCACAAAGTGTAATTATAGGTAATTTAAGAATTTTACAA
This sequence comes from Cichorium intybus, assembly GCA_023525715.1. NCBI lineage: Eukaryota > Viridiplantae > Streptophyta > Magnoliopsida > Asterales > Asteraceae > Cichorium > Cichorium intybus. Next base: position 117,192,901 of record CM042015.1, read on the forward strand.
AAATTCAAAAATTATGATTTTTTCATGTATCCGGGTACACGACAAATTGTTAAAATATCATTAAAAATTCAAAATTTAAGGAGTTTCTCATGAACCCAGGTACACCAGAAATGTTTTAAAATGATCACAAAGTGTAATTATAGGTAATTTTTGAATTTTACAAAAATTCAAAAATTAAGAATTTTTCATGTACCGGGGTACACGACAAATTGTTAAAAATAACATAAAAAATATCATTAAAAAATTCAAAATATAAGGAGTTTCTCATTAACCTAGGTACACCAAAAATGTTTAAAATGATCAAAAAGTGTAATTATAGGTTATTTTTGAATTTTACAAAAATTGAAAAATTAAGAATTTTTCTTGTACCGGGGTACACGACAAATTGTTAAAAATAACATAAAAAATATCATTAAAAATTCAAAATTTAAGGAGTTTCTCATGAACCCAGGTACACCAGAAATGTTTTAAAATGATCACAAAGTGTAATTATAGGTAATTTTTTAATTTTACAAAAATTCAAAAATTAAGAATTTTTCATGTACCGGGGTACACGACAAATTGTTAAAAATAACAGAAAAAATATCATTAAAAAATTCAAAATTTAAGGAGTTTCTCATGAACCCAGGTACACCAGAAATGTTTAAAATGATCACAAAGTGTAATTATAGGTAATTTTTGAATTTTACAAAAATTAAAAATTAAGAATTTTTCATGTACCGGTGTACACGACAAATTGTTAAAAATAACAGAAAAAATATCATTAAAAAATTCAAAATTTAAGGAGTTTCTCATGAACCTAAGTACACCAGAAATGTTTAAAATGATCACAAAGTGTAATTATAGGTAATTTATGAATTTTACAAAAATTGAAAAATTAAGAATTTTTCATGTACTGGGGTACACGACAAATTGTTAAAAATAACATAAAAAATATCATTAAAAAATTCAAAATTTAAGGAGTTTCTCATGAACCCAGGTACACCAGAAATGTTTTAAAATGATCACAAAGTGTAATTATAGGTAATTTTTGAATTTTACAAAAATTCAAAAATTTAGAATTTTTCATGTACCGGGGTACACTACAAATTGTTAAAAATAACAGAAAAAACATCATTAAAAAATTCAAAATTTAAGGAGTTTCTCATGAACCCAGGTACACCAGAAATGTTTAAAATGATCACAAAGTGTAATTATAGGTAATTTTTGAATTTTACAAAAATTCAAAAATTAAGAATTTTTCATGTACCGGGGTACACGACAAATTGTTAAAAATAAAAGAAAAATATCATTAAAAAATTCAAAATTTAAGGAGTTTCTCATGAACCCAGGTACACCAGAAATATTTAAAAGGATCACAAAGTGTAATTATAGGTAATTTAAGAATTTTACAAAAATTCAAAAATTATGATTTTTTCATGTATCCGGGGTACACGACAAATTGTTAAAATATCATTAAAAATTCAAAATTTAAGGAGTTTCTCATGAACCCAGGTACACCAGAAATGTTTTAAAATGATCACAAAGTGTAATTATAGGTAATTTTTGAATTTTACAAAAATTCAAAAATTAAGAATTTTTCATGTACCGGGGTACACGACAAATTGTTAAAAATAACATAAAAAATATCATTAAAAAATTCAAAATATAAGGAGTTTCTCATTAACCTAGGTACACCAAAAATGTTTAAAATGATCAAAAAGTGTAATTATAGGTTATTTTTGAATTTTACAAAAATTGAAAAATTAAGAATTTTTCTTGTACCGGGGTACACGACAAATTGTTAAAAATAACATAAAAAATATCATTAAAAATTCAAAATTTAAGGAGTTTCTCATGAACCCAGGTACACCAGAAATGTTTTAAAATGATCACAAAGTGTAATTATAGGTAATTTTTTAATTTTACAAAAATTCAAAAATTAAGAATTTTTCATGTACCGGGGTACACGACAAATTGTTAAAAATAACAGAAAAAATATCATTAAAAAATTCAAATTTTAAGGAGTTTCTCATGAACCCAGGTACACCAGAAATGTTTAAAATGATCACAAAGTGTAATTATAGGTAATTTTTGAATTTTACAAAAATTAAAAATTAAGAATTTTTCATGTACCGGTGTACACGACAAATTGTTAAAAATAACAGAAAAAATATCATTAAAAAATTCAAAATTTAAGGAGTTTCTCATGAACCTAAGTACACCAGAAATGTTTAAAATGATCACAAAGTGTAATTATAGGTAATTTATGAATTTTACAAAAATTGAAAAATTAAGAATTTTTCATGTACTGGGGTACACGACAAATTGTTAAAAATAACATAAAAAATATCATTAAAAAATTCAAAATTTAAGGAGTTTCTCATGAACCCAGGTACACCAGAAATGTTTTAAAATGATCACAAAGTGTAATTATAGGTAATTTTTGAATTTTACAAAAATTCAAAAATTTAGAATTTTTCATGTACCGGGGTACACTACAAATTGTTAAAAATAACAGAAAAAACATCATTAAAAAATTCAAAATTTAAGGAGTTTCTCATGAACCCAGGTACACCAGAAATGTTTAAAATGATCACAAAGTGTAATTATAGGTAATTTTTGAATTTTACAAAAATTCAAAAATTAAGAATTTTTCATGTACCGGGGTACACGACAAATTGTTAAAAATAAAAGAAAAATATCATTAAAAAATTCAAAATTTAAGGAGTTTCTCATGAACCCAGGTACACCAGAAATATTTAAAAGGATCACAAAGTGTAATTATAGGTAATTTAAGAATTTTACAAAAATTCAAAAATTATGATTTTTTTCATGTATCCGGGTACACGACAAATTGTTAAAATATCATTAAAAAATTCAAAATTTAAGGAGTTTCTCATAAACCCAGGTACACCAGAAATGTTTTAAAATGATCACAAAGTGTAATTATAGGTAATTTTTGAATTTTACAAAAATTCAAAAATTAAGAATTTTTCATGTACCGGTGTACACGACAAATTGTTAAAAATAACATAAAAAATATCATTAAAAAATTCAAAATTTAAGGAGTTTCTCATGAACCCAGGTACACCAGAAATGTTTTAAAATGATCACAAAGTGTAATTATAGGTAATTTTTGAATTTAACAAAAATTGAAAAATTAAGAATTTTTCATGTACCGGGGTACACGACAAATTGTTAAAAATAACAGAAAAATATCATTAAAAAATTCAAAATTTAAGGAGTTTCTCATGAACCTAGGTACACCAGAAATGTTTAAAATGATCACCAAGTGTAATTATAGGTAATTTTTGAATTTTACAAAAATTCAAAAATTAAGAATTTTTCATGTTCCGGGATACACGACAAATTGTTAAAAATAACAGAAAAATTTCATTAAAAAATTCAAAATTTAAGGAGTTTCTCATTAACCCATGTACACCAGAAATGATTTAAAATGATCACAAACTGTAATTATAGGTAATTTTTGAATTTTACAAAAATTCAAAAATTAAAAATTTTTCATGTACCGGGGTACACGACAAATTGTTAAAAATAAAAGAAAAAATATCATTAAAAAATTCAAAATTTAAGGAGTTTTTCATGAACCCAGGTACACCAGAAATGTTTAAAATGATCACAAAGTGTAATTATAGGTAATTTTTGAATTTTACAAAAATTCATAAATTAAGAATTTTTCATGTACCGGGGTACACGACAAATTGTTAAAAATAACAGAAAAAATATCATTAAAAATTTCAAAATTTAAGGAGTTTCTCATGAACCCAGGTACACCAGAAATGTTTAAAATGATCACAAAGTGTAATTATAGGTAATTTTTGAATTTTACAAAAATTGAAAAATTAAGAATTTTTCATGTACCGGGGTACACGACAAATTGTTAAAAATAACAGAAAAAATATCATTAAAAATTCAAAATTTAAGGAGTTTCTCATGAACCCAGGTACACCAGAAATATTTAAAAGGATCACAAAGTGTAATTATAGGTAATTTAAGAATTTTACAAAAATTCAAAAATTATGATTTTTTCATGTATCCGGGTACACGACAAATTGTTAAAATATCATTAAAAATTCAAAATTTAAGGAGTTTCTCATGAACCCAGGTACACCAGAAATGTTTTAAAATGATCACAAAGTGTAATTATAGGTAATTTTTGAATTTTACAAAAATTCAAAAATTAAGAATTTTTCATGTACCGGGGTACACGACAAATTGTTAAAAATAACATAAAAAATATCATTAAAAAATTCAAAATATAAGGAGTTTCTCATTAACCTAGGTACACCAAAAATGTTTAAAATGATCACAAAGTGTAATTATAGGTTATTTTTGAATTTTACAAAAATTGAAAAATTAAGAATTTTTCTTGTACCGGGGTACACGACAAATTGTTAAAAATAACATAAAAAATATCATTAAAAATTCAAAATTTAAGGAGTTTCTCATTAACCCATGTTCACCAGAAATGATTTAAAATGATCACAAAGTGTAATTATAGGTAATTTTTGAATTTTACAAAAATTCAAAAATTAAAAATTTTTCATGTACCGGGGTACACGACAAATTGTTAAAAATAACAGAAAAAATATCATTAAAAAATTCAAAATTTAAGGAGTTTCTCATGAACCCAGGTACACCAGAAATGTTTAAAATGATCACAAAGTTTAATTATAGGTAATTTTTGAATTTTACAAAAATTCAAAAATTAAGAATTTTTCATGTACCGGGGTACACGACAAATTGTTAAAAATAACAGAAAAAATATCATTAAAAATTCAAAATTTAAGGAGTTTCTCATGAACCCAGGTACACCAGAAATGTTTAAAATGATCACAAAGTGTAATTATAGGTAATTTTTGAATTTTACAAAAATTGAAAAATTAAGAATTTTTCATGTACCGGGGTACACGACAAATTGTTAAAAATAACAGAAAAAATATCATTAAAAATTCAAAATTTAAGGAGTTTCTCATGAACCCAGGTACACCAGAAATATTTAAAAGGATCACAAAGTGTAATTATAGGTAATTTAAGAATTTTACAAAAATTCAAAAATTATGATTTTTTCATGTATCCGGGTACACGACAAATTGTTAAAATATCATTAAAACTTCAAAATTTAAGGAGTTTCTCATGAACCCAGGTACACCAGAAATGTTTTAAAATGATCACAAAGTGTAATTATAGGTAATTTTTGAATTTTACAAAAATTCAAAAATTAAGAATTTTTCATGTACCGGGGTACACGACAAATTGTTAAAAATAACATAAAAATATCATTAAAAATTTCAAAATATAAGGAGTTTCTCATTAACCTAGGTACACCAAAAATGTTTAAAATGATCACAAAGTGTAATTGTAGGTTATTTTTGAATTTTACAAAAATTGAAAAATTAAGAATTTTTCTTGTACCGGGGTACACGACAAATTGTTAAAAATAACATAAAAAATATCATTAAAATTCAAAATTTAAGGAGTTTCTCATTAACCCATGTACACCAGAAATGATTTAAAATGATCACAAAGTGTAATTATAGGTAATTTTTGAATTTTACAAAAATTCAAAATTAAAAAATTTTCATGTACCGGGGTACACGACAAATTGTTAAAAATAACAGAAAAAATATCATTAAAAAATTCAAAATTTAAGGAGTTTCTCATGAACCCAGGTACACCAGAAATGTTTAAAATGATCACAAAGTTTAATTATAGGTAATTTTTGAATTTTACAAAAATTCAAAAATTAAGAATTTTTCATGTACCGGGGTACACGACAAATTGTTATAAATAACAGAAAAAATATCATTAAAAATTCAAAATTTAAGGAGTTTCTCATGAACCCAGGTACACCAGAAATGTTTAAAATGATGACAAAGTGTAATTATAGGTAATTTTTGAATTTTACAAAAATTGAAAAATTAAGAATTTTTCATGTACCGGGGTACACGACAAATTGTTAAAAATAACAGAAAAAATATCATTAAAAATTCAAAATTTAAGGAGTTTCTCATGAACCCAGGTACACCAGAAATATTTAAAAGGATCACAAAGTGTAATTATAGGTAATTTAAGAATTTTACAAAAATTCAAAAATTATGATTTTTTCATGTATCCGGGTACACGACAAATTGTTAAAATATCATTAAAAATTCAAAATTTAAGGAGTTTCTCATGAACCCAGGTACACCAGAAATGTTTTAAATTGATCACAAAGTGTAATTATAGGTAATTTTTGAATTTTACAAAAATTCAAAAATTAAGAATTTTTCATGTACCGGGGTACACGACAAATTGTTAAAAATAACATAAAAATATCATTAAAAAATTCAAAATATAAGGAGTTTCTCATTAACCTAGGTACAACAAAAATGTTTAAAATGATCACAAAGTGTAATTATAGGTTATTTTTGAAATTTACAAAAATTGAAAAATTAAGAATTTTTCTTGTACCGGGGAACACGACAAATTGTTAAAAATAACATAAAAAATATCATTAAAAATTCAAAATTTAAGGAGTTTCTCATTAACCCATGTACACTAGAAATGATTTAAAATGATCACAAAGTGTAATTATAGGTAATTTTTGAATTTTACAAAAATTCAAAAATTAAAAATTTTTCATGTACCGGGGTACACGACAAATTGTTAAAAATAACAGAAAAAATATCATTAAAAAATTCAAAATTTAAGGAGTTTCTCATGAACCTAGGTACACCAGAAATGTTTAAAATGATCACAAAGTGTAATTATAGGTAATTTTTGAATTTTACAAAAATTCAAAAATTAAGAATTTTTCATGTACCGGGGTACACGACAAATTGTTAAAAATAACAGAAAAAATATCATTAAAAAATTCAAAATTTAAGGAGTTTCTCATGAACCCAGGTACACCAGAAATGTTTAAAATGATCACAAAGTGTAATTATAGGTAATTTTTGAATTTTAAAAAAATTGAAAAATTAAGAATTTTTCATGTACCGGGGTACACGACAAATTGTTAAAAATAACAGAAAAAATATCATTAAAAATTCAAAATTTAAGGAGTTTCTCATGAACCCAGGTACACCAGAAATATTTAAAAGGATCACAAAGTGTAATTATAGGTAATTTAAGAATTTTACAAAAATTCAAAAATTATGATTTTTTCATGTATCCGGGTACACGACAAATTGTTAAAATATCATTAAAAAATTCAAAATTTAAGGAGTTTCTCATGAACCCAGGTACACCAGAAATTTTTTTAAATGATCACAAAGTGTAATTATAGGTAATTTTTGAATTTTACAAAAATTCAAAAATTAAGAATTTTTCATGTACCGGGGTACACGACAAATTGTTAAAAATAACATAAAAATATCATTAAAAAATTCAAAATTTAAGGAGTTTCTCATGAACCCAGGTACACCAGAAATGTTTTAAAATGATCACAAAGTGTAATTATAGGTAATTTTTGAATTTAACAAAAATTGAAAAATTAAGAATTTTTCATGTACCGGGGTACACGACAAATTGTTAAAAATAACAGAAAAAATATCATTAAAAATTCAAAATTTAAGGAGTTTCTCATGAACCCAGGTACACCAGAAATATTTAAAAGGATCACAAAGTGTAATTATAGGTAATTTAAGAATTTTACAAAAATTCAAAAATTATGATTTTTTCATGTATCCGGGTACACGACAAATTGTTAAAATATCATTAAAACTTCAAAATTTAAGGAGTTTCTCATGAACCCAGGTGCACCAGAAATGTTTTAAAATGATCACAAAGTGTAATTATAGGTAATTTTTGAATTTTACAAAAATTCAAAAATTAAGAATTTTTCATGTACCGGGGTACACGACAAATTGTTAAAAATAACAGAAAAAATATCATTAAAAATTCAAAATTTAAGGAGTTTCTCATGAACCCAGGTACACCAGAAATATTTAAAAGGATCACAAAGTGTAATTATAGGTAATTTAAGAATTTTACAAAAATTCAAAAATTATGATTTTTTCATGTATCCGGGTACACGACAAATTGTTAAAATATCATTAAAAAATTCAAAATTTAAGGAGTTTCTCATGAACCCAGGTACACCAGAAATTTTTTTAAATGATCACAAAGTGTAATTATAGGTAATTTTTGAATTTTACAAAAATTCAAAAATTAAGAATTTTTCATGTACCGGGGTACACGACAAATTGTTAAAAATAACATAAAAATATCATTAAAAAATTCAAAATTTAAGGAGTTTCTCATGAACCCAGGTACACCAGAAATGTTTTAAAATGATCACAAAGTGTAATTATAGGTAATTTTTGAATTTAACAAAAATTGAAAAATTAAGAATTTTTCATGTACCGGGGTACACGACAAATTGTTAAAAATAACAGAAAAAATATCATTAAAAATTCAAAATTTAAGGAGTTTCTCATGAACCCAGGTACACCAGAAATATTTAAAAGGATCACAAAGTGTAATTATAGGTAATTTAAGAATTTTACAAAAATTCAACAATTATGATTTTTTCATGTATCCGGGTACACGACAAATTGTTAAAATATCATTAAAACTTCAAAATTTAAGGAGTTTCTCATGAACCCAGGTACACCAGAAATGTTTTAAAATGATCACAAAGTGTAATTATAGGTAATTTTTGAATTTTACAAAAATTCAAAAATTAAGAATTTTTCATGTACCGGGGTACACGACAAATTGTTAAAAATAACATAAAAATATCATTAAAAAATTCAAAATATAAGGAGTTTCTCATTAACCTAGGTACACCAAAAATGTTTAAAATGATCACAAAGTGTAATTGTAGGTTATTTTTGAATTTTACAAAAATTGAAAAATTAAGAATTTTTCTTGTACCGGGGTACACGACAAATTGTTAAAAATAACATAAAAAATATCATTAAAATTCAAAATTTAAGGAGTTTCTCATTAACCCATGTACACCAGAAATGATTTAAAATGATCACAAAGTGTAATTATAGGTAATTTTTGAATTTTACAAAAATTGAAAAATTAAGAATTTTTCGTGTACCGGGGTACACGACAAATTGTTAAAAATAACATAAATAATATCATTAAAAATTTCGAAATTTAAAGAGTTTCTCATGAACCTAGGTACACCAGAAATGTTTTGAAATGATCACAAAGTGTAATTATAGTTAATTTTTGAATTTTACAAAAATTTAAAAATTAAGAATTTTTCAGGTACCGGGGTACCCGACAAATTGTTAAAAATAAGTGAAAAAATATCATAAAAAAATTCAAAATTTAAGGAGTTTCTCATGAACCCAGGTACACCAGAAATATTTAAAATGATCACAAAGTGTAATTATAGGTAATTTTTGAATTTTACAAAAATTGAAAAATTAAGAATTTTTCATCTACCGGGGTACACGACAAATTGTTAAAAATAACAGAAAAAATGTCATTAAAAATTCAAAATTTAAATAGTTTCTCATGAACCCAGGTACACCATAAATGTTTAAAATGATCACAAAGTGTAATTATAGGTAATTTTTGAATTTTACAAAAATTCAAAAATTAAGAATTTTTCATGTACCGGGGAACACGACAAATTGTTAAAAATAACAGAAAAATATCATTAAAAAATTCAAAATTTAAGGAGTTTCTTATGAACCCAGGTACACCAGAAATGTTTAAAATGATCACAAAGTGTAATTATAGGTAATTTTTGAATTTTTCAAAAATTGAAGAGTTAATAATTTTTCATGTACCGGGGTACACGACAAATTGTTAAAAATAACAGAAAAACTATCATTAAAAAATTCAAAATTTAAGGAGTTTCTCATGAACCTAGGTACACCAGAAATGTTTAAAATGATCACAAATTATAATTATAGGTAATTTTTGAATTTTACAAAAATAGAAAAATTAAGAATTTTTCATGTACCGGGGTACACGACAAATTGTTAAAAATAACATAAAAAATATCATTAAAAAATTCAAAATTTAAGGAGTTTCTCATGAACCCAGGTACACCAGAAATGTTTTAAAAAGATCACAAAGTGTAATTATACGTAATTTTTGAATTTTACAAAAATTGAAAAATTAAGAATTTTTCATCTACCAGGGTATACGACAAATTGTTAAAAATAACAGAAAAAATATCATTAAAAATTCAAAATTTAAATAGTTTCTCATGAACCCAGGTACACCATAAATGTTTAAAATAATCACAAACTGTAATTATAGGTAATTTTTGATTTTTGCAAAAATTGAAAATTTAAGAATTTTTCATGTACCGGGGTACACGACAAATTGTTTAAAATAACAGAAAAAAATATCATTAAAAAATTCAAAATTTAAAGAGTTTCTAATAAACCCAGGAACACCAGAAATGTTTTAAAATGATCACAAAGTGTAATTATAGGTAATTTTTGAATTTTACAAAAATTCAAAAATTAAGAATTTCTCATGTACCGGGGTACACGACAAATTGTTAAAAATAACATAAAAAATATCATTAAAAAATTCAAAATTTAAGGAGTTTCTCATGAACCCAGGTACACCAGAAATGTATAAAATGATCACAAAGTGTAATTATAGGTAATTTTTGAATTTTACAAAAATTCAAAAATTAAGAATATTTCATGTACTGGGGTACACGACTAATTGTTAAAAATAACAGAAAAAATATCATTAAAAAAATTCAAAATTTAAGGAGTTTCTCATGAACCCAGGTACACCAGAAATGTTTAAAATGATCACAAAGTGTAATTATAGGTAATTTTTGAATTTTACAAAATTGAAAAAATTAAGAATTTTTCATCTACCGGGATACACGACAAATTGTTAAAAATAACAGAAAAAATATCATTAAAAAATTCAAAATTTAAAGAGTTTCTCATGAACCCAGGTACACTAGAAATGTTTAAAATAATCATAAAGTGTAATTATAGGTAATTTTTGAATTTTACAAAAATTGAAAAATTAAGAATTTTTCATGTACCGGGGTACACGACAAATTGTTAAAAATATCATTAAAAAATTCAAAATTTAAGGAGTTTCTCATGAACCCAGGTACACCAAAAATGTATAAAATGATCACAAAGTGTAATTATAGGTAATTTTTGAATTTTACAAAAATTCAAAAATTAAGAATTTTTCATGTACCGGGGTACACGATAAATTGTTAAAAATAACACAAAAAATATCATTAAAAAATTCAAAATTTAAGGTGTTTCTCATGAACCCAGGTACACCAGAAATGTTTAAAATGATCACAAAGTGTAATTATAGTTAATTTTTGAATTTTACAAAAATTGAAAAATTAAAATTTTTCATGTACCGGGGTACACGACAAATTGTTAAAAATAACAGAAAAAATATCATTAAAAAATTCAAAATTTAAGGAGTTTTTCATGAACCCAGGTACACCAGAAATGTTTAAAATGATCACAAAGTGTAATTATAGGTAATTTTTGAATTTTACAAAAATTGAAAAATTAAGAATTTTTCATGTACCGGGGTACACGACAAATTGTTAAAAATAACATAAAAAATATCATTAAAAAAATTCAAAATTTAAGGAGTTTCTCATAAACCCAGGTACACCAGAAATGTTTAAAATGATCACAAAGTGTAATTATAGGTAATTTTTGAATTTTACAAAAATTGAAAAATTAAGAATTTTTCGTGTACCGGGGTACACGACAAATTGTTAAAAATAACATAAATAATATCATTAAAAATTTCGAAATTTAAAGAGTTTCTCATGAACCCAGGTACACCAGAAATGTTTTGAAATGATCACAAAGTGTAATTATAGTTAATTTTTGAATTTTACAAAAATTTAAAAATTAAGAATTTTTCAGGTACCGGGGTACCCGACAAATTGTTAAAAATAAGTGAAAAAATATCATAAAAAAATTCAAAATTTAAGGAGTTTCTCATGAACCCAGGTACACCAGAAATATTTAAAATGATCACAAAGTGTAATTATAGGTAATTTTTGAATTTTACAAAAATTGAAAAATTAAGATTTTTTCATCTACCGGGGTACACGACAAATTGTTAAAAATAACAGAAAAAATGTCATTAAAAATTCAAAATTTAAATAGTTTCTCATGAACCCAGGTACACCATAAATGTTTAAAATGATCACAAAGTGTAATTATAGGTAATTTTCGAATTTTACAAAAATTCAAAAATTAAGAATTTTTCATGTACCGGGGAACACGACAAATTGTTAAAAATAACAGAAAAATATCATTAAAAAATTCAAAATTTAAGGAGTTTCTTATGAACCCAGGTACACCAGAAATGTTTAAAATGATCACAAAGTGTAATTATAGGTAATTTTTGAATTTTTCAAAAATTGAAGAGTTAATAATTTTTCATGTACCGGGGTACACGACAAATTGTTAAAAATAACAGAAAAACTATCATTAAAAAATTCAAAATTTAAGGAGTTTCTCATGAACCTAGGTACACCAGAAATGTTTAAAATGATCACAAATTATAATTATAGGTAATTTTTGAATTTTACAAAAATAGAAAAATTAAGAATTTTTCATGTACCGGGGTACACGACAAATTGTTAAAAATAACATAAAAAATATCATTAAAAAATTCAAAATTTAAGGAGTTTCTCATGAACCCAGGTACACCAGAAATGTTTTAAAAAGATCACAAAGTGTAATTATACGTAATTTTTGAATTTTACAAAAATTGAAAAATTAAGAATTTTTCATCTACCAGGGTATACGACAAATTGTTAAAAATAACAGAAAAAATATCATTAAAAATTCAAAATTTAAATAGTTTCTCATGAACCCAGGTACACCATAAATGTTTAAAATAATCACAAACTGTAATTATAGGTAATTTTTGAATTTTGCAAAAATTGAAAATTTAAGAATTTTTCATGTACCGGGGTACACGACAAATTGTTTAAAATAACAGAAAAAAATATCATTAAAAAATTCAAAATTTAAAGAGTTTCTAATAAACCCAGGTACACCAGAAATGTTTTAAAATGTTCACAAAGTGTAATTATAGGTAATTTTTGAATTTTACAAAAATTCAAAAATTAAGAATTTCTCATGTACCGGGGTATACGACAAATTGTTAAAAATAACATAAAAAATATCATTAAAAAATTCAAAATTTAAGGAGTTTCTCATGAACCCAGGTACACCAAAAATGTATAAAATGATCACAAAGTGTAATTATAGGTAATTTTTGAATTTTACAAAAATTCAAAAATTAAGAATATTTCATGTACTGGGGTACACGACTAATTGTTAAAAATAACAGAAAAAATATCATTAAAAAAATTCAAAATTTAAGGAGTTTCTCATGAACCCAGGTACACCAGAAATGTTTAAAATGATCACAAAGTGTAATTATAGGTAATTTTTGAATTTTACAAAATTGAAAAAATTAATAATTTTTCATCTACCGGGATACACGACAAATTGTTAAAAATAACAGAAAAAATATCATTAAAAAATTCAAAATTTAAAGAGTTTCTCATGAACCCAGGTACACTAGAAATGTTTAAAATAATCATAAAGTGTAATTATAGGTAATTTTTGAATTTTACAAAAATTGAAAAATTAAGAATTTTTCATGTACCGGGGTACACGACAAATTGTTAAAAATAACAGAAAAAATATCATTAAAAAATTCAAAATTTAAGGAGTTTCTCATGAACCCAGGTACACCAAAAATGTATAAAATGATCACAAAGTGTAATTATAGGTAATTTTTGAATTTTACAAAAATTCAAAAATTAAGAATTTTTCATGTACCGGGGTACACGATAAATTGTTAAAAATAACACAAAAAATATCATTAAAAAATTCAAAATTTAAGGTGTTTCTCATGAACCCAGGTACACCAGAAATGTTTAAAATGATCACAAAGTGTAATTATAGTTAATTTTTTAATTTTACAAAAATTGAAAAATTAAAAATTTTTCATGCACCGGGGTACACGACAAATTGTTAAAAATAACAGAAAAAATATCATTAAAATATTCAAAATTTAAGGAGTTTTTCATGAACCCAGGTACACCAGAAATGTTTAAAATGACCACAAAGTGTAATTATAGGTAATTTTTGAATTTTACAAAAATTGAAAAATTAAGAATTTTTCATGTACCGGGGTACACGACAAATTGTTAAAAATAACATAAAAAATATCATTAAAAAAATTCAAAATTTAATGAGTTTCTCATAAACCCAGGTACACCAGAAATGTTTAAAATGATCACAAAGTGTAATTATAGGTAATTTTTGAATTTTACAAAAATTGAAAAATTAAGAATTTTTCGTGTACCGGGGTACACGACAAATTGTTAAAAATAACATAAATAATATCATTAAAAATTTCGAAATTTAAAGAGTTTCTCATGAACCCAGGTACACCAGAAATGTTTTGAAATGATCACAAAGTGTAATTATAGGTAATTTTTGAATTTTACAAAAATTTAAAAATTAAGAATTTTTCAGGTACCGGGGTACCCGACAAATTGTTAAAAATAAGTGAAAAAATATCATAAAAAAATTCAAAATTTAAGGAGTTTCTCATGAACCCAGGTACACCAGAAATATTTAAAATGATCACAAAGTGTAATTATAGGTAATTTTTGAATTTTACAAAAATTGAAAAATTAAGAATTTTTCATCTACCGGGGTACACGACAAATTGTTAAAAATAACAGAAAAAATGTCATTAAAAATTCAAAATTTAAATAGTTTCTCATGAACCCAGGTACACCAGAAATGTTTAAAATGATCACAAAGTGTAATTATAGGTAATTTTTGAATTTTACAAAAATTCAAAAATTAAGAATTTTTCATGTAACGGGGAACACGACAAATTGTTAAAAATAACAGAAAAATATCATTAAAAAATTCAAAATTTAAGGAGTTTCTTATGAACCCAGGTACACCAGAAATGTTTAAAATGATCACAAAGTGTAATTATAGGTAATTTTTGAATTTTTCAAAAATTGAAGAATTAATAATTTTTCATGTACCGGGGTACACGACAAATTGTTAAAAATAACAGAAAAACTATCATTAAAAAATTCAAAATTTAAGGAGTTTCTCATGAACCTAAGTACACCAGAAATGTTTAAAATGATCACAAATTATAATTATAGGTAATTTTTGAATTTTACAAAAATAGAAAAATTAAGAATTTTTCATGTACCGGGGTACACGACAAATTGTTAAAAATAACATAAAAAATATCATTAAAAAATTCAAAATTGAAGGAGTTTCTCATGAACCCAGGTACACCAGAAATGTTTTAAAAAGATCACAAAGTGTAATTATACGTAATTTTTGAATTTTACAAAAATTGAAAAAGTAAGAATTTTTCATCTACCAGGGTATACGACAAATTGTTAAAAATAACAGAAAAAATATCATTAAAAATTCAAAATTTAAATAGTTTCTCATGAACCCAGGTACACCATAAATGTTTAAAATAATCACAAACTGTAATTATAGGTAATTTTTGAATTTTGCAAAAATTGAAAATTTAAGAATTTTTCATGTACCGGGGTACACGACAAATTGTTTAAAATAACAGAAAAAAATATCATTAAAAAATTCAAAATTTAAAGAGTTTCTAATAAACCCAGGTACACCAGAAATGTTTTAAAATGATCACAAAGTGTAATTATAGGTAATTTTTGAATTTTACAAAAATTCAAAAATTAAGAATTTCTCATGTACCGGGGTACACGACAAATTGTTAAAAATAACATAAAAAATATCATTAAAAAATTCAAAATTTAAGGAGTTTCTCATGAACCCAGATACACCAGAAATGTTTTAAAATGATCACAGAGTGTAATTATAGGTAATTTTTGAATTTTACAAAAATTAAGAAATTAAGAATTTTTCATGTACCGGGGTACACGACAAATTGTTAAAAATAACATAAAAATATCATTGAAAATTTCAAAATTTAAGGAGTTTCTCATGAACCCAGGTACACTAGAAATGTTTTAAAATGATCACAAAGTGTAATTATAGGTAATTTTTGAATTTTACAAAAATTTAAAAATTAAGAATTTTTCAGGTACCGGGGTACACGACAAATTGTTAAAAATAACTGAAAAAATATCATAAAAAAATTCAATATTTAAGGAGTTTCTCATGAACCCAGGTACACCAGAATATATAAAATGATCACAAAGTGTAATTATAGGTAATTTTTGAATTTTACAAAAATTGAAAAATTAAGAATTTTTCATCTACCGGGGTACACGACAAATTGTTAAAAATAACAGAAAAAATATCATTAAAAATTCAAAATTTAAATAGTTTCTCATGAACCCAGGTACACCAGAAATGTTTAAAATAATCACAAAGTGTAATTATAGTTAATTTTTTAATTTTACAAAAATTGAAAAATTAAGAATTTTTCATGTACCGGGGTACACGACAAATTGTTAAAAATAACAGAAAAAACATCATTAAAAAATTCAAAATTTAAGGAGTTTCTCATGAACCCAGGTACACGAGAAATGTTTAAAATGATCACAAAGTGTAATTATAGGTAATTTTTGAATTTTACAAAAATTCAAAAATTAAGAATTTTTCATGTACCGGGGTACACGACAAATTGTTAAAAATAACAGAAAAATATCATTAAAAAATTCAAAATTTAAGGAGTTTCTTATGAACCCAGGTACACCAGAAATGTTTTAAAATGATCACAAAGTGTAATTATAGGTAATTTTTGAATTTTACAAAAATTGAAAAATTAAGAATTTTTCATGTACCGGGGTACACGACAAATTGTTAAAAATAACAGAAAAAATATCATTAAAAAAGTCAAAATTTAAGGAGTTTCTCATGAACCCAGGTACACCATAAATGTTTTAAAATGATCACAAAGTGTAATTATAGGTAATCTTTGAATTTTACAAAAATTGAAAAATTAAGAATTTGTCATTTACCGGGGTACACGACAAATTGTTAAAAATAACATAAAAAATATCATTAAAAAATTCAAAATTTAAGGAGTTTCTCATGAACCCAGGTACACCAGAAATGTTTTAAAATGATCACAAAGTGTAATTATATGTACTTTTTGAATTTTACAAAAATTGAAAAATTAAGAATTTTTCATGTACCGGGGTACACGACAAATTGTTATAAATAAAAGAAAAAATATCATTAAAAAATTCAAAATTTAAGGAGTTTCTCATGAACCCAGGTACACCAGAAATGTTTTAAAATGATCACAAAGTGTAATTATAGGTAATCTTTGAATTTTACAAAAATTGAAAAATTAGGAATTTTTCATGTACCGGGGTACACGACAAATTGTTAAAAATAACAGAAAAAATATCATTAAAAATTCAAAATTTAAGGAGTTTCTCCTGAACCCAGGTACACCAGAAATATTTAAAAGGATCACAAAGTGTAATTATAGGTAATTTAAGAATTTTACAAAAATTCAAAAATTATGATTTTTTCATGTATCCGGGTACACGACAAATTGTTAAAATATCATTAAAACTTCAAAATTTAAGGAGTTTCTCATGAACCCAGGTACACCAGAAATGTTTTAAAATGATCACAAAGTGTAATTATAGGTAATTTTTGAATTTTACAAAAATTCAAAAATTAAAAATTTTTCATGTACCGGGGTACACGACAAATTGTTAAAAATAACATAAAAATATCATTAAAAATTTCAAAATATAAGGAGTTTCTCATTAACCTAGGTACACCAAAAATGTTTAAAATGATCACAAAGTGTAATTGTAGGTTATTTTTGAATTTTACAAAAATTGAAAAATTAAGAATTTTTCTTGTACCGGGGTACACGACAAATTGTTAAAAATAACATAAAAAATATCATTAAAATTCAAAATTTAAGGAGTTTCTCATTAACCCATGTACACCAGAAATGATTTAAAATGATCACAAAGTGTAATTATAGGTAATTTTTGAATTTTACAAAAATTCAAAATTAAAAAATTTTCATGTACCGGGGTACACGACAAATTGTTAAAAATAACAGAAAAAATATCATTAAAAAATTCAAAATTTAAGGAGTTTCTCATGAACCCAGGTACACCAGAAATGTTTAAAATGATCACAAAGTTTAATTATAGGTAATTTTTGAATTTTACAAAAATTCAAAAATTAAGAATTTTTCATGTACCGGGGTACACGACAAATTGTTAAAAATAACAGAAAAAATATCATTAAAAATTCAAAATTTAAGGAGTTTCTCATGAACCCAGGTACACCAGAAATGTTTAAAATGATCACAAAGTGTAATTATAGGTAATTTTTGAATTTTACAAAAATTGAAAAATTAAGAATTTTTCATGTACCGGGGTACACGACAAATTGTTAAAAATAACAGAAAAAATATCATTAAAAATTCAAAATTTAAGGAGTTTCTAATGAACCCAGGTACACCAGAAATATTTAAAAGGATCACAAAGTGTAATTATAGGTAATTTAAGAATTTTACAAAAATTCAAAAATTATGATTTTTTCATGTATCCGGGTACACGACAAATTGTTAAAATATCATTAAAAATTCAAAATTTAAGGAGTTTCTCATGAACCCAGGTACACCAGAAATGTTTTAAATTGATCACAAAGTGTAATTATAGGTAATTTTTGAATTTTACAAAAATTCAAAAATTAAGAATTTTTCATGTACCGGGGTACACGACAAATTGTTAAAAATAACAGAAAAATATCATTAAAAAATTCAAAATTTAAGGAGTTTCTTATGAACCCAGGTACACCAGAAATGTTTTAAAATGATCACAAAGTGTAATTATAGGTAATTTTTGAATTTTACAAAAATTGAAAAATTAAGAATTTTTCATGTACCGGGGTACACGACAAATTGTTAAAAATAACAGAAAAAATATCATTAAAAAAGTCAAAATTTAAGGAGTTTCTCATGAACCCAGGTACACCATAAATGTTTTAAAATGATCACAAAGTGTAATTATAGGTAATCTTTGAATTTTACAAAAATTGAAAAATTAAGAATTTGTCATTTACCGGGGTACACGACAAATTGTTAAAAATAACATAAAAAATATCATTAAAAAATTCAAAATTTAAGGAGTTTCTCATGAACCCAGGTACACCAGAAATGTTTTAAAATGATCACAAAGTGTAATTATATGTACTTTTTGAATTTTACAAAAATTGAAAAATTAAGAATTTTTCATGTACCGGGGTACACGACAAATTGTTATAAATAAAAGAAAAAATATCATTAAAAAATTCAAAATTTAAGGAGTTTCTCATGAACCCAGGTACACCAGAAATGTTTTAAAATGATCACAAAGTGTAATTATAGGTAATCTTTGAATTTTACAAAAATTGAAAAATTAGGAATTTTTCATGTACCGGGGTACACGACAAATTGTTAAAAATAACAGAAAAAATATCATTAAAAATTCAAAATTTAAGGAGTTTCTCCTGAACCCAGGTACACCAGAAATATTTAAAAGGATCACAAAGTGTAATTATAGGTAATTTAAGAATTTTACAAAAATTCAAAAATTATGATTTTTTCATGTATCCGGGTACACGACAAATTGTTAAAATATCATTAAAACTTCAAAATTTAAGGAGTTTCTCATGAACCCAGGTACACCAGAAATGTTTTAAAATGATCACAAAGTGTAATTATAGGTAATTTTTGAATTTTACAAAAATTCAAAAATTAAAAATTTTTCATGTACCGGGGTACACGACAAATTGTTAAAAATAACATAAAAATATCATTAAAAATTTCAAAATATAAGGAGTTTCTCATTAACCTAGGTACACCAAAAATGTTTAAAATGATCACAAAGTGTAATTGTAGGTTATTTTTGAATTTTACAAAAATTGAAAAATTAAGAATTTTTCTTGTACCGGGGTACACGACAAATTGTTAAAAATAACATAAAAAATATCATTAAAATTCAAAATTTAAGGAGTTTCTCATTAACCCATGTACACCAGAAATGATTTAAAATGATCACAAAGTGTAATTATAGGTAATTTTTGAATTTTACAAAAATTCAAAATTAAAAAATTTTCATGTACCGGGGTACACGACAAATTGTTAAAAATAACAGAAAAAATATCATTAAAAAATTCAAAATTTAAGGAGTTTCTCATGAACCCAGGTACACCAGAAATGTTTAAAATGATCACAAAGTTTAATTATAGGTAATTTTTGAATTTTACAAAAATTCAAAAATTAAGAATTTTTCATGTACCGGGGTACACGACAAATTGTTAAAAATAACAGAAAAAATATCATTAAAAATTCAAAATTTAAGGAGTTTCTCATGAACCCAGGTACACCAGAAATGTTTAAAATGATCACAAAGTGTAATTATAGGTAATTTTTGAATTTTACAAAAATTGAAAAATTAAGAATTTTTCATGTACCGGGGTACACGACAAATTGTTAAAAATAACAGAAAAAATATCATTAAAAATTCAAAATTTAAGGAGTTTCTAATGAACCCAGGTACACCAGAAATATTTAAAAGGATCACAAAGTGTAATTATAGGTAATTTAAGAATTTTACAAAAATTCAAAAATTATGATTTTTTCATGTATCCGGGTACACGACAAATTGTTAAAATATCATTAAAAATTCAAAATTTAAGGAGTTTCTCATGAACCCAGGTACACCAGAAATGTTTTAAATTGATCACAAAGTGTAATTATAGGTAATTTTTGAATTTTACAAAAATTCAAAAATTAAGAATTTTTCATGTACCGGGGTACACGACAAATTGTTAAAAATAACATAAAAATATCATTAAAAAATTCAAAATATAAGGAGTTTCTCATTAACCTAGGTACAACAAAAATGTTTAAAATGATCACAAAGTGTAATTATAGGTTATTTTTGAAATTTACAAAAATTGAAAAATTAAGAATTTTTCTTGTACCGGGGAACACGACAAATTGTTAAAAATAACATAAAAAATATCATTAAAAATTCAAAATTTAAGGAGTTTCTCATTAACCCATGTACACTAGAAATGATTTAAAATGATCACAAAGTGTAATTATAGGTAATTTTTGAATTTTACAAAAATTCAAAAATTAAAAATTTTTCATGTACCGGGGTACACGACAAATTGTTAAAAATAACAGAAAAAATATCATTAAAAAATTCAAAATTTAAGGAGTTTCTCATGAACCTAGGTACACCAGAAATGTTTAAAATGATCACAAAGTGTAATTATAGGTAATTTTTGAATTTTACAAAAATTCAAAAATTAAGAATTTTTCATGTACCGGGGTACACGACAAATTGTTAAAAATAACAGAAAAAATATCATTAAAAAATTCAAAATTTAAGGAGTTTCTCATGAACCCAGGTACACCAGAAATGTTTAAAATGATCACAAAGTGTAATTATAGGTAATTTTTGAATTTTAAAAAAATTGAAAAATTAAGAATTTTTCATGTACCGGGGTACACGACAAATTGTTAAAAATAACAGAAAAAATATCATTAAAAATTCAAAATTTAAGG
The DNA here is from genome assembly GCA_023525715.1 of Cichorium intybus. Taxonomy (NCBI): domain Eukaryota; kingdom Viridiplantae; phylum Streptophyta; class Magnoliopsida; order Asterales; family Asteraceae; genus Cichorium; species Cichorium intybus. The sequence continues at coordinate 117,214,435 of CM042015.1, forward strand.
AGTTTCTCATGAACCCAGGTACACCAGAAATATTTAAAAGGATCACAAAGTGTAATTATAGGTAATTTAAGAATTTTAAAAAATTCAAAAATTATGATTTTTTCATGTATCCGGGTACACGACAAATTGTTAAAATATCATTAAAAATTCAAAATTTAAGGAGTTTCTCATGAACCCAGGTACACCAGAAATGTTTTAAATTGATCACAAAGTGTAATTATAGGTAATTTTTGAATTTTACAAAAATTCAAAAATTAAGAATTTTTCATGTACCGGGGTACACGACAAATTGTTAAAAATAACATAAAAATATCATTAAAAAATTCAAAATATAAGGAGTTTCTCATTAACCTAGGTACAACAAAAATGTTTAAAATGATCACAAAGTGTAATTATAGGTTATTTTTGAAATTTACAAAAATTGAAAAATTAAGAATTTTTCTTGTACCGGGGAACACGACAAATTGTTAAAAATAACATAAAAAATATCATTAAAAATTCAAAATTTAAGGAGTTTCTCATTAACCCATGTACACTAGAAATGATTTAAAATGATCACAAAGTGTAATTATAGGTAATTTTTGAATTTTACAAAAATTCAAAAATTAAAAATTTTTCATGTACCGGGGTACACGACAAATTGTTAAAAATAACAGAAAAAATATCATTAAAAAATTCAAAATTTAAGGAGTTTCTCATGAACCTAGGTACACCAGAAATGTTTAAAATGATCACAAAGTGTAATTATAGGTAATTTTTGAATTTTACAAAAATTCAAAAATTAAGAATTTTTCATGTACCGGGGTACACGACAAATTGTTAAAAATAACAGAAAAAATATCATTAAAAAATTCAAAATTTAAGGAGTTTCTCATGAACCCAGGTACACCAGAAATGTTTAAAATGATCACAAAGTGTAATTATAGGTAATTTTTGAATTTTAAAAAAATTGAAAAATTAAGAATTTTTCATGTACCGGGGTACACGACAAATTGTTAAAAATAACAGAAAAAATATCATTAAAAATTCAAAATTTAAGGAGTTTCTCATGAACCCAGGTACACCAGAAATATTTAAAAGGATCACAAAGTGTAATTATAGGTAATTTAAGAATTTTACAAAAATTCAAAAATTATGATTTTTTCATGTATCCGGGTACACGACAAATTGTTAAAATATCATTAAAAAATTCAAAATTTAAGGAGTTTCTCATGAACCCAGGTACACCAGAAATTTTTTTAAATGATCACAAAGTGTAATTATAGGTAATTTTTGAATTTTACAAAAATTCAAAAATTAAGAATTTTTCATGTACCGGGGTACACGACAAATTGTTAAAAATAACATAAAAATATCATTAAAAAATTCAAAATTTAAGGAGTTTCTCATGAACCCAGGTACACCAGAAATGTTTTAAAATGATCACAAAGTGTAATTATAGGTAATTTTTGAATTTAACAAAAATTGAAAAATTAAGAATTTTTCATGTACCGGGGTACACGACAAATTGTTAAAAATAACAGAAAAAATATCATTAAAAATTCAAAATTTAAGGAGTTTCTCATGAACCCAGGTACACCAGAAATATTTAAAAGGATCACAAAGTGTAATTATAGGTAATTTAAGAATTTTACAAAAATTCAAAAATTATGATTTTTTCATGTATCCGGGTACACGACAAATTGTTAAAATATCATTAAAACTTCAAAATTTAAGGAGTTTCTCATGAACCCAGGTACACCAGAAATGTTTTAAAATGATCACAAAGTGTAATTATAGGTAATTTTTGAATTTTACAAAAATTCAAAAATTAAGAATTTTTCATGTACCGGGGTACACGACAAATTGTTAAAAATAACAGAAAAAATATCATTAAAAATTCAAAATTTAAGGAGTTTCTCATGAACCCAGGTACACCAGAAATATTTAAAAGGATCACAAAGTGTAATTATAGGTAATTTAAGAATTTTACAAAAATTCAAAAATTATGATTTTTTCATGTATCCGGGTACACGACAAATTGTTAAAATATCATTAAAAAATTCAAAATTTAAGGAGTTTCTCATGAACCCAGGTACACCAGAAATTTTTTTAAATGATCACAAAGTGTAATTATAGGTAATTTTTGAATTTTACAAAAATTCAAAAATTAAGAATTTTTCATGTACCGGGGTACACGACAAATTGTTAAAAATAACATAAAAATATCATTAAAAAATTCAAAATTTAAGGAGTTTCTCATGAACCCAGGTACACCAGAAATGTTTTAAAATGATCACAAAGTGTAATTATAGGTAATTTTTGAATTTAACAAAAATTGAAAAATTAAGAATTTTTCATGTACCGGGGTACACGACAAATTGTTAAAAATAACAGAAAAAATATCATTAAAAATTCAAAATTTAAGGAGTTTCTCATGAACCCAGGTACACCAGAAATATTTAAAAGGATCACAAAGTGTAATTATAGGTAATTTAAGAATTTTACAAAAATTCAACAATTATGATTTTTTCATGTATCCGGGTACACGACAAATTGTTAAAATATCATTAAAACTTCAAAATTTAAGGAGTTTCTCATGAACCCAGGTACACCAGAAATGTTTTAAAATGATCACAAAGTGTAATTATAGGTAATTTTTGAATTTTACAAAAATTCAAAAATTAAGAATTTTTCATGTACCGGGGTACACGACAAATTGTTAAAAATAACATAAAAATATCATTAAAAAATTCAAAATATAAGGAGTTTCTCATTAACCTAGGTACACCAAAAATGTTTAAAATGATCACAAAGTGTAATTGTAGGTTATTTTTGAATTTTACAAAAATTGAAAAATTAAGAATTTTTCTTGTACCGGGGTACACGACAAATTGTTAAAAATAACATAAAAAATATCATTAAAATTCAAAATTTAAGGAGTTTCTCATTAACCCATGTACACCAGAAATGATTTAAAATGATCACAAAGTGTAATTATAGGTAATTTTTGAATTTTACAAAAATTCAAAATTAAAAAATTTTCATGTACCGGGGTACACGACAAATTGTTAAAAATAACAGAAAAAATATCATTAAAAAATTCAAAATTTAAGGAGTTTCTCATGAACCCAGGTACACCAGAAATGTTTAAAATGATCACAAAGTGTAATTATAGGTAATTTTTGAATTTTACAAAAATTGAAAAATTAAGAATTTTTCATGTACCGGGGTACACGACAAATTGTTAAAAATAACAGAAAAAATATCATTAAAAATTCAAAATTTAAGGAGTTTCTCATGAACCCAGGTACACCAGAAATATTTAAAAGGATCACAAAGTGTAATTATAGGTAATTTAAGAATTTTACAAAAATTCAAAAATTATGATTTTTTCATGTATCCGGGTACACGACAAATTGTTAAAATATCATTAAAAAATTCAAAATTTAAGGAGTTTCTCATGAACCCAGGTACACCAGAAATTTTTTTAAATGATCACAAAGTGTAATTATAGGTAATTTTTGAATTTTACAAAAATTCAAAAATTAAGAATTTTTCATGTACCGGGGTACACGACAAATTGTTAAAAATAACATAAAAATATCATTAAAAAATTCAAAATTTAAGGAGTTTCTCATGAACCCAGGTACACCAGAAATGTTTTAAAATGATCACAAAGTGTAATTATAGGTAATTTTTGAATTTAACAAAAATTGAAAATTTAAGAATTTTTCATGTACCGGGGTACACGACAAATTGTTAAAAATAACAGAAAAAATATCATTAAAAATTCAAAATTTAAGGAGTTTCTCATGAACCCAGGTACACCAGAAATATTTAAAAGGATCACAAAGTGTAATTATAGGTAATTTAAGAATTTTACAAATATTCAACAATTATGATTTTTTCATGTATCCGGGTACACGACAAATTGTTAAAATATCATTAAAACTTCAAAATTTAAGGAGTTTCTCATGAACCCAGGTACACCAGAAATGTTTTAAAATGATCACAAAGTGTAATTATAGGTAATTTTTGAATTTTACAAAAATTCAAAAATTAAGAATTTTTCATGTACCGGGGTACACGACAAATTGTTAAAAATAACATAAAAATATCATTAAAAAATTCAAAATATAAGGAGTTTCTCATTAACCTAGGTACACCAAAAATGTTTAAAATGATCACAAAGTGTAATTGTAGGTTATTTTTGAATTTTACAAAAATTGAAAAATTAAGAATTTTTCTTGTACCGGGGTACACGACAAATTGTTAAAAATAACATAAAAAATATCATTAAAATTCAAAATTTAAGGAGTTTCTCATTAACCCATGTACACCAGAAATGATTTAAAATGATCACAAAGTGTAATTATAGGTAATTTTTGAATTTTACAAAAATTCAAAATTAAAAAATTTTCATGTACCGGGGTACACGACAAATTGTTAAAAATAACAGAAAAAATATCATTAAAAAATTCAAAATTTAAGGAGTTTCTCATGAACCCAGGTACACCAGAAATGTTTTAAAATGATCACAAAGTGTAATTATAGGTAATTTTTGAATTTTACAAAAATTCAAAAATTAAGAATTTTTCATGTACCGGGGTACACGACAAATTGTTAAAAATAACATAAAAATATCATTAAAAAATTCAAAATATAAGGAGTTTCTCATTAACCTAGGTACACCAAAAATGTTTAAAATGATCACAAAGTGTAATTGTAGGTTATTTTTGAATTTTACAAAAATTGAAAAATTAAGAATTTTTCTTGTACCGGGGTACACGACAAATTGTTAAAAATAACATAAAAAATATCATTAAAATTCAAAATTTAAGGAGTTTCTCATTAACCCATGTACACCAGAAATGATTTAAAATGATCACAAAGTGTAATTATAGGTAATTTTTGAATTTTACAAAAATTCAAAATTAAAAAATTTTCATGTACCGGGGTACACGACAAATTGTTAAAAATAACAGAAAAAATATCATTAAAAAATTCAAAATTTAAGGAGTTTCTCATGAACCCAGGTACACCAGAAATGTTTAAAATGATCACAAAGTGTAATTATAGGTAATTTTTGAATTTTACAAAAATTGAAAAATTAAGAATTTTTCATGTACCGGGGTACACGACAAATTGTTAAAAATAACAGAAAAAATATCATTAAAAATTCAAAATTTAAGGAGTTTCTCATGAACCCAGGTACACCAGAAATATTTAAAAGGATCACAAAGTGTAATTATAGGTAATTTAAGAATTTTACAAAAATTCAAAAATTATGATTTTTTCATGTATCCGGGTACACGACAAATTGTTAAAATATCATTAAAAAATTCAAAATTTAAGGAGTTTCTCATGAACCCAGGTACACCAGAAATTTTTTTAAATGATCACAAAGTGTAATTATAGGTAATTTTTGAATTTTACAAAAATTCAAAAATTAAGAATTTTTCATGTACCGGGGTACACGACAAATTGTTAAAAATAACATAAAAATATCATTAAAAAATTCAAAATTTAAGGAGTTTCTCATGAACCCAGGTACACCAGAAATGTTTTAAAATGATCACAAAGTGTAATTATAGGTAATTTTTGAATTTAACAAAAATTGAAAATTTAAGAATTTTTCATGTACCGGGGTACACGACAAATTGTTAAAAATAACAGAAAAAATATCATTAAAAATTCAAAATTTAAGGAGTTTCTCATGAACCCAGGTACACCAGAAATATTTAAAAGGATCACAAAGTGTAATTATAGGTAATTTAAGAATTTTACAAAAATTCAAAAATTATGATTTTTTCATGTATCCGGGTACACGACAAATTGTTAAAATATCATTAAAACTTCAAATTTTAAGGAGTTTCTCATGAACCCAGGTACACCAGAAATGTTTTAAAATGATCACAAAGTGTAATTATAGGTAATTTTTGAATTTTACAAAAATTCAAAAATTAAGAATTTTTCATGTACCGGGGTACACGACAAATTGTTAAAAATAACATAAAAATATCATTAAAAAATTCAAAATATAAGGAGTTTCTCATTAACCTAGGTACACCAAAAATGTTTAAAATGATCACAAAGTGTAATTGTAGGTTATTTTTGAATTTTACAAAAATTGAAAAATTAAGAATTTTTCTTGTACCGGGGTACACGACAAATTGTTAAAAATAACATAAAAAATATCATTAAAATTCAAAATTTAAGGAGTTTCTCATTAACCCATGTACACCAGAAATGATTTAAAATGATCACAAAGTGTAATTATAGGTAATTTTTGAATTTTACAAAAATTCAAAAATTAAAAAATTTTCATGTTCCGGGGTACACGACAAATTGTTAAAAATAACAGAAAAAATATCATTAAAAAATTCAAAATTTAAGGAGTTTCTCATGAACCCAGGTACACCAGAAATGTTTAAAATGATCACAAAGTGTAATTATAGGTAATTTTTGAATTTTACAAAAATTGAAAAATTAAGAATTTTTCATGTACCGGGGTACACGACAAATTGTTAAAAATAACAGAAAAAATATCATTAAAAATTCAAAATTTAAGGAGTTTCTCATAAACCCAGGTACACCAGAAATATTTAAAAGGGTCACAAAGTGTAATTATAGGTAATTTAAGAATTTTACAAAAATTCAAAAATTATGATTTTTTCATGTATCCGGGTACACGACAAATTGTTAAAATATCATTAAAAAATTCAAAATTTAAGGAGTTTCTCATGAACCCAGGTACACCAGAAATTTTTTTAAATGATCACAAAGTGTAATTATAGGTAATTTTTGAATTTTACAAAAATTCAAAAATTAAGAATTTTTCATGTACCGGGGTACACGACAAATTGTTAAAAATAACATAAAAATATCATTAAAAAATTCAAAATTTAAGGAGTTTCTCATGAACCCAGGTACACCAGAAATGTTTTAAAATGATCACAAAGTGTAATTATAGGTAATTTTTGAATTTAACAAAAATTGAAAAATTAAGAATTTTTCATGTACCGGGGTACACGACAAATTGTTAAAAATAACAGAAAAAATATCATTAAAAATTCAAAATTTAAGGAGTTTCTCATGAACCCAGGTACACCAGAAATATTTAAAAGGATCACAAAGTGTAATTATAGGTAATTTAAGAATTTTACAAAAATTCAAAAATTATGATTTTTTCATGTATCCGGGTACACGACAAATTGTTAAAATATCATTAAAAATTCAAAATTTAAGGAGTTTCTCATGAACCCAGGTACACCAGAAATGTTTTAAAATGATCACAAAGTGTAATTATAGGTAATTTTTGAATTTTACAAAAATTCAAAAATTAAGAATTTTTCATGTACCGGGGTACACGACAAATTGTTAAAAATAACATAAAAATATCATTAAAAATTTCAAAATATAAGGAGTTTCTCATTAACCTAGGTACACCAAAAATGTTTAAAATGATCACAAAGTGTAATTGTAGGTTATTTTTGAATTTTACAAAAATTGTAAAATTAAGAATTTTTCTTGTACCGGGGTACACGACAAATTGTTAAAAATAACATAAAAAATATCATTAAAATTCAAAATTTAAGGAGTTTCTCATTAACCCATGTACACCAGAAATGATTTAAAATGATCACAAAGTGTAATTATAGGTAATTTTTGAATTTTACAAAAATTCAAAAATTAAAAATTTTTCATGTACCGGGGTACACGACAAATTGTTAAAAATAACAGAAAAAATATCATTAAAAAATTCAAAATTTAAGGAGTTTCTCATGAACCCAGGTACACTAGAAATGTTTAAAATTATCACAAAGTGTAATTATAGGTAATTTTTGAATTTTACAAAAATTCAAAAATTAAGAATTTTTCATGTACCGGGGTACACGACAAATTGTTAAAAATAACAGAAAAAATATCATTAAAAAATTCAAAATTTAAGGAGTTTCTCATGAACCCAGGTACACCAGAAATGTTTAAAATGATCACAAAGTGTAATTATAGGTAACTTTTGAATTTTACAAAAATTGAAAAATTAAGAATTTTTCATGTACCGGGGTACAAAACAAATTGTTAAAAATAACAGAAAAAATATCATTAAAAATTCAAAATTTAAGGAGTTTCTCATGAACCCAGGTACACCAGAAATATTTAAAAGGATCACAAAGTATAATTATAGGTAATTTAAGAATTTTACAAAAATTCAAAAATTATGATTTTTTCATGTATCCGGGTACACGACAAATTGTTAAAATATCATTAAAAATTCAAAATTTAAGGAGTTTCTCATGAACCCAGGTACACCAGAAATGTTTTAAAATGATCACAAAGTGTAATTATAGGTAATTTTTGAATTTTACAAAAATTCAAAAATTAAGAATTTTTCATGTACCGGGGTACACGACAAATTGTTAAAAATAACATAAAAATATCATTAAAAAATTCAAAATATAAGGAGTTTCTCATTAACCTAGGTACACCAAAAATGTTTAAAATGATCACAAAGTGTAATTATAGGTTATTTTTGAATTTTACAAAAATTGAAAAATTAAGAATTTTTCTTGTACCGGGGTACACGACAAATTGTTAAAAATAACATAAAAAATATCATTAAAAATTCAAAATTTAAGGAGTTTCTCATTAACCCATGTACACTAGAAATGATTTAAAATGATCACAAAGTGTAATTATAGGTAATTTTTGAATTTTACAAAAATTCAAAAATTAAAAATTTTTCATGTACCGGGGTACACGACAAAGTGTTAAAAATAACAGAAAAAATATCATTAAAAAATTCAAAATTTAAGGAGTTTCTCATGAACCCAGGTACACCAGAAATGTTTAAAATGATCACAAAGTGTAATTATAGGTAATTTTTGAATTTTACAAAAATTCAAAAATTAAGAATTTTTCATGTACCGGGGTACACGACAAATTGTTAAAAATAACAGAAAAAATATCATTAAAAAATTCAAAATTTAAGGAGTTTCTCATGAACCCAGGTACACCAGAAATGTTTAAAATGATCACAAAGTGTAATTATAGGTAATTTTTGAATTTTACAAAAATTGAAAAATTAAGAATTTTTCATGTACCGGGGTACACGATAAATTGTTAAAAATAACAGAAAAAATATCATTAAAAATTCAAAATTTAAGGAGTTTCTCATGAACCCAGGTACACCAGAAATATTTAAAAGGATCACAAAGTGTAATTATAGGTAATTTAAGAATTTTACAAAAATTCAAAAATTATGATTTTTTCATGTATCCGGTTACACGACAAATTGTTAAAATATCATTAAAAAATTCAAAATTTAAGGAGTTTCTCATGAACCCAGGTACACCAGAAAATTTTTTAAATGATCACAAAGTGTAATTATAGGTAATTTTTGAATTTTACAAAAATTCAAAAATTAAGAATTTTTCATGTACCGGGGTACACGACAAATTGTTAAAAATAACATAAAAAATATCATTAAAAAATTCAAAATTTAAGGAGTTTCTCATGAACCCAGGTACACCAGAAATGTTTTAAAATGATCACAAAGTGTAATTATAGGTAATTTTTGAATTTTACAAAAATTGAAAAATTAAGAATTTTTCATGTACCGGGGTACACGACAAATTGTTAAAAATAACAGAAAAAATATCATTAAAAATTCAAAATTTAAGGAGTTTCTCATGAACCCAGGTACACCAGAAATATTTAAAAGGATCACAAAGTGTAATTATAGGTAATTTAAGAATTTTACAAAAATTCAAAAATTATGATTTTTTCATGTATCCGGGTACACGACAAATTGTTAAAATATCATTAAAAATTCAAATTTTAAGGAGTTTCTCATGAACCCAGGTACACCAGAAATGTTTTAAAATGATCATAAAGTGTAATTATAGGTAATTTTTGAATTTTACAAAAATTCAAAAATTAAGAATTTTTCATGTACCGGGGTACACGACAAATTGTTAAAAATAACATAAAAAATATCATTAAAAAATTCAAAATATAAGGAGTTTCTCATTAACCTAGGTACACCAAAAATGTTTAAAATGATCACAAAGTGTAATTATAGGTTATTTTTGAATTTTACAAAAATTGAAAATTTAAGAATTTTTCTTGTACCGGGGTACACGACAAATTGTTAAAAATAACATAAAAAATATCATTAAAAATTCAAAATTTAAGGAGTTTCTCATTAACCCATGTACACCAGAAATGATTTAAAATGATCACAAAGTGTAATTATAAGTAATTTTTGAATTTTACAAAAACTCAAAAATTAAAAATTTTTCATGTACCGGGGTACACGACAAATTGTTAAAAATAACAGAAAAAATATCATTAAAAAATTCAAAATTTAAGGAGTTTCTCATGAACCCAGGTACACCAGAAATGTTTAAAATGATCACAAAGTGTAATTATAGGTAATTTTTGAATTTTACAAAAATTCAAAAATTAAGAATTTTTCATGTACCGGGGTACACGACAAATTGTTAAAAATAACAGAAAAAATATCATTAAAAATTTCAAAATTTAAGGAGTTTCTCATGAACCCAGGTACACCAGAAATGTTTAAAATGATCACAAAGTGTAATTATAGGTAATTTTTGAATTTTACAAAAATTCAAAAATTAAGAATTTTTCATGTACCGGGGTACACGATAAATTGTTAAAAATAACAGAAAAAATATCATTAAAAATTCAAAATTTAAGGAGTTTCTCATGAACCCAGGTACACTAGAAATATTTAAAAGGATCACAAAGTGTAATTATAGGTAATTTAAGAATTTTACAAAAATTCAAAAATTATGATTTTTTCATGTATCCGGGTACACGACAAATTGTTAAAATATCATTAAAAAATTCAAAATTTAAGGAGTTTCTCATGAACCCAGGTACACCAGAAAATTTTTTAAATGATCACAAAGTGTAATTATAGGTAATTTTTGAATTTTACAAAAATTCAAAAATTAAGAATTTTTCATGTACCGGGGTACACGACAAATTGTTAAAAATAACATAAAAAATATCATTAAAAAATTCAAAATTTAAGGAGTTTCTCATGAACCCAGGTACACCAGAAATGTTTTAAAATGATCACAAAGTGTAATTATAGGTAATTTTTGAATTTAACAAAAATTGAAAAATTAAGAATTTTTCATGTACCGGGGTACACGACAAATTGTTAAAAATAACAGAAAAAATATCATTAAAAATTCAAAATTTAAGGAGTTTCTCATGAACCCAGGTACACCAGAAATATTTAAAAGGATCACAAAGTGTAATTATAGGTAATTTAAGAATTTTACAAAAATTCAAAAATTATGATTTTTTCATGTATCCGGGTACACGACAAATTGTTAAAATATCATTAAAAATTCAAAATTTAAGGAGTTTCTCATGAACCCAGGTACACCAGAAATGTTTTAAAATGATCACAAAGTGTAATTATAGGTAATTTTTGAATTTTACAAAAATTCAAAAATTAAGAATTTTTCATGTACCGGGGTACACGACAAATTGTTAAAAATAACATAAAAAATATCATTAAAAAATTCAAAATATAAGGAGTTTCTCATTAACCTAGGTACACCAAAAATGTTTAAAATGATCACAAAGTGTAATTATAGGTTATTTTTGAATTTTACAAAAATTGAAAAATTAAGAATTTTTCTTGTACCGGGGTACACGACAAATTGTTAAAAATAACATAAAAAATATCATTAAAAATTCAAAATTTAAGGAGTTTCTCATTAACCCATGTACACCAGAAATGATTTAAAATGATCACAAAGTGTAATTATAAGTAATTTTTGAATTTTACAAAAACTCAAAAATTAAAAAATTTTCATGTACCGGGGTACACGACAAATTGTTAAAAATAACAGAAAAAATATCATTAAAAAATTCAAAATTTAAGGAGTTTCTCATGAACCCAGGTACACCAGAAATGTTTAAAATTATCACAAAGTGTAATTATAGGTAATTTTTGAATTTTACAAAAATTCAAAAATTAAGAATTTTTCATGTACCGGGGTACACGACAAATTGTTAAAAATAACAGAAAAAATATCATTAAAAAATTCAAAATTTAAGGAGTTTCTCATGAACCCAGGTACACCAGAAATGTTTAAAATGATCACAAAGTGTAATTATAGGTAACTTTTGAATTTTACAAAAATTGAAAAATTAAGAATTTTTCATGTACCGGGGTACAAAACAAATTGTTAAAAATAACAGAAAAAATATCATTAAAAATTCAAAATTTAAGGAGTTTCTCATGAACCCAGGTACACCAGAAATATTTAAAAGGATCACAAAGTATAATTATAGGTAATTTAAGAATTTTACAAAAATTCAAAAATTATGATTTTTTCATGTATCCGGGTACACGACAAATTGTTAAAATATCATTAAAAATTCAAAATTTAAGGAGTTTCTCATGAACCCAGGTACACCAGAAATGTTTTAAAATGATCACAAAGTGTAATTATAGGTAATTTTTGAATTTTACAAAAATTCAAAAATTAAGAATTTTTCATGTACCGGGGTACACGACAAATTGTTAAAAATAACATAAAAATATCATTAAAAAATTCAAAATATAAGGAGTTTCTCATTAACCTAGGTACACCAAAAATGTTTAAAATGATCACAAAGTGTAATTATAGGTTATTTTTGAATTTTACAAAAATTGAAAAATTAAGAATTTTTCTTGTACCGGGGTACACGACAAATTGTTAAAAATAACATAAAAAATATCATTAAAAATTCAAAATTTAAGGAGTTTCTCATTAACCCATGTACACTAGAAATGATTTAAAATGATCACAAAGTGTAATTATAGGTAATTTTTGAATTTTACAAAAATTCAAAAATTAAAAATTTTTCATGTACCGGGGTACACGACAAAGTGTTAAAAATAACAGAAAAAATATCATTAAAAAATTCAAAATTTAAGGAGTTTCTCATGAACCCAGGTACACCAGAAATGTTTAAAATGATCACAAAGTGTAATTATAGGTAATTTTTGAATTTTACAAAAATTCAAAAATTAAGAATTTTTCATGTACCGGGGTACACGACAAATTGTTAAAAATAACAGAAAAAATATCATTAAAAAATTCAAAATTTAAGGAGTTTCTCATGAACCCAGGTACACCAGAAATGTTTAAAATGATCACAAAGTGTAATTATAGGTAATTTTTGAATTTTACAAAAATTGAAAAATTAAGAATTTTTCATGTACCGGGGTACACGATAAATTGTTAAAAATAACAGAAAAAATATCATTAAAAATTCAAAATTTAAGGAGTTTCTCATGAACCCAGGTACACCAGAAATATTTAAAAGGATCACAAAGTGTAATTATAGGTAATTTAAGAATTTTACAAAAATTCAAAAATTATGATTTTTTCATGTATCCGGTTACACGACAAATTGTTAAAATATCATTAAAAAATTCAAAATTTAAGGAGTTTCTCATGAACCCAGGTACACCAGAAAATTTTTTAAATGATCACAAAGTGTAATTATAGGTAATTTTTGAATTTTACAAAAATTCAAAAATTAAGAATTTTTCATGTACCGGGGTACACGACAAATTGTTAAAAATAACATAAAAAATATCATTAAAAAATTCAAAATTTAAGGAGTTTCTCATGAACCCAGGTACACCAGAAATGTTTTAAAATGATCACAAAGTGTAATTATAGGTAATTTTTGAATTTTACAAAAATTGAAAAATTAAGAATTTTTCATGTACCGGGGTACACGACAAATTGTTAAAAATAACAGAAAAAATATCATTAAAAATTCAAAATTTAAGGAGTTTCTCATGAACCCAGGTACACCAGAAATATTTAAAAGGATCACAAAGTGTAATTATAGGTAATTTAAGAATTTTACAAAAATTCAAAAATTATGATTTTTTCATGTATCCGGGTACACGACAAATTGTTAAAATATCATTAAAAATTCAAATTTTAAGGAGTTTCTCATGAACCCAGGTACACCAGAAATGTTTTAAAATGATCATAAAGTGTAATTATAGGTAATTTTTGAATTTTACAAAAATTCAAAAATTAAGAATTTTTCATGTACCGGGGTACACGACAAATTGTTAAAAATAACATAAAAAATATCATTAAAAAATTCAAAATATAAGGAGTTTCTCATTAACCTAGGTACACCAAAAATGTTTAAAATGATCACAAAGTGTAATTATAGGTTATTTTTGAATTTTACAAAAATTGAAAATTTAAGAATTTTTCTTGTACCGGGGTACACGACAAATTGTTAAAAATAACATAAAAAATATCATTAAAAATTCAAAATTTAAGGAGTTTCTCATTAACCCATGTACACCAGAAATGATTTAAAATGATCACAAAGTGTAATTATAAGTAATTTTTGAATTTTACAAAAACTCAAAAATTAAAAATTTTTCATGTACCGGGGTACACGACAAATTGTTAAAAATAACAGAAAAAATATCATTAAAAAATTCAAAATTTAAGGAGTTTCTCATGAACCCAGGTACACCAGAAATGTTTAAAATGATCACAAAGTGTAATTATAGGTAATTTTTGAATTTTACAAAAATTCAAAAATTAAGAATTTTTCATGTACCGGGGTACACGACAAATTGTTAAAAATAACAGAAAAAATATCATTAAAAATTTCAAAATTTAAGGAGTTTCTCATGAACCCAGGTACACCAGAAATGTTTAAAATGATCACAAAGTGTAATTATAGGTAATTTTTGAATTTTACAAAAATTCAAAAATTAAGAATTTTTCATGTACCGGGGTACACGATAAATTGTTAAAAATAACAGAAAAAATATCATTAAAAATTCAAAATTTAAGGAGTTTCTCATGAACCCAGGTACACTAGAAATATTTAAAAGGATCACAAAGTGTAATTATAGGTAATTTAAGAATTTTACAAAAATTCAAAAATTATGATTTTTTCATGTATCCGGGTACACGACAAATTGTTAAAATATCATTAAAAAATTCAAAATTTAAGGAGTTTCTCATGAACCCAGGTACACCAGAAAATTTTTTAAATGATCACAAAGTGTAATTATAGGTAATTTTTGAATTTTACAAAAATTCAAAAATTAAGAATTTTTCATGTACCGGGGTACACGACAAATTGTTAAAAATAACATAAAAAATATCATTAAAAAATTCAAAATTTAAGGAGTTTCTCATGAACCCAGGTACACCAGAAATGTTTTAAAATGATCACAAAGTGTAATTATAGGTAATTTTTGAATTTAACAAAAATTGAAAAATTAAGAATTTTTCATGTACCGGGGTACACGACAAATTGTTAAAAATAACAGAAAAAATATCATTAAAAATTCAAAATTTAAGGAGTTTCTCATGAACCCAGGTACACCAGAAATATTTAAAAGGATCACAAAGTGTAATTATAGGTAATTTAAGAATTTTACAAAAATTCAAAAATTATGATTTTTTCATGTATCCGGGTACACGACAAATTGTTAAAATATCATTAAAAATTCAAAATTTAAGGAGTTTCTCATGAACCCAGGTACACCAGAAATGTTTTAAAATGATCACAAAGTGTAATTATAGGTAATTTTTGAATTTTACAAAAATTCAAAAATTAAGAATTTTTCATGTACCGGGGTACACGACAAATTGTTAAAAATAACATAAAAAATATCATTAAAAAATTCAAAATATAAGGAGTTTCTCATTAACCTAGGTACACCAAAAATGTTTAAAATGATCACAAAGTGTAATTATAGGTTATTTTTGAATTTTACAAAAATTGAAAAATTAAGAATTTTTCTTGTACCGGGGTACACGACAAATTGTTAAAAATAACATAAAAAATATCATTAAAAATTCAAAATTTAAGGAGTTTCTCATTAACCCATGTACACCAGAAATGATTTAAAATGATCACAAAGTGTAATTATAAGTAATTTTTGAATTTTACAAAAACTCAAAAATTAAAAAATTTTCATGTACCGGGGTACACGACAAATTGTTAAAAATAACAGAAAAAATATCATTAAAAAATTCAAAATTTAAGGAGTTTCTCATGAACCCAGGTACACCAGAAATGTTTAAAATTATCACAAAGTGTAATTATAGGTAATTTTTGAATTTTACAAAAATTCAAAAATTAAGAATTTTTCATGTACCGGGGTACACGACAAATTGTTAAAAATAACAGAAAAAATATCATTAAAAAATTCAAAATTTAAGGAGTTTCTCATGAACCCAGGTACACCAGAAATGTTTAAAATGATCACAAAGTGTAATTATAGGTAATTTTTGAATTTTACAAAAATTCAAAAATTAAGAATTTTTCATGTACCGGGGTACACGACAAATTGTTAAAAATAACAGAAAAAATATCATTAAAAAATTCAAAATTTAAGGATTTTCTCATGAACCCAGGTACACCAGAAATGTTTAAAATGATCACAAAGTGTAATTATAGGTAATTTTTGAATTTAACAAAAATTGAAAAATTAAGAATTTTTCATGTACCGGGGTACACGACAAATTGTTAAAAATAACAGAAAAAATATCATTAAAAATTCAAAATTTAAGGAGTTTCTCATGAACCCAGGTACACGAGAAATATTTAAAAGGATCACAAAGTGTAATTATAGGTAATTTAAGAATTTTACAAAAATTCAAAAATTATGATTTTTTCATGTATCCGGGTACACGACAAATTGTTAAAATATCATTAAAAATTCAAAATTTAAGGAGTTTCTCATGAACCCAGGTACACCAGAAATGTTTTAAAATGATCACAAAGTGTAATTATAGGTAATTTTTGAATTTTACAAAAATTCAAAAATTAAGAATTTTTCATGTACCGGGGTACACGACAAATTGTTAAAAATAACATAAAAATATCATTAAAAAATTCAAAATATAAGGAGTTTCTCATTAACCTGGGTACACCAAAAATGTTTAAAATGATCACAAAGTGTAATTATAGGTTATTTTTGAATTTTACAAAAATTGAAAAATTAAGAATTTTTCTTGTACCGGGGTACACGACAAATTGTTAAAAATAACATAAAAAATATCATTAAAAATTCAAAATTTAAGGAGTTTCTCATTAACCCATGTACACTAGAAATGATTTAAAATGATCACAAAGTGTAATTATAGGTAATTTTTGAATTTTACAAAAATTCAAAAATTAAAAATTTTTCATGTACCGGGGTACACGACAAATTGTTAAAAATAACAGAAAAAATATCATTAAAAAATTCAAAATTTAAGGAGTTTCTCATGAACCCAGGTACACCAGAAATGTTTAAAATGATCACAAAGTGTAATTATAGGTAATTTTTGAATTTTACAAAAATTCAAAAATTAAGAATTTTTCATATACCGGGGTACACGACAAATTGTTAAAAATAACATAAAAAATATCATTAAAAAATTCAAAATTTAAGGAGTTTCTCATGAACCCAGGTACACCAGAAATGTTTAAAATGATCACAAAGTGTAATTATAGGTAATTTTTGAATTTTACAAAAATTGAAAAATTAAGAATTTTTCATGTACCGGGGTACACGATAAATTGTTAAAAATAACAGAAAAAATATCATTAAAAATTCAAAATTTAAGGAGTTTCTCATGAACCCAGGTACACCAGAAATATTTAAAAGGATCACAAAGTGTAATTATAGGTAATTTAAGAATTTTACAAAAATTCAAAAATTATGATTTTTTCATGTATCCGGGTACACGACAAATTGTTAAAATATCATTAAAAAATTCAAAATTTAAGGAGTTTCTCATGAACCCAGGTACACCAGAAAATTTTTTAAATGATCACAAAGTGTAATTATAGGTAATTTTTGAATTTTACAAAAATTCAAAAATTAAGAATTTTTCATGTACCGGGGTACACGACAAATTGTTAAAAATAACATAAAAAATATCATTAAAAAATTCAAAATTTAAGGAGTTTCTCATGAACCCAGGTACACCAAAAATGTTTTAAAATGATCACAAAGTGTAATTATAGGTAATTTTTGAATTTAACAAAAATTGAAAAATTAAGAATTTTTCATGTACCGGGGTACACGACAAATTGTTAAAAATAACAGAAAAAATATCATTAAAAATTCAAAATTTAAGGAGTTTCTCATGAACCCAGGTACACCAGAAATATTTAAAAGGATCACAAAGTGTAATTATAGGTAATTTAAAAATTTTACAAAAATTCAAAAATTATGATTTTTTCATGTATCCGGGTACACGACAAATTGTTAAAATATCATTAAAAATTCAAAATTTAAGGAGTTTCTCATGAACCCAGGTACACCAGAAATGTTTTAAAATGATCACAAAGTGTAATTATAGGTAATTTTTGAATTTTACAAAAATTCAAAAATTAAGAATTTTTCATGTACCGGGGTACACGACAAATTGTTAAAAATAACATAAAAAATATTATTAAAAAATTCAAAATATAAGGAGTTTCTCATTAACCTAGGTACACCAAAAATGTTTAAAATGATCACAAAGTGTAATTATAGGTTATTTTTGAATTTTACAAAAATTGAAAAATTAAGAATTTTTCTTGTACCGGGGTACACGACAAATTGTTAAAAATAACATAAAAAATATCATTAAAAATTCAAAATTTAAGGAGTTTCTCATTAACCCTTGTACACCAGAAATGATTTAAAATGATCACAAAGTGTAATTATAAGTAATTTTTGAATTTTACAAAAACTCAAAAATTAAAAATTTTTCATGTACCGGGGTACACGACAAATTGTTAAAAATAACAGAAAAAATATCAT
Organism: Cichorium intybus; assembly: GCA_023525715.1. Classification (NCBI taxonomy): domain Eukaryota; kingdom Viridiplantae; phylum Streptophyta; class Magnoliopsida; order Asterales; family Asteraceae; genus Cichorium; species Cichorium intybus. The sequence goes on from CM042015.1 coordinate 117,233,261, forward strand.
TAAAAAATTCAAAATTTAAGGAGTTTCTCATGAACCCAGGTACACCAGAAATGTTTAAAATTATCACAAAGTGTAATTATAGGTAATTTTTGAATTTTACAAAAATTCAAAAATTAAGAATTTTTCATGTACCAGGGTACACGACAAATTGTTAAAAATAACAGAAAAAATATCATTAAAAAATTCAAAATTTAAGGAGTTTCTCATGAACCCAGGTACACCAGAAATGTTTTAAAATGATCACAAAGTGTAATTATAGGTAATTTTTGAATTTTACAAAAATTCAAAAATTAAGAATTTTTCATGTACCGGGGTACACGACAAATTGTTAAAAATAACATAAAAATATCATTAAAAAATTCAAAATATAAGGAGTTTCTCATTAACCTGGGTACACCAAAAATGTTTAAAATGATCACAAAGTGTAATTATAGGTTATTTTTGAATTTTACAAAAATTGAAAAATTAAGAATTTTTCTTGTACCGGGGTACACGACAAATTGTTAAAAATAACATAAAAAATATCATTAAAAATTCAAAATTTAAGGAGTTTCTCATTAACCCATGTACACTAGAAATGATTTAAAATGATCACAAAGTGTAATTATAGGTAATTTTTGAATTTTACAAAAATTCAAAAATTAAAAATTTTTCATGTACCGGGGTACACGACAAATTGTTAAAAATAACAGAAAAAATATCATTAAAAAATTCAAAATTTAAGGAGTTTCTCATGAACCCAGGTACACCAGAAATGTTTAAAATGATCACAAAGTGTAATTATAGGTAATTTTTGAATTTTACAAAAATTCAAAAATTAAGAATTTTTCATATACCGGGGTACACGACAAATTGTTAAAAATAACATAAAAAATATCATTAAAAAATTCAAAATTTAAGGAGTTTCTCATGAACCCAGGTACACCAGAAATGTTTAAAATGATCACAAAGTGTAATTATAGGTAATTTTTGAATTTTACAAAAATTGAAAAATTAAGAATTTTTCATGTACCGGGGTACACGATAAATTGTTAAAAATAACAGAAAAAATATCATTAAAAATTCAAAATTTAAGGAGTTTCTCATGAACCCAGGTACACCAGAAATATTTAAAAGGATCACAAAGTGTAATTATAGGTAATTTAAGAATTTTACAAAAATTCAAAAATTATGATTTTTTCATGTATCCGGGTACACGACAAATTGTTAAAATATCATTAAAAAATTCAAAATTTAAGGAGTTTCTCATGAACCCAGGTACACCAGAAAATTTTTTAAATGATCACAAAGTGTAATTATAGGTAATTTTTGAATTTTACAAAAATTCAAAAATTAAGAATTTTTCATGTACCGGGGTACACGACAATTTGTTAAAAATAACATAAAAAATATCATTAAAAAATTCAAAATTTAAGGAGTTTCTCATGAACCCAGGTACACCAAAAATGTTTTAAAATGATCACAAAGTGTAATTATAGGTAATTTTTGAATTTAACAAAAATTGAAAAATTAAGAATTTTTCATGTACCGGGGTACACGACAAATTGTTAAAAATAACAGAAAAAATATCATTAAAAATTCAAAATTTAAGGAGTTTCTCATGAACCCAGGTACACCAGAAATATTTAAAAGGATCACAAAGTGTAATTATAGGTAATTTAAAAATTTTACAAAAATTCAAAAATTATGATTTTTTCATGTATCCGGGTACACGACAAATTGTTAAAATATCATTAAAAATTCAAAATTTAAGGAGTTTCTCATGAACCCAGGTACACCAGAAATGTTTTAAAATGATCACAAAGTGTAATTATAGGTAATTTTTGAATTTTACAAAAATTCAAAAATTAAGAATTTTTCATGTACCGGGGTACACGACAAATTGTTAAAAATAACATAAAAAATATTATTAAAAAATTCAAAATATAAGGAGTTTCTCATTAACCTAGGTACACCAAAAATGTTTAAAATGATCACAAAGTGTAATTATAGGTTATTTTTGAATTTTACAAAAATTGAAAAATTAAGAATTTTTCTTGTACCGGGGTACACGACAAATTGTTAAAAATAACATAAAAAATATCATTAAAAATTCAAAATTTAAGGAGTTTCTCATTAACCCTTGTACACCAGAAATGATTTAAAATGATCACAAAGTGTAATTATAAGTAATTTTTGAATTTTACAAAAACTCAAAAATTAAAAATTTTTCATGTACCGGGGTACACGACAAATTGTTAAAAATAACAGAAAAAATATCATTAAAAAATTCAAAATTTAAGGAGTTTCTCATGAACCCAGGTACACCAGAAATGTTTAAAATTATCACAAAGTGTAATTATAGGTAATTTTTGAATTTTACAAAAATTCAAAAATTAAGAATTTTTCATGTACCAGGGTACACGACAAATTGTTAAAAATAACAGAAAAAATATCATTAAAAAATTCAAAATTTAAGGAGTTTCTCATGAACCCAGGTACACCAGAAATGTTTTAAAATGATCACAAAGTGTAATTATAGGTAATTTTTGAATTTTACAAAAATTCAAAAATTAAGAATTTTTCATGTACCGGGGTACACGACAAATTCTTAAAAATAACATAAAAAATATCATTAAAAAATTCAAAATATAAGGAGTTTCTCATTAACCTAGGTACACCAAAAATGTTTAAAATGATCACACAGTGTAATTATAGGTTATTTTTGAATTTTACAAAAATTGAAAAATTAAGAATTTTTCTTGTACCGGGGTACACGACAAATTGTTAAAAATAACATAAAAAATATCATTAAAAATTCAAAATTTAAGGAGTTTCTCATTAACCCATGTACACCAGAAATGATTTAAAATGATCACAAAGTGTAATTATAAGTAATTTTTGAATTTTACAAAAACTCAAAAATTAAAAATTTTTCATGTACCGGGGTACACGACAAATTGTTAAAAATAACAGAAAAAATATCATTAAAAAATTCAAAATTTAAGGAGTTTCTCATGAACCCAGGTACACCAGAAATGTTTAAAATTATCACAAAGTGTAATTATAGGTAATTTTTGAATTTTACAAAAATTCAAAAATTAAGAATTTTTCATGTACCAGGGTACACGACAAATTGTTAAAAATAACAGAAAAAATATCATTAAAAAATTCAAAATATAAGGAGTTTCTCATGAACCAGGTACACCAGAAATGTTTAAAATGATCACAAAGTGTAATTATAGGTAATTTTTGAATTTTACAAAAATTAAAAAATTAAGAATTTTTCATGTACCGGGGTACACGACAAATTGTTAAAAATAACAGAAAAAATATCATTAAAAAATTCAAAATTTAAGGATTTTCTCATGAACCCAGGTACACCAGAAATGTTTAAAATGATCACAAAGTGTAATTATAGGTAATTTTTGAATTTTACAAAAATTGAAAAATTAAGAATTTTTCATGTACCGGGGTACACGAAAAATTGTTAAAAATAACAGAAAAAATATCATTAAAAATTCAAAATTGAAGGAGTTTCTCATGAACCCAGGTACACCAGAAATATTTAAAAGGATCACAAAGTGTAATTATAGGTAATTTAAGAATTTTACAAAAATTCAAAAATTATGATTTTTTCATGTATCCGGGTACACGACAAATTGTTAAAATATCATTAAAAAATTCAAAATTTAAGGAGTTTCTCATGAACCCAGGTACTCCAGAAAATTTTTTAAATGATCACAAAGTGTAATTATAGGTAATTTTTGAATTTTACAAAAATTCAAAAATTAAGAATTTTTCATGTACCGGGGTACACGACAAATTGTTAAAAATAACATAAAAAATATCATTAAAAAATTCAAAATTTAAGGAGTTTCTCATGAACCCAGGTACACCAGAAATGTTTTAAAATGATCACAAAGTGTAATTATAGGTAATTTTTGAATTTAACAAAAATTGAAAAATTAAGAATTTTTCATGTACCGGGGTACACGACAAATTGTTAAAAATAACAGAAAAAATATCATTAAAAATTCAAAATTTAAGGAGTTTCTCATGAACCCAGGTACACCAGAAATATTTAAAAGGATCACAAAGTGTAATTATAGGTAATTTAAGAATTTTACAAAAATTCAAAAATTATGATTTTTTCATGTATCCGGGTACACGACAAATTGTTAAAATATCATTAAAAATTCAAAATTTAAGGAGTTTCTCATGAACCCAGGTACACCAGAAATGCTTTAAAATGATCACAAAGTGTAATTATAGGTAATTTTTTAATTTTACAAAAATTCAAAAATTAAGAATTTTTCATGTACCGGGGTACACGACAAATTGTTAAAAATAACATAAAAAATATCATTAAAAAATTCAAAATATAAGGAGTTTCTCATTAACCTAGGAACACCAAAAATGTTTAAAATGATCACAAAGTGTAATTATAGGTTATTTTTGAATTTTACAAAAATTGAAAAATTAAGAATTTTTCTTGTACCGGGGTACACGACAAATTGTTAAAAATAACATAAAAAATATCATTAAAAATTCAAAATTTAAGGAGTTTCTCATTAACCCATGTACACCAGAAATGATTTAAAATGATCACAAAGTGTAATTATAGGTAATTTTTGAATTTTACAAAAATTCAAAAATTAAAAATTTTTCATGTACCGGGGTACACGACAAATTGTTAAAAATAACAGAAAAAATATCATTAAAAAATTCAAAATTTAAGGAGTTTCTCATGAACCCAGGTACACCAGAAATGTTTAAAATTATCACAAAGTGTAATTATAGGTAATTTTTGAATTTTACAAAAATTCAAAAATTAAGAATTTTTCATGTACCGGGGTACACGACAAATTGTTAAAAATAACAGAAAAAATATCATTAAAAAATTCAAAATTTAAGGAGTTTCTCATGAACCCAGGTACACCAGAAATGTTTAAAATGATCACAAAGTGTAATTATAGGTAATTTTTGAATTTTACAAAAATTGAAAAATTAAGAATTTTTCATGTACCGGGGTACACGACAAATTGTTAAAAATAACAGAAAAAATATCATTAAAAATTCAAAATTTAAGGAGTTTCTCATGAACCCAGGTACACCAGAAATATTTAAAAGGATCACAAAGTGTAATTATAGGTAATTTAAGAATTTTACAAAAATTCAAAAATTATGATTTTTCATGTATCCGGGTACACGACAAATTGTTAAAATATCATTAAAAATTCAAAATTTAAGGAGTTTCTCATGAACCCAGGTACACCAGAAATGTTTTAAAATGATCACAAAGTGTAATTATAGGTAATTTTTGAATTTTACAAAAATTCAAAAATTAAGAATTTTTCATGTACCGGGGTACACGACAAATTGTTAAAAATAACATAAAAATATCATTAAAAAATTCAAAATATAAGGAGTTTCTTATTAACCTAGGTACACCAAAAATGTTTAAAATGATCACAAAGTGTAATTATAGGTTATTTTTGAATTTTACAAAAATTGAAAAATTAAGAATTTTTCTTGTACCGGGGTACACGACAAATTGTTAAAAATAACATAAAAAATATCATTAAAAATTCAAAATTTAAGGAGTTTCTCATTAACCCATGTACACTAGAAATGATTTAAAATGATCACAAAGTGTAATTATAGGTAATTTTTGAATTTTACAAAAATTCAAAAATTAAAATTTTTTCATGTACCGGGGTACACGACAAATTGTTAAAAATAACAGAAAAAATATCATTAAAAAATTCAAAATTTAAGGAGTTTCTCATGAACCCAGGTACACCAGAAATGTTTAAAATGATCACAAAGTGTAATTTTAGGTAATTTTTGAATTTTACAAAAATTGAAAAATTAAGAATTTTTCATGTACCGGGGTACACGACAAATTGTTAAAAATAACAGAAAAAATATCATTAAAAATTCAAAATTTAAGGAGTTTCTCATGAACCCAGGTACACCAGAAATATTTAAAAGGATCACAAAGTGTAATTATAGGTAATTTAAGAATTTTACAAAAATTCAAAAATTATGATTTTTTCATGTATCCGGGTACACGACAAATTGTTAAAATATCATTAAAAATTCAAAATTTAAGGAGTTTCTCATGAACCCAGGTACGCCAGAAATGTTTTAAAATGATCACAAAGTGTAATTATAGGTAATTTTTGAATTTTACAAAAATTCAAAAATTAAGAATTTTTCATGTACCGGGGTACACGACAAATTGTTAAAAATAACATAAAAATATCAATAAAAAATTCAAAATATAAGGAGTTTCTCATTAACCTGGGTACACCAAAAATGTTTAAAATGATCACAAAGTGTAATTATAGGTTATTTTTGAATTTTACAAAAATTGAAAAATTAAGAATTTTTCTTGTACCGGGGTACACGACAAATTGTTAAAAATAACATAAAAAATATCATTAAAAATTCAAAATTTAAGGAGTTTCTCATTAACCCATGTACACTAGAAATGATTTAAAATGATCACAAAGTGTAATTATAGGTAATTTTTGAATTTTACAAAAATTCAAAAATTAAAATTTTATCATGTACCGGGGTACACGACAAATTGTTAAAAATAACAGAAAAAATATCATTAAAAAATTCAAAATTTAAGGAGTTTCTCATGAAACCAGGTACACCAGAAATGTTTAAAATGATCACAAAGTGTAATTATAGGTAATTTTTGAATTTTACAAAAATTCAAAAATTAAGAATTTTTCATGTACCGGGGTACACGACAAATTGTTAAAAATAACAGAAAAAATATCATTAAAAAATTCAAAATTTAAGGAGTTTCTCATGAACCCAGGTACACCAGAAATGTTTAAAATGATCACAAAGTGTAATTATAGGTAATTTTTGAATTTTACAAAAATTGAAAAATTAAGAATTTTTCATGTACCGGGGTACACGACAAATTGTTAAAAATAACATAAAAATATCATTAAAAAATTCAAAATATAAGGAGTTTCTCATTAACCTGGGTACACCAAAAATGTTTAAAATGATCACAAAGTGTAATTATAGGTTATTTTTGAATTTTACAAAAATTGAAAAATTAAGAATTTTTCTTGTACCGGGGTACACGACAAATTGTTAAAAATAACATAAAAAATATCATTAAAAATTCAAAATTTAAGGAGTTTCTCATTAACCCATGTACACTAGAAATGATTTAAAATGATCACAAAGTGTAATTATAGGTAATTTTTGAATTTTACAAAAATTCAAAAATTAAAATTTTATCATGTACCGGGGTACACGACAAATTGTTAAAAATAACAGAAAAAATATCATTAAAAAATTCAAAATTTAAGGAGTTTCTCATGAACCCAGGTACACCAGAAATGTTTAAAATGATCACAAAGTGTAATTATAGGTAATTTTTGAATTTTACAAAAATTCAAAAATTAAGAATTTTTCATGTACCGGGGTACACGACAAATTGTTAAAAATAACAGAAAAAATATCATTAAAAAATTCAAAATTTAAGGAGTTTCTCATGAACCCAGGTACACCAGAAATGTTTAAAATGATCACAAAGTGTAATTATAGGTAATTTTTGAATTTTACAAAAATTGAAAAATTAAGAATTTTTCATGTACCGGGGTACACGACAAATTGTTAAAAATAACAGAAAAAATATCATTAAAAATTCAAAATTTAAGGAGTTTCTCATGAACCCAGGTACACCAGAAATATTTAAAAGGATCACAAAGTGTAATTATAGGTAATTTAAGAATTTTACAAAAATTCAAAAATTATGATTTTTTCATGTATCCGGATACACGATAAATTGTTAAAATATCATTAAAAATTCAAAATTTAAGGAGTTTCTCATGAACCCAGGTACACCAGAAATGTTTTAAAATGATCACAAAGTGTAATTATAGGTAATTTTTGAATTTTACAAAAATTCAAAAATTAAGAATTTTTCATGTACCGGGGTACACGACAAATTGTTAAAAATAACATAAAAATATCGTTAAAAAATTCAAAATATAAGGAGTTTCTCATTAACCTAGGTACACCAAAAATGTTTAAAATGATCACAAAGTGTAATTATAGGTTATTTTTGAATTTTACAAAAATTGAAAAATTAAGAATTTTTCTTGTACCGGGGTACACGACAAATTGTTAAAAATAACATAAAAAATATCATTAAAAATTCAAAATTTAAGGAGTTTCTCATTAACCCATGTACACTAGAAATGATTTAAAATGATCACAAAGTGTAATTATAGGTAATTTTTGAATTTTACAAAAATTCAAAAATTAAAAAATTTTCATGTACCGGGGTACACGACAAATTGTTAAAAATAACAGAAAAAATATCATTAAAAATTCAAAATTTAAGGAGTTTCTCATGAACCCAGGTACACCAGAAATGTTTAAAATGATCACAAAGTGTAATTATAGGTAATTTTTGAATTTTACAAAAATTTAAAAATTAAGAATTTTTCATGTACCGGGGTACACGACAAATTGTTAAAAATAACAGAAAAAATATCATTAAAAAATTCAAAATTTAAGGAGTTACTCATGAACCCAAGTACACCAGAAATGTTTAAAATGATCACAAAGTGTAATTATAGGTAATTTTTGAATTTTACAAAAATTGAAAAATTAAGAATTTTTCATGTACCGGGGTACACGACAAATTGTTAAAAATAACAGAAAAAATATCATTAAAAATTCAAAATTTAAGGAGTTTCTCATGAACCCAGGTACACCAGAAATATTTAAAAGGATCACAAAGTATAATTATAGGTAATTTAAGAATTTTACAAAAATTCAAAAATTATGATTTTTTCATGTATCCGGGTACACGACAAATTGTTAAAATATCATTAAAAAATTCAAAATTTAAGGAGTTTCTCATGAACCCAGGTACACCAGAAATGTTTTAAAATGATCACAATGTGTAATTATAGGTAATTTTTGAATTTTACAAAAATTCAAAAATTAAGAATTTTTCATGTACCGGGGTACACGACAAATTGTTAAAAATAACATAAAAAATATCATTAAAAATTTCAAAATGTAAGGAGTTTCTCATTAACCTAGGTACACCAAAAATGTTTAAAATGATCACAAAGTGTAATTATAGGTTATTTTTGAATTTTACAAAAATTGAAAAATTAAGAATTTTTCTTGTACCGGGGTACACGACAAATTGTTAAAAATAACATAAAAAATATCATTAAAAATTCAAAATTTAAGGAGTTTCTCATTAACCAATGTACAACAGAAATGATTTAAAATGATCACAAAGTGTAATTATAGGTAATTTTTGAATTTTACAAAAATTCAAAAATTAAAAATTTTTCATGTACCGGGGTACACGACAAATTGTTAAAAATAACAGAAAAAATATCGTTAAAAAATTCAAAATTTAAGGAGTTTCTCATGAACCCAGGTACACGAGAAATGTTTAAAATGATCACAAAGTGTAATTATAGGTAATTTTTGAATTTTACAAAAATTCAAAAATTAAGAATTTTTCATGTACCGGGGTACACGACAAATTGTTAAAAATAACAGAAAAAATATCATTAAAAAATTCAAAATTTAAGGAGTTTCTCATGAACCCAGGTACATTAGAAATGTTTAAAATGATCACAAAGTGCAATTATAGGTAATTTTTGAATTTTACAAAAATTGAAAAATTAAGAATTTTTCATGTACCGGGGTACACGACAAATTGTTAAAAATAACAGAAACAATATCATTAAAAATTCAAAATTTAAGGAGTTTCTCATGAACCCAGGTACACGAGAAATGTTTAAAATGATCACAAAGTGTAATTATAGGTAATTTTTGAATTTTACAAAAATTCAAAAATTAAGAATTTTTCATGTACCGGGGTACACGACAAATTGTTAAAAATAACAGAAAAAATATCATTAAAAAATTCAAAATTTAAGGAGTTTCTCATGAACCCAGGTACATTAGAAATGTTTAAAATGATCACAAAGTGCAATTATAGGTAATTTTTGAATTTTACCAAAATTGAAAAATTAAGAATTTTTCATGTACCGGGGTACACGACAAATTGTTAAAAATAACAGAAACAATATCATTAAAAATTCAAAATTTAAGGAGTTTCTCATGAACCCAGGTACACCAGAAATATTTAAAAGGATCACAAAGTGTAATTATAGGTAATTTAAGAATTTTACAAAAATTCAAAAATTATGATTTTTTAAAATGATTAAAAAATATCATTTAAGGAGTTTCTCATGTTAAAATATCATTAAAAAAAGGTACACGCCAAATTGTTAAAATATCATTAAAAAATTCAAAATTTAAGGAGTTTCTCATGAACCCAGGTACACCAGAAATTTTTTAAAATGATCACAAAGTGTAATTATAGGTAATTTTTGAATATTACAAAAATTCAAAAATTAAGAATTTTTCATGTACCGGGGTACAGGACAAATTGTTAAAAATAACATAAAAAATATCATTAAAAAATTCAAAATTTAAGGAGTTTCTCATGAACCCAGGTACAACAGAAATGTTTTAAAATGATCACAAAAGTGTAATTATAGGTAATTTTTGAATTTAACAAAAATTGAAAAATTAAGAATTTTTCATGTACCGGGGTACACGACAAATTGTTAAAAATAATAGAAAAAATATCATTAAAAATTCAAAATTTAAGGAGTTTCTCATGAACCCAGGTACACCAGAAATATTTAAAAGGATCACAAAGTGTAATTATAGGTAATTTAAGAATTTTACAAAAATTCAAAAATTATGATTTTTTCATGTATCCGGGTACACGACAAATTGTTAAAATATCATTAAAAATTCAAAATTGAAGGAGTTTCTCATGAACCCAGGTACACCAGAAATGTTTTAAAATGATCACAATGTGTAATTATAGGTAATTTTTGAATTTTACAAAAATTCAAAAATTAAGAATTTTTCATGTACCGGGGTACACGACAAATTGTTAAAAATAACATAAAAAATATCATTAAAAAATTCAAAATATAAGGAGTTTCTCATTAACCTAGGTACACCAAAAATGTTTAAAATGACCACAAAGTGTAATTATAGGTTATTTTTGAATTTTACAAAAATTAAAAAATTAAGAATTTTTCTTGTACCGGGGTACACGACAAATTGTTAAAAATAACATAAAAAATATCATTAAAAATTCAAAATTTAAGGAGTTTCTCATTAACCCATGTACACCAGAAATGATTTAAAATGATCACAAAGTGTAATTATAGGTAATTTTTGAATTTTACAAAAATTCAAAAATTAAAAATTTTTTATGTACCGGGGTACACGACAAATTGTTAAAAATAACAGAAAAAATATCGTTAAAAAATTCAAAATTTAAGGAGTTTCTCATGAACCCAGGTACACGAGAAATGTTTAAAATGATCACAAAGTGTAATTATAGGTAATTTTTGAATTTTACAAAAATTCAAAAATTAAGAATTTTTCATGTACCGGGGTACACGACAAATTGTTAAAAATAACAGAAAAAATATCATTAAAAAATTCAAAATTTAAGGAGTTTCTCATGAACCCAGGTACATTAGAAATGTTTAAAATGATCACAAAGTGCAATTATAGGTAATTTTTGAATTTTACAAAAATTGAAAAATTAAGAATTTTTCATGTACCGGGGTACACGACAAATTGTTAAAAATAACAGAAACAATATCATTAAAAATTCAAAATTTAAGGAGTTTCTCATGAACCCAGGTACACCAGAAATATTTAAAAGGATCACAAAGTGTAATTATAGGTAATTTAAGAATTTTACAAAAATTCAAAAATTATGATTTTTTAAAATGATTAAAAAATATCATTTAAGGAGTTTCTCATGTTAAAATATCATTATAAAAAGGTACACGCCAAATTGTTAAAATATCATTAAAAAATTCAAAATTTAAGGAGTTTCTCATGAACCCAGGTACACCAGAAATTTTTTAAAATGATCACAAAGTGTAATTATAGGTAATTTTTGAATATTACAAAAATTCAAAAATTAAGAATTTTTCATGTACCGGGGTACACGACAAATTGTTAAAAATAACATAAAAAATATCATTAAAAAATTCAAAATTTAAGGAGTTTCTCATGAACCCAGGTACAACAGAAATGTTTTAAAATGATCACAAAAGTGTAATTATAGGTAATTTTTGAATTTAACAAAAATTGAAAAATTAAGAATTTTTCATGTACCGGGGTACACGACAAATTGTTAAAAATAACAGAAAAATATCATTAAAAATTTCAAAATATAAGGAGTTTCTCATTAACCTAGGTACACCAGAAATGTTTAAAATGATCACAAAGTGTAATTATAGGTTATTTTTGAATTTTACAAAAATTGAAAAATTAAGAATTTTTCTTGTACCGGGGTACACGACAAATTGTTAAAAATAACATAAAAAATATCATTAAAAATTCAAAATTTAAGGAGTTTCTCATTAACCCATGTGCACCAGAAATGATTTAAAATGATCACAAAGTGTAATTATAGGTAATTTTTGAATTTTACAAAAATTCAAAAATTAAAAATTTTTCATGTACCGGGGTACACGACAAATTGTTAAAAATAACAGAAAAAATATCATTAAAAAATTCAAAATTTAAGGAGTTTCTCATGAACCCAGGTACACCAGAAATGTTTAAAATGATCACAAAGTGTAATTATAGGTAATTTTTGAATTTTACAAAAATTCAAAAATTAAGAATTTTTCATGTACCCGGGGTACACGACAAATTGTTAAAAATAACAGAAAAAATATCATTAAAAAATTCAAAATTTAAGGAGTTTCTCATGAACCCAGGTACACTAGAAATGTTTAAAATGATCACAAAGTGTAATTATAGGTAATTTTTGAATTTTACAAAAATTCAAAAATTAAGAATTTTTCATGTACCGGGGTACACGACAAATTGTTAAAAATAACAGAAAAAATATCATTAAAAAATTCAAAATTTAAGGAGTTTCTCATGAACCCAGGTACATTAGAAATGTTTAAAATGATCACAAAGTGCAATTATAGGTAATTTTTGAATTTTACAAAAATTGAAAAATTAAGAATTTTTCATGTACCGGGGTACACGACAAATTGTTAAAAATAACAGAAACAATATCATTAAAAATTCAAAATTTAAGGAGTTTCTCATGAACCCAGGTACACCAGAAATATTTAAAAGGATCACAAAGTGTAATTATAGGTAATTTAAGAATTTTACAAAAATTCAAAAATTATGATTTTTTAAAATGATTAAAAAATATCATTTAAGGAGTTTCTCATGTTAAAATATCATTATAAAAAGGTACACGCCAAATTGTTAAAATATCATTAAAAAATTCAAAATTTAAGGAGTTTCTCATGAACCCAGGTACACCAGAAATTTTTTAAAATGATCACAAAGTGTAATTATAGGTAATTTTTGAATATTACAAAAATTCAAAAATTAAGAATTTTTCATGTACCGGGGTACACGACAAATTGTTAAAAATAACATAAAAAATATCATTAAAAAATTCAAAATTTAAGGAGTTTCTCATGAACCCAGGTACAACAGAAATGTTTTAAAATGATCACAAAAGTGTAATTATAGGTAATTTTTGAATTTAACAAAAATTGAAAAATTAAGAATTTTTCATGTACCGGGGTACACGACAAATTGTTAAAAATAACAGAAAAATATCATTAAAAATTTCAAAATATAAGGAGTTTCTCATTAACCTAGGTACACCAGAAATGTTTAAAATGATCACAAAGTGTAATTATAGGTTATTTTTGAATTTTACAAAAATTGAAAAATTAAGAATTTTTCTTGTACCGGGGTACACGACAAATTGTTAAAAATAACATAAAAAATATCATTAAAAATTCAAAATTTAAGGAGTTTCTCATTAACCCATGTGCACCAGAAATGATTTAAAATGATCACAAAGTGTAATTATAGGTAATTTTTGAATTTTACAAAAATTCAAAAATTAAAAATTTTTCATGTACCGGGGTACACGACAAATTGTTAAAAATAACAGAAAAAATATCATTAAAAAATTCAAAATTTAAGGAGTTTCTCATGAACCCAGGTACACCAGAAATGTTTAAAATGATCACAAAGTGTAATTATAGGTAATTTTTGAATTTTACAAAAATTCAAAAATTAAGAATTTTTCATGTACCGGGGTACACGACAAATTGTTAAAAATAACAGAAAAAATATCATTAAAAAATTCAAAATTTAAGGAGTTTCTCATGAACCCAGGTACACTAGAAATGTTTAAAATGATCACAATGTGTAATTATTGGTAATTTTTGAATTTTACAAAAATTGAAAAATTAAGAATTTTTCATGTACCGGGGTACACGACAAATTGTTAAAAATAACAGAAAAAATATCATTAAAAATTCAAAATTTAAGGAGTTTCTCATGAACCCAGGTACACCAGAAATATTTAAAAGGATCACAAAGTGTAATTATAGGTAATTTAAGAATTTTACAAAAATTCAAAAATTATGATTTTTTCATGTATCCGGGTACACGACAAATTGTTAAAATATCATTAAAAATTCAAAATTGAAGGAGTTTCTCATGAACCCAGGTACACCAGAAATGTTTTAAAATGATCACAATGTGTAATTATAGGTAATTTTTGAATTTTACAAAAATTCAAAAATTAAGAATTTTTCATGTACCGGGGTACACGACAAATTGTTAAAAATAACATAAAAAATATCATTAAAAAATTCAAAATATAAGGAGTTTCTCATTAACCTAGGTACACCAAAAATGTTTAAAATGATCACAAAGTGTAATTATAGGTTATTTTTGAATTTTACAAAAATTAAAAAATTAAGAATTTTTCTTGTACCGGGGTACACGACAAATTGTTAAAAATAACATAAAAAATATCATTAAAAATTCAAAATTTAAGGAGTTTCTCATTAACCCATGTACACCAGAAATGATTTAAAATGATCACAAAGTGTAATTATAGGTAATTTTTGAATTTTACAAAAATTCAAAAATTAAAAATTTTTTATGTACCGGGGTACACGACAAATTGTTAAAAATAACAGAAAAAATATCGTTAAAAAATTCAAAATTTAAGGAGTTTCTCATGAACCCAGGTACACCAGAAATGTTTAAAATGATCACAAAGTGTAATTATAGGTAATTTTTGAATTTTACAAAAATTCAAAAATTAAGAATTTTTCATGTACCGGGGTACACGACAAATTGTTAAAAATAACAGAAAAAATATTATTAAAAAATTCAAAATTTAAGGAGTTTCTCATGAACCCAGGTACATTAGAAATGTTTAAAATGATCACAAAGTGCAATTATAGGTAATTTTTGAATTTTACAAAAATTGAAAAATTAAGAATTTTTCATGTACCGGGGTACACGACAAATTGTTAAAAATAACAGAAACAATATCATTAAAAATTCAAAATTTAAGGAGTTTCTCATGAACCCAGGTACAACAGAAATATTTAAAAGGATCACAAAGTGTAATTATAGGTAATTTAAGAATTTTACAAAAATTCAAAAATTATGATTTTTTTCATGTATCCGGGTACACGCCAAATTGTTAAAATATCATTAAAAAATTCAAAATTTAAGGAGTTTCTCATGAACCCAGGTACACCGGAAATTTTTTAAAATGATCACAAAGTGTAATTATAGGTAATTTTTGAATATTACAAAAATTCAAAAATTAAGAATTTTTCATGTACCGGGGTACACGACAAATTGTTAAAAATACCATAAAAATATCATTAAAAAATTCAAAATTTAAGGAGTTTCTCATGAACCCAGGTACAACAGAAATGTTTTAAAATGATCACAAAGTGTAATTATAGGTAATTTTTGAATTTAACAAAAATTGAAAAATTAAGAATTTTTCATGTACCGGGGTACACGACAAATTGTTAAAAATAACTGAAAAATATCATTAAAAATTTCAAAATATAAGGAGTTTCTCATTAACCTAGGTACACCAGAAATGTTTAAAATGATCACAAAGTGTAATTATAGGTTATTTTTGAATTTTACAAAAATTGAAAAATTAAGAATTTTTCTTGTACCGGGGTACACGACAAATTGTTAAAAATAACATAAAAAATATCATTAAAAATTCAAAATTTAAGGAGTTTCTCATTAACCCATGTACACCAGAAATGATTTAAAATGATCACAAAGTGTAATTATAGGTAATTTTTGAATTTTACAAAAATTCAAAAATTAAAAATTTTTCATGTACCGGGGTACACGACAAATTGTTAAAAATAACAGAAAAAATATCATTAAAAAATTCAAAATTTAAGGAGTTTCTCATGAACCCAGGTACACTAGAAATGTTTAAAATGATCACAATGTGTAATTATTGGTAATTTTTGAATTTTACAAAAATTGAAAAATTAAGAATTTTTCATGTACCGGGGTACACGACAAATTGTTAAAAATAACAGAAAAAATATCATTAAAAATTCAAAATTTAAGGAGTTTCTCATGAACCCAGGTACACCAGAAATATTTAAAAGGATCACAAAGTGTAATTATAGGTAATTTAAGAATTTTACAAAAATTCAAAAATTATGATTTTTTCATGTATCCGGGTACACGACAAATTGTTAAAATATCATTAAAAAATTCAAAATTTAAGGAGTTTCTCATGAACCTAGGTACACCAGAAATGTTTTAAAATGATCACAAAGTGTAATTATAGGTAATTTTTGAATTTTACAAAAATTCATAAATTAAGAATTTTTCATGTACCGGGGTACACGACAAATTGTTATAAATAACATAAAAAATATCATTAAAAAATTCAAAATTTAAGGAGTTTCTCATGAACCCAGGTACACCAGAAATGTTTTAAAATGATCACAAAGTGTAATTATAGGTAATTTTTGAATTTAACAAAAATTGAAAATTTAAGAATTTTTCATGTACCGGGGTACACGACAAATTGTTAAAAATAACAGAAAAATATCATTAAAAAATTCAAAATATAAGGAGTTTCTCATTAACCTAGGTACACCAGAAATGTTTAAAATGATCACAAAGTGTAATTATAGGTTATTTTTGAATTTTACAAAAATTCAAAAATTAAGAATTTTTCATGTACCGGGGTACACGACAAATTGTTAAAATTAACAGAAAAAATATCATTAAAAAATTCAAAATTTAAGGAGTTACACATGAACCCAGGTACACCAGAAATGTTTAAAATGATCACAAAGTGTAATTATAGGTAATTTTTGAATTTTACAAAAATTGAAAAATTAGGAATTTTTCATGTACCGGGGTACACGACAAATTGTTAAAAATAACAGAAAAAATATCATTAAAAATTCAAAATTTAAGGAGTTTCTCATAAACCCAGGTACACCAGAAATATTTAAAAGGATCACAAAGTGTATTTATAGGTAATTTAAGAATTTTACAAAAATTCAAAAATTATGATTTTTTCATGTATCCGGGTACACGACAAATTGTTAAAATATCATTAAAAAATTCAAAATTTAAGGAGTTTCTCATGAACCCAGGTACACCAGAAATTTTTTTAAATGATCACAAAGTGTAATTATAGGTAATTTTTGAATTTCACAAAAATTCAAAAATTAAGAATTTTTCATGTACCGGGGTACACGACAAATTGTTAAAAATAACATAAAAAATATCATTAAAAAATTCAAAATTTAAGGAGTTTCTCATGAACCCAGGTACACCAGAAATGTTTTAAAATGATCACAAATTGTAATTATAGGTATTTTTTGAATTTAACAAAAATTGAAAAATTAAGAATTTTTCATGTACCGGGGTACACGACAAATTGTTAAAAATAACAGAAAAAATATCATTAAAAATTCAAAATTTAAGGAGTTTCTCATGAACCCAGGTACACCAGAAATATTTAAAAGGATCACAAAGTGTAATTATAGGTAATTTAAGAATTTTACAAAAATTCAAAAATTATGATTTTTTCATGTATCCGGGTACACGACAAATTGTTAAAATATCATTAAAAATTCAAAATTTTAGGAGTTTCTCATGAACCCAGGTACACCATAAATGTTTTAAAATGATCACAAAGTGTAATTATAGGTAATTTTTGAATTTTACAAAAATTCAAAAATTAAGAATTTTTCATGTACCGGGGTACACGACAAATTGTTAAAAATAACATAAAAAATATTATTAAAAAATTCAAAATATAAGGAGTTTCTCATTAACCTAGGTACACCAAAAATGTTTAAAATGATCACAAAGTGTAATTATAGGTTATTTTTGAATTTTACAAAAATTGAAAAATTAAGAATTTTTCTTGTACCGGGGTACACGAAAAATTGTTAAAAATAACATAAAAAATATCATTAAAAATTCAAAATTTAAGGAGTTTCTCATTAACCAATGTACAACAGAAATGATTTAAAATGATCACAAAGTGTAATTATAGGTAATTTTTGAATTTTACAAAAATTAAAAAAATTAAAAATTTTTCATGTACCGGGGTACACGACAAATTGTTAAAAATAACAGAAAAATATCATTAAAAAAATCAAAATTTAAGGAGTTTCTCATGAACCCAGGTACACCAGAAATGTTTAAAATGATCACAAAGTGTAATTATAGGTAATTTTTGAATTTTACAAAAATTCAAAAATTAAGAATTTTTCATGTACCGGGGTACACGACAAATTGTTAAAAATAACAGAAAAAATATCATTAAAAAATTCAAAATTTAAGGAGTTTCTCATTAACCCAGGTACACCAGAAATGTTTAAAATGATCACAAAGTGTAATTATAGGTAATTTTTGAATTTTACAAAAATTGAAAAATTAAGAATTTTTCATGTACCGGGGTACACGACAAATTGTTAAAAATAACAGAAAAAATATCATTAAAAATTCAAAATTTAAGGAGTTTCTCATGAACCCAGGTACACCAGAAATATTTAAAAGGATCACAAAGTGTAATTATAGGTAATTTAAGAATTTTACAAAAATTCAAAAATTATGATTTTTTCATGTATCCGGGTACACGACAAATTGTTAAAATATCATTAAAAACTCAAAATTTAAGGAGTTTTCTCATGAACCCAGGTACACCAGAAATGTTTTAAAATGATCACAATGTGTAATTATAGGTAATTTTTGAATTTTACAAAAATTCAAAAATTAAGAATTTTTCATGTACCGGGGTACACGACAAATTGTTAAAAATAACATAAAAAATATCTTTAAAAAATTCAAAATATAAGGAGTTTCTCATTAACCTAGGTACACCAGAAATGTTTAAAATGATCACAAAGTGTAATTATAGGTTATTTTTGAATTTTACAAAAATTCAAAAATTAAGAATTTTTCATGTACCGGGGTACACGACAAATTGTTAAAAATAACAGAAAAAATATCATTAAAAAATTCAAAATTTAAGGAGTTACTCATGAACCCAGGTACACCAGAAATGTTTTAAAATGATCACAAATTGTAATTATAGGTAATTTTTGAATTTAACAAAAATTGAAAAATTAAGAATTTTTCATGTACCGGGGTACACGACAAATTGTTAAAAATAACAGAAAAAATATCATTAAAAATTCAAAATTTAAGGAGTTTCTCATGAACCCAGGTACACCAGAAATATTTAAAAGGATCACAAAGTGTAATTATAGGTAATTTAAGAATTTTACAAAAATTCAAAAATTATGATTTTTTCATGTATCCGGGTACACGACAAATTGTTAAAATATCATTAAAAATTCAAAATTTTAGGAGTTTCTCATGAACCCAGGTACACCATAAATGTTTTAAAATGATCACAAAGTGTAATTATAGGTAATTTTTGAATTTTACAAAAATTCAAAAATTAAGAATTTTTCATGTACCGGGGTACACGACAAATTGTTAAAAATAACATAAAAAATATTATTAAAAAATTCAAAATATAAGGAGTTTCTCATTAACCTAGGTACACCAAAAATGTTTAAAATGATCACAAAGTGTAATTATAGGTTATTTTTGAATTTTACAAAAATTGAAAAATTAAGAATTTTTCTTGTACCGGGGTACACGAAAAATTGTTAAAAATAACATAAAAAATATCATTAAAAATTCAAAATTTAAGGAGTTTCTCATTAACCAATGTACAACAGAAATGATTTAAAATGATCACAAAGTGTAATTATAGGTAATTTTTGAATTTTACAAAAATTAAAAAAATTAAAAATTTTTCATGTACCGGGGTACACGACAAATTGTTAAAAATAACAGAAAAATATCATTAAAAAATTCAAAATTTAAGGAGTTTCTCATGAACCCAGGTACACCAGAAATGTTTAAAATGATCACAAAGTGTAATTATAGGTAATTTTTGAATTTTACAAAAATTCAAAAATTAAGAATTTTTCATGTACCGGGGTACACGACAAATTGTTAAAAATAACAGAAAAAATATCATTAAAAAATTCAAAATTTAAGGAGTTTCTCATGAACCCAGGTACACCAGAAATGTTTAAAATGATCACAAAGTGTAATTATAGGTAATTTTTGAATTTTACAAAAATTGAAAAATTAAGAATTTTTCATGTACCGGGGTACACGACAAATTGTTAAAAATAACAGAAAAAATATCATTAAAAATTCAAAATTTAAGGAGTTTCTCATGAACCCAGGTACACCAGAAATATTTAAAAGGATCACAAAGTGTAATTATAGGTAATTTAAGAATTTTACAAAAATTCAAAAATTATGATTTTTTCATGTATCCGGGTACACGACAAATTGTTAAAATATCATTAAAAACTCAAAATTTAAGGAGTTTTCTCATGAACCCAGGTACACCAGAAATGTTTTAAAATGATCACAATGTGTAATTATAGGTAATTTTTGAATTTTACAAAAATTCAAAAATTAAGAATTTTTCATGTACCGGGGTACACGACAAATTGTTAAAAATAACATAAAAAATATCTTTAAAAAATTCAAAATATAAGGAGTTTCTCATTAACCTAGGTACACCAGAAATGTTTAAAATGATCACAAAGTGTAATTATAGGTTATTTTTGAATTTTACAAAAATTCAAAAATTAAGAATTTTTCATGTACCGGGGTACACGACAAATTGTTAAAAATAACAGAAAAAATATCATTAAAAAATTCAAAATTTAAGGAGTTACTCATGAACCCAGGTACACCAGAAATGTTTAAAATGATCACAAAGTGTAATTATAGGTAATTTTTGAATTTTACAAAAATTGAAAAATTAAGAATTTTTCATGTACCGGGGTACACGACAAATTGTTAAAAATAACAGAAACAATATCATTAAAAATTCAAAATTTAAGGAGTTTCTCATAAACCCAGGTACACCAGAAATATTTAAAAGGATCACAAAGTGTAATTATAGGTAATTTAAGAATTTTACAAAAATTCAAAAATTATGATTTTTTCATGTATCCGGGTACACGACAAATTGTTAAAATATCATTAAAAATTCAAAATTTAAGGAGTTTCTCATGAACCCAGGTACACCAGAAATTTTTTTAAATGATCACAAAGTGTAATTATAGGTAATTTTTTAATTTCACAAAAATTCAAAAATTAAGAATTTTTCATGTACCGGGGTACACGACAAATTGTTAAAAATAACATAAAAAATATCATTAAAAAATTCAAAATTTAAGGAGTTTCTCATGAACCCAGGTACACCAGAAATGTTTTAAAATGATCACAAATTGTAATTATAGGTAATTTTTGAATTTAACAAAAATTGAAAATTTAAGAATTTTTCATGTACCGGGGTACACGACAAATTGTTAAAAATAACAGAAAAAATATCATTAAAAATTCAAAATTTAAGGAGTTTCTCATGAACCCAGGTACACCAGAAATATTTAAAAGGATCACAAAGTGTAATTATAGGTAATTTAAGAATTTTACAAAAATTCAAAAATTATGATTTTTTCATGTATCCGGGTACACGACAAATTGTTAAAATATCATTAAAAATTCAAAATTTTAGGAGTTTCTCATGAACCCAGGTACACCAGAAATGTTTTAAAATGATCACAAAGTGTAATTATAGGTAATTTTTGAATTTTACAAAAATTCAAAAATTAAGAATTTTTCATGTACCGGGGTACACGACAAATTGTTAAAAATAACATAAAAAATATTATTAAAAAATTCAAAATATAAGGAGTTTCTCATTAACCTAGGTACACCAAAAATGTTTAAAATGATCACAAAGTGTAATTATAGGTTATTTTTGAATTTTACAAAAATTGAAAAATTAAGAATTTTTCTTGTACCGGGGTACACGACAAATTGTTAAAAATAACATAAAAAATATCATTAAAAATTCAAAATTTAAGGAGTTTCTCATTAACCAATGTACAACAGAAATGATTTAAAATGATCACAAAGTGTAATTATAGGTAATTTTTTAATTTTACAAAAATTCAAAAATTAAAAATTTTTCATGTACCGGGGTACACGACAAATTGTTAAAAATAACAGAAAAAATATCATTAAAAAATTCAAAATTTAAGGAGTTTCTCATGAACCCAGGTACACCAGAAATGTTTAAAATGATCACAAAGTGTAATTATAGGTAATTTTTGAATTTTACAAAAATTCAAAAATTAAGAATTTTTCATGTACCGGGGTACACGACAAATTGTTAAAAATAACAGAAAAAATATCATTAAAAAATTCAAAATTTAAGGAGTTTCTCATGAACCCAGGTACACCAGAAATGTTTAAAATGATCACAAAGTGTAATTATAGGTAATTTTTGAATTTTACAAAAATTGAAAAATTAAGAATTTTTCATGTACCGGGGTACACGACAAATTGTTAAAAATAACAGAAAAAATATCATTAAAAATTCAAAATTTAAGGAGTTTCTCATGAACCCAGGTACACCAGAAATATTTAAAAGGATCACAAAGTGTAATTATAGGTAATTTAAGAATTTTACAAAAATTCAAAAATTATGATTTTTTCATGTATCCGGGTACACGACAAATTGTTAAAATATCATTAAAAACTCAAAATTTAAGGAGTTTCTCATGAACCCAGGTACACCAGAAATGTTTTAAAATGATCACAATGTGTAATTATAGGTAATTTTTGAATTTTACAAAAATTCAAAAATTAAGAATTTTTTTATGTACCGGGGTACACGACAAATTGTTAAAAATAACATAAAAAATATCTTTAAAAAATTCAAAATATAAGGAGTTTCTCATTAACCTAGGTACACCAGAAATGTTTAAAATGATCACAAAGTGTAATTATAGGTTATTTTTGAATTTTACAAAAATTCAAAAATTAAGAATTTTTCATGTACCGGGGTACACGACAAATTGTTAAAAATAACAGAAAAAATATCATTAAAAAATTCAAAATTTAAGGAGTTACGCATGAACCCAGGTACACCAGAAATGTTTAAAATGATCACAAAGTGTAATTATAGGTAATTTTTGAATTTTACAAAAATTGAAAAATTAAGAATTTTTCATGTACCGGGGTACACGACAAATTGTTAAAAATAACAGAAACAATATCATTAAAAATTCAAAATTTAAGGAGTTTCTCATAAACCCAGGTACACCAGAAATATTTAAAAGGATCACAAAGTGTAATTATAGGTAATTTAAGAATTTTACAAAAATTCAAAAATTATGATTTTTTCATGTATCCGGGTACACGACAAATTGTTAAAATATCATTAAAAATTCAAAATTTAAGGAGTTTCTCATGAACCCAGGTACACCAGAAATTTTTTTAAATGATCACAAAGTGTAATTATAGGTAATTTTTGAATTTCACAAAAATTCAAAAATTAAGAATTTTTCATGTACCGGGGTACACGACAAATTGTTAAAAATAACATAAAAAATATCATTAAAAAATTCAAAATTTAAGGAGTTTCTCATGAACCCAGGTACACCAGAAATGTTTTAAAATGATCACAAATTGTAATTATAGGTAATTTTTGAATTTAACAAAAATTGAAAAATTAAGAATTTTTCATGTACCGGGGTACACGACAAATTGTTAAAAATAACAGAAAAAATATCATTAAAAATTCAAAATTTAAGGAGTTTCTCATGAACCCAGGTACACCAGAAATATTTAAAAGGATCACAAAGTGTAATTATAGGTAATTTAAGAATTTTACAAAAATTCAAAAATTATGATTTTTTCATGTATCCGGGTACACGACAAATTGTTAAAATATCATTAAAAATTCAAAATTTTAGGAGTTTCTCATGAACCCAGGTACACCAGAAATGTTTTAAAATGATCACAAAGTGTAATTATAGGTAATTTTTGAATTTTACAAAAATTCAAAAATTAAGAATTTTTCATGTACCGGGGTACACGACAAATTGTTAAAAATAACATAAAAAATATTATTAAAAATTCAAAATATAAGGAGTTTCTCATTAACCTAGGTACACCAAAAATGTTTAAAATGATCACAAAGTGTAATTATAGGTTATTTTTGAATTTTACAAAAATTGAAAAATTAAGAATTTTTCTTGTACCGGGGTACACGACAAATTGTTAAAAATAACATAAAAATATCATTAAAAATTCAAAATTTAAGGAGTTTCTCATTAACCAATGTACAACAGAAATGATTTAAAATGATCACAAAGTGTAATTATAGGTAATTTTTGAATTTTACAAAAATTAAAAAAATTAAAAATTTTTCATGTACCGGGGTACACGACAAATTGTTAAAAATAACAGAAAAAATATCATTAAAAAATTCAAAATTTAAGGAGTTTCTCATGAACCCAGGTTCACCAGAAATGTTTAAAATGATCACAAAGTGTAATTATAGGTAATTTTTGAATTTTACAAAAATTCAAAAATTAAGAATTTTTCATGTACCGGGGTACACGACAAATTGTTAAAAATAACAGAAAAAATATCATTAAAAAATTCAAAATTTAAGGAGTTTCTCATGAACCCAGGTACACCAGAAATGTTTAAAATGATCACAAAGTGTAATTATAGGTAATTTTTGAATTTTGCAAAAATTGAAAAATTAAGAATTTTTCATGTACCGGGGTACACGACAAATTGTTAAAAATAACAGAAAAAATATCATTAAAAATTCAAAATTTAAGGAGTTTCTCATGAACCCAGGTACACCAGAAATATTTAAAAGGATCACAAAGTGTAATTATAGGTAATTTAAGAATTTTACAAAAATTCAAAAATTATGATTTTTTCATGTATCCGGGTACACGACATATTGTTAAAATATCATTAAAAATTCAAAATTTAAGGAGTTTCTCATGAACCCAGGTACACCAGAAATGTTTTAAAATGATCACAATGTGTAATTATAGGTAATTTTTGAATTTTACAAAAATTCAAAAATTAAGAATTTTTCATGTACCGGGGTACACGACAAATTGTTAAAAATAACATAAAAAATATCATTAAAAAATTCAAAATATAAGGAGTTTCTCATTAACCTAGGTACACCAAAAATGTTTAAAATGATCACAAAGTGTAATTATAGGTTATTTTTGAATTTTACAAAAATTAAAAAATTAAGAATTTTTCTTGTACCGGGGTACACGACAAATTGTTAAAAATAACATAAAAAATATCATTAAAAATTCAAAATTTAAGGAGTTTCTCATTAACCCATGTACACCAGAAATGATTTAAAATGATCACAAAGTGTAATTATAGGTAATTTTTGAATTTTACAAAAATTCAAAAATTAAAAATTTTTTATGTACTGGGGTACACGACAAATTGTTAAAAATAACAGAAAAAATATCGTTAAAAAATTCAAAATTTAAGGAGTTTCTCATGAACCCAGGTACACCAGAAATGTTTAAAATGATCACAAAGTGTAATTATAGGTAATTTTTGAATTTTACAAAAATTCAAAAATTAAGAATTTTTCATGTACCGGGGTACACGACAAATTGTTAAAAATAACAGAAAAAATATCATTAAAAAATTCAAAATTTAAGGAGTTTCTCATGAACCCAGGTACACCAGAAATGTTTAAAATGATCACAAAGTGCAATTATAGGTAATTTTTGAATTTTACAAAAATTGAAAAATTAAGAATTTTTCATGTACCGGGGTACACGACAAATTGTTAAAAATAACAGAAACAATATCATTAAAAATTCAAAATTTAAGGAGTTTCTCATGAACCCAGGTACACCAGAAATATTTAAAAGGATCACAAAGTGTAATTATAGGTAATTTAAGAATTTTACAAAAATTCAAAAATTATGATTTTTTTCATGTATCCGGGTACACGCCAAATTGTTAAAATATCATTAAAAAATTCAAAATTTAAGGAGTTTCTCATGAACCCAGGTACACCAGAAATTTTTTAAAATGATCACAAAGTGTAATTATAGGTAATTTTTGAATATTACAAAAATTCAAAAATTAAGAATTTTTCATGTACCGGGGTACACGACAAATTGTTAAAAATAACATAAAAAATATCATTAAAAAATTCAAAATTTAAGGAGTTTCTCATGAACCCAGGTACACCAGAAATGTTTTAAAATGATCACAAAGTGTAATTATAGGTAATTTTTGAATTTAACAAAAATTGAAAAATTAAGAATTTTTCATGTACCGGGGTACACGACAAATTGTTAAAAATAACAGAAAAATATCATTAAAAATTTCAAAATATAAGGAGTTTCTCATTAACCTAGGTACACCAGAAATGTTTAAAATGATCACAAAGTGTAATTATAGGTTATTTTTGAATTTTACAAAAATTGAAAAATTAAGAATTTTTCTTGTACCGGGGTACACGACAAATTGTTAAAAATAACATAAAAAATATCATTAAAAATTCAAAATTTAAGAAGTTTCTCATTAACCCATGTACACCAGAAATGATTTAAAATGATCACAAAGTGTAATTATAGGTAATTTTTGAATTTTACAAAAATTCAAAAATTAAAAATTTTTCATGTACCGGGGTACACGACAAATTGTTAAAAATAACAGAAAAAATATCATTAAAAAATTCAAAATTTAAGGAGTTTCTCATGAACCCAGGTACACCAGAAATGTTTAAAATGATCACAAAGTGTAATTATAGATAATTTTTGAATTTTACAAAAATTCAAAAATTAAGAATTTTTCATGTACCGGGGTACACGACAAATTGTTAAAAATAACAGAAAAAATATCATTAAAAAATTCAAAATTTAAGGAGTTTCTCATGAACCCAGGTACATTAGAAATGTTTAAAATGATCACAAAGTGTAGTTATTGGTAATTTTTGAATTTTACAAAAATTGAAAAATTAAGAATTTTTCATGTACCGGGGTACACGACAAATTGTTAAAAATAACAGAAAAAATATCATTAAAAATTCAAAATTTAAGGAGTTTCTCATGAACCCAGGTACACCAGAAATATTTAAAAGGATCACAAAGTGTAATTATAGGTAATTTAAGAATTTTACAAAAATTCAAAAATTATGATTTTTTCATGTATCCGGGTACACGACAAATTGTTAAAATATCATTAAAAAATTCAAAATTTAAGGAGTTTCTCATGAACCTAGGTACACCAGAAATGTTTTAAAATGATCACAAAGTGTAATTATAGGTAATTTTTGAATTTTACAAAAATTCATAAATTAAGAATTTTTCATGTACCGGGGTACACGACAAATTGTTATAAATAACATAAAAAATATCATTAAAAAATTCAAAATTTAAGGAGTTTCTCATGAACCCAGGTACACCAGAAATGTTTTAAAATGATCACAAAGTGTAATTATAGGTAATTTTTGAATTTAACAAAAATTGAAAAATTAAGAATTTTTCATGTACCGGGGTACACGACAAATTGTTAAAAATAACAGAAAAATATCATTAAAAAATTCAAAATATAAGGAGTTTCTCATTAACCTAGGTACACCAGAAATGTTTAAAATGATCACAAAGTGTAATTATAGGTTATTTTTAAATTTTACAAAAATTGAAAAATTAAGAATTTTTCTTGTACCGGGGTACACGACAAATTGTTAAAAATAACATAAAAAATATCATTAAAAAATTCAAAATTTAAGGAGTTTCTCATGAACCTAGGTACACCAGAAATGTTTTAAAATGATCACAAAGTGTAATTATAGGTAATTTTTGAATTTTACAAAAATTCAAAAATTAAGAATTTTTTGATGTATCGGGGTACACGACAAATTGTTAAAGATAACAGAAAAAATATCATTAAAAATTCAAAATTTAAGGAGTTTCTCATGAACCCAGGTACACCAGAAATGTTTAAAATGATCACAAAGTGTAATTATAGGTAATTTTTGAATTTTACAAAAATTGAAAAATTAAGAATTTTTCATGTACCGGGGTACACGACAAATTGTTAAAAATAACAGAAAAAATATCATTAAAAAATTCAAAATTTAAGGAGTTTCTCATGAACCTAGGTACACCAGAAATGTTTAAAATGATCACAAAGTGTAATTATAGGTTATTTTTGAATTTTACAAAAATTGAAAAATTAAGAATTTTTCTTGTACCGGGGTACACGACAATTTGTTAAAAATAACATAAAAAATATCATTAAAAATTCAAAATTTAAGGAGTTTCTCATTAACCCATGTACACCAGAAATGATTTAAAATGATCACAAAGTGTAATTATAGGTAATTTTTGAATTTTACAAAAATTGAAAAATTAAGAATTTTTCATGTACCGGGGTACACGACAAATTGTTAAAAATAACAAAAAAAATATCATTAAAAAATTCAAAATTTAAGGAGTTTCTCATGAACCCAGGTACACCAGAAATGTTTAAAATGATCACAAAGTGTAATTATAGGTAAATTTTGAATTTTATAAAAATTGAAAAATTAAGAATTTTTCATGTACCGGGGTACACGACAAATTGTTAAAAATAACAGAAAAAATATCATTAAAAATTCAAAATTTAAGGAGTTTCTCATGAACCCAGGTACACCAGAAATATTTAAAAGGATCACAAAGTGTAATTATAGGTAATTTAAGAATTTTACAAAAATTCAAAAATTATGATTTTTTCATGTATCCGGGTACACGCCAAATTGTTAAAATATCATTAAAAAATTCAAAATTTAAGGAGTTTCTCATGAACCCAGGTACACCAGAAATTTTTTAAAATGATCACAAAGTGTAATTATAGGTAATTTTTGAATTTTACAAAAATTCAAAAATTAAGAATTTTTCATGTACCGGGGTACACGACAAATTGTTAAAAATAACATAAAAAATATCATTAAAAAATTCAAAATTTAAGGAGTTTCTCATGAACCCAGGTACACCAGAAATGTTTTAAAATGATCACATAGTGTAATTATAGGTAATTTTTGAATTTAACAAAAATTGAAAAATTAAGAATTTTTCATGTACCGGGGTACACGACAAATTGTTAAAAATAACAGAAAAATATCATTAAAAAATTCAAAATATAAGGAGTTTCTCATTAACCTAGGTACACCAGAAATGTTTAAAATGATCACAAAGTGTAATTATAGGTAATTTTTGAATTTTATAAAAATTGAAAAATTAAGAATTTTTCTTGTACCGGGGTACACGACAAATTGTTAAAAATAACATAAAAAATATCATTAAAAATTCAAAATTTAAGGAGTTTCTCATTAACCCATGTACACCAGAAATGATTTAAAATGATCACAAAGTGTAATTATAGGTAATTTTTGAATTTTACAAAAATTCAAAAATTAAGAATTTTTCATGTACCGGGGTACACGACAAATTGTTAAAGATAACAGAAAAATATCATTAAAAAATTCAAAATTTAAGGAGTTTCTCATGAACCCAGGTACACCAGAAATGTTTAAAATGCTCACAAAGTGTAATTATAGGTAATTTTTGAATTTTACAAAAATTGAAAAATTAAGAATTTTTCATGTACCGGGGTACACGACAAATTGTTAAAAATAACAGAAAAAATATCATTACAAAATTCAAAATTTAAGGAGTTTCTCATGAACCTAGGTACACCAGAAATGTTTAAAATGATCACAAAGTGTAATTATTGGTAATTTTTGAATTTTACAAAAATTGGAAAATTAAGAATTTTTCATGTACCGGGGTACACGACAAATTATTAAAAATAACAGAAAAAATATCATTAAAAATTCAAAATTTAAGGAGTTTCTCATGAACCCAGGTACACCAGAAATATTTAAAAGGATCACAAAGTGTAATTATAGGTAATTTAAAATTTTACAAAAATTCAAAAATTATGATTTTTTCATGTATCCGGGTACACGACAAATTGTTAAAATATCATTAAAAAATTCAAAATTTAAGGAGTTTCTCATGAACCTAGGTACACCAGAAATGTTTTAAAATGATCACAAAGTGTAATTATAGGTAATTTTTGAATTTTACAAAAATTCATAAATTAAGAATTTTTCATGTACCGGGGTACACGACAAATTGTTATAAATAACATAAAAAATATCATTAAAAAATTCAAAATTTAAGGAGTTTCTCATGAACCCAGGTACACCAGAAATGTTTAAAATTATCAGAAAGTGTAATTATAGGTAATTTTTGAATTTAACAAAAATTGAAAAATTAAGAATTTTTCATGTACCGGGGTACACGACAAATTGTTAAAAATAACAGAAAAATATCATTAAAAAATTCAAAATATAAGCAGTTTCTCATTAATCTAGGTACACCAGAAATGTTTTAAAATGATCACAAAGTGTAATTATAGGTAATTTTTGAATTTTACAAAAATTCTAAAATTATGAATTTTTCATGTTCCGGGGTACACGACAAATTGTTAAAAATAACAGAAAAACATCATTAAAAAATTCAAAATTTAATGAGTTTCTCATGAACCCAGGTACACAAGAAATGTTTAAAATGATCACAAAGTGTAATTATAGGTAATTTTTGATTTTACAAAAATTCAAAAATTAAGAATTTTTCATGTACCGGGGTACACGACAAATTGATAAAGATAACAGAAAAAATATCATTAAAAATTCAAAATTTAAGGAGTTTCTCATGAACCCAGGTACACCAGAAATATTTAAAATGATCACAAAGTGTAATTATAGGTAATTTTTGAATTTTACAAAAATTGAAAAATTAAGAATTTTTCATGTACCGGGGTACACGACAAATTGTTAAAAATAACAGAAAAAATATCATTAAAAAATTCAAAATTTAAGGAGTTTCTCATGAACCTAGGTACACCAGAAATGTTTAAAATGATCACAAAGTGTAATTATTGGTAATTTTTGAATTTTAAAAAAATTGAAAAATTAAGAATTTTTTATGTACCGGGGTACACGACAAATTGTTAAAAATAACAGAAAAAATATCATTAAAAATTCAAAATTTAAGGAGTTTCTCATGAACCCAGGTACACCAGAAATATTTAAAAGGATCAAAAAGTGTAATTATAGGTAATTTAAAATTTTACAAAAATTCAAAAATTATGATTTTTTCATGTATCCGGGTACACTACAAATTGTTAAAATATCATTAAAAAAATTCAAAATTTAAGGAGTTTCTCATGAACCTAGGTACACCAGAAATGTTTTAAAATGATCACAAAGTGTAATTATAGGTAATTTTTGAATTTTACAAAAATTCATAAATTAAGAATTTTTCATGTACCGGGGTACACGACAAATTGTTATAAATAACATAAAAAATATCATTAAAAAATTCAAAATGTAAGGAGTTTCTCATGAACCCAGGTACACCAGAAATGTTTTAAAATGATCACAAAGTGTAATTATAGGTAATTTTTGAATTTAACAAAAATTGAAAAATTAAGAATTTTTCATGTACCGGGGTAAACGACAAATTGTTAAAAATAACAGAAAAATATCATTAAAAAATTAAAAATATAAGGAGTTTCTCATTAACCTAGGTACACCAGAAATGTTTAAAATGATCACAAAGTGTAATTATAGGTTATTTTTGAATTTTACAAAAATTGAAAAATTAAGAATTTTTCTTGTACCGGGGTACACGATAAATTGTTAAAAATAACATAATAAATATCATTAAAAAATTCAAAATTAAAGGAGTTTCTCATGAACCTAGGTACACCAGAAATGTTTTAAAATGATCACAAAGTGTAATTATAGGTAATTTTTGAATTTTACAAAAATTCAAAAATTATGAATTTTTCATGTTCTGGGGTACACGACAAATTGTTAAAAATAACAGAAAAACATCATTAAAAAATTCAAAATTTAATGAGTTTCTCATGAACCCAGGTACACCAGAAATGTTTAAAATGATCACAAAGTGTAATTATAGGTACTTTTTGATTTTACAAAAATTCAAAAATTAAGAATTTTTCATGTACCGGGGTACACGACAAATTGTTAAAGATAACAGAAAAAATATCATTAAAAATTCAAAATTTAAGAAGTTTCTCATGAACCCAGGTACACCAGAAATGTTTAAAATGATCACAAAGTGTAATTATAGGTAATTTTTGAATTTTACAAAAATTGAAAAATTAAGAATTTTTCATGTACCGGGGTACACGACAAATTGTTAAAAATAACAGAAAAAATATCATTAAAAAATTCAAAATTTAAGGAGTTTCTCATGAACCTAGGTACACCAGAAATGTTTAAAATGATCACAAAGTGTAATTATAGGTTATTTTTGAATTTTACAAAAATTGAAAAATTAAGAATTTTTCTTGTACCGGGGTACACGACAATTTGTTAAAAATAACATAAAAAATATCATTAAAAATTCAAAATTTAAGGAGTTTCTCATTACCCCATGTACACCAGAAATGATTTAAAATGATCACAAAGTGTAATTATAGGTAATTTTTGAATTTTACAAAAATTCAAAAATTAAAAATTTTTCATGTACCGGGGTACACGACAAATTGTTAAAAATAACAGAAAAAATATCATTAAAAAATTCAAAATTTAAGGAGTTTCTCATGAACCCAGGTACACCAGAAATGTTTAAAATGATCACAAAGTGTAATTATAGGTAATTTTTGAATTTTACAAAAATTCAAAAATTAAGAATTTTTCATGTACCGGGGTACACGACAAATTGTTAAAAATAACAGGAAAAATATCATTAAAAAATTCAAAATTTAAGGAGTTTCTCATGAACCCAGGTACACCATAAATGTTTAAAATGATCACAAAGTGTAATTATAGGTAATTTTTGAATTTTACAAAAATTGAAAAATTAAGAATTTTTCATGTACCGGGGTACACGACAAATTGTTAAAAATAACAGAAAAAATATCATTAAAAATTCAAAATTTAAGGAGTTTCTCATGAACCCAGGTACACCAGAAATATTTAAAAGGATCACAAAGTGTAATTATAGGTAATTTAAGAATTTTAAAAAATCAAAAATTATGATTTTTTCATGTATCCGGGTATACGACAAATTGTTAAAATATCATTAAAAAATTCAAAATTTAAGGAGTTTCTCATGAACCCAGGTACACCAGAAATGTTTTAAAATGATCACAAAGTGTAATTATAGGTAATTTTTGAATTTTACAAAAATTCATAAATTAAGAATGTTTCATGTACCGGGGTACACGACAAATTGTTAAAAATAACATAAAAAATATCATTAAAAAATTCAAAATTTAAGGAGTTTCTCATGAACCCAGGTACACCAGAAATGTTTTAAAATGATCACAAAGTGTAATTATTGGTAATTTTTGAATTTAACAAAAATTGAAAAATTAAGAATTTTTCATATACCGGGGTACACGACAAATTGTTAAAAATAACAGAAAAACATCATTAAAAAATTCAAAATTTAATGAGTTTCTCATGAACCCAGGTACACCAGAAATGTTTAAAATGATCACAAAGTGTAATTATAGGTAATTTTTGAATTTTACAAAAATTGAAAAATTAAGAATTTTTCATGTACCAGGGTACACGACAAATTGTTAAAAATAACAGAAAAAATATCATTAAAAATTCAAAATTTAAGGAGTTTCTCATGAACCCAGGTACACCAGAAATATTTAAAAGGATCACAAAGTGTAATTATAGGTAATTTAAGAATTTTAAAAAATCAAAAATTATGATTTTTTCATGTATCCGGGTATACGACAAATTGTTAAAATATCATTAAAAAATTCAAAATTTAAGGAGTTTCTCATGAACCCAGGTACACCAGAAATGTTTTAAAATGATCACAAAGTGTAATTATAGGTAATTTTTGAATTTTACAAAAATTCATAAATTAAGAATGTTTCATGTACCGGGGTACACGACAAATTGTTAAAAATAACATAAAAAATATCATTAAAAAATTCAAAATTTAAGGAGTTTCTCATGAACCCAGGTACACCAGAAATGTTTTAAAATGATCACAAAGTGTAATTATTGGTAATTTTTGAATTTAACAAAAATTGAAAAATTAAGAATTTTTCATATACCGGGGTACACGACAAATTGTTAAAAATAACAGAAAAACATCATTAAAAAATTCAAAATTTAATGAGTTTCTCATGAACCCAGGTACACCAGAAATGTTTAAAATGATCACAAAGTGTAATTATAGGTAATTTTTGAATTTTACAAAAATTGAAAAATTAAGAATTTTTCATGTACCGGGGTACACGACAAATTGTTAAAAATAACAGAAAAAATATCATTAAAAATTCAAAATTTAAGGAGTTTCTCATGAACCCAGGTACACCAGAAATATTTAAAAGGATCACAAAGTGTAATTATAGGTAATTTAAGAATTTTAAAAAATCAAAAATTATGATTTTTTCATGTATCCGGGTATACGACAAATTGTTAAAATATCATTAAAAAATTCAAAATTTAAGGAGTTTCTCATGAACCCAGGTACACCAGAAATGTTTTAAAATGATCACAAAGTGTAATTATTGGTAATTTTTGAATTTTAAAAAAATTGAAAAATTAAGAATTTTTTATGTACCGGGGTACACGACAAATTGTTAAAAATAACAGAAAAAATATCATTAAAAATTCAAAATTTAAGGAGTTTCTCATGAACCCAGGTACACCAGAAATATTTAAAAGGATCAAAAAGTGTAATTATAGGTAATTTAAAATTTTACAAAAATTCAAAAATTATGATTTTTTCATGTATCCGGGTACACGACAAATTGTTAAAATATCATTAAAAAAATTCAAAATTTAAGGAGTTTCTCATGAACCTAGGTACACCAGAAATGTTTTAAAATGATCACAAAGTGTAATTATAGGTAATTTTTGAATTTTACAAAAATTCATAAATTAAGAATTTTTCATGTACCGGGGTACACGACAAATTGTTATAAATAACATAAAAAATATCATTAAAAAATTCAAAATGTAAGGAGTTTCTCATGAACCCAGGTACACCAGAAATGTTTTAAAATGATCACAAAGTGTAATTATAGGTAATTTTTGAATTTAACAAAAATTGAAAAATTAAGAATTTTTCATGTACCGGGGTACACGACAAATTGTTAAAAATAACAGAAAAATATCATTAAAAAATTAAAAATATAAGGAGTTTCTCATTAACCTAGGTACACCAGAAATGTTTAAAATGATCACAAAGTGTAATTATAGGTTATTTTTGAATTTTACAAAAATTGAAAAATTAAGAATTTTTCTTGTACCGGGGTACACGATAAATTGTTAAAAATAACATAATAAATATCATTAAAAAATTCAAAATTAAAGGAGTTTCTCATGAACCTAGGTACACCAGAAATGTTTTAAAATGATCACAAAGTGTAATTATAGGTAATTTTTGAATTTTACAAAAATTCAAAAATTATGAATTTTTCATGTTCTGGGGTACACGACAAATTGTTAAAAATAACAGAAAAACATCATTAAAAAATTCAAAATTTAATGAGTTTCTCATGAACCCAGGTACACCAGAAATGTTTAAAATGATCACAAAGTGTAATTATAGGTACTTTTTGATTTTACAAAAATTCAAAAATTAAGAATTTTTCATGTACCGGGGTACACGACAAATTGTTAAAGATAACAGAAAAAATATCATTAAAAAATCAAAATTTAAGGAGTTTCTCATGAACCCAGGTACACCAGAAATGTTTAAAATGATCACAAAGTGTAATTATAGGTAATTTTTGAATTTTACAAAAATTGAAAAATTAAGAATTTTTCATGTACCGGGGTACACGACAAATTGTTAAAAATAACAGAAAAAATATCATTAAAAAATTCAAAATTTAAGGAGTTTCTCATGAACCTAGGTACACCAGAAATGTTTAAAATGATCACAAAGTGTAATTATAGGTTATTTTTGAATTTTACAAAAATTGAAAAATTAAGAATTTTTCTTGTACCGGGGTACACGACAATTTGTTAAAAATAACATAAAAAATATCATTAAAAATTCAAAATTTAAGGAGTTTCTCATTACCCCATGTACACCAGAAATGATTTAAAATGATCACAAAGTGTAATTATAGGTAATTTTTGAATTTTACAAAAATTCAAAAATTAAAAATTTTTCATGTACCGGGGTACACGACAAATTGTTAAAAATAACAGAAAAAATATCATTAAAAAATTCAAAATTTAAGGAGTTTCTCATGAACCCAGGTACACCAGAAATGTTTTAAAATGATCACAAAGTGTAATTATAGGTAATTTTTGAATTTTACAAAAATTCAAAAATTATGAATTTTTCATGTTCTGGGGTACACGACAAATTGTTAAAAATAACAGAAAAACATCATTAAAAAATTCAAAATTTAATGAGTTTCTCATGAACCCAGGTACACCAGAAATGTTTAAAATGATCACAAAGTGTAATTATAGGTACTTTTTGATTTTACAAAAATTCAAAAATTAAGAATTTTTCATGTACCGGGGTACACGACAAATTGTTAAAGATAACAGAAAAAATATCATTAAAAATTCAAAATTTAAGAAGTTTCTCATGAACCCAGGTACACCAGAAATGTTTAAAATGATCACAAAGTGTAATTATAGGTAATTTTTGAATTTTACAAAAATTGAAAAATTAAGAATTTTTCATGTACCGGGGTACACGACAAATTGTTAAAAATAACAGAAAAAATATCATTAAAAAATTCAAAATTTAAGGAGTTTCTCATGAACCTAGGTACACCAGAAATGTTTAAAATGATCACAAAGTGTAATTATAGGTTATTTTTGAATTTTACAAAAATTGAAAAATTAAGAATTTTTCTTGTACCGGGGTACACGACAATTTGTTAAAAATAACATAAAAAATATCATTAAAAATTCAAAATTTAAGGAGTTTCTCATTACCCCATGTACACCAGAAATGATTTAAAATGATCACAAAGTGTAATTATAGGTAATTTTTGAATTTTACAAAAATTCAAAAATTAAAAATTTTTCATGTACCGGGGTACACGACAAATTGTTAAAAATAACAGAAAAAATATCATTAAAAAATTCAAAATTTAAGGAGTTTCTCATGAACCCAGGTACACCAGAAATGTTTAAAATGATCACAAAGTGTAATTATAGGTAATTTTTGAATTTTACAAAAATTCAAAAATTAAGAATTTTTCATGTACCGGGGTACACGACAAATTGTTAAAAATAACAGGAAAAATATCATTAAAAAATTCAAAATTTAAGGAGTTTCTCATGAACCCAGGTACACCATAAATGTTTAAAATGATCACAAAGTGTAATTATAGGTAATTTTTGAATTTTACAAAAATTGAAAAATTAAGAATTTTTCATGTACCGGGGTACACGACAAATTGTTAAAAATAACAGAAAAAATATCATTAAAAATTCAAAATTTAAGGAGTTTCTCATGAACCCAGGTACACCAGAAATATTTAAAAGGATCACAAAGTGTAATTATAGGTAATTTAAGAATTTTAAAAAATCAAAAATTATGATTTTTTCATGTATCCGGGTATACGACAAATTGTTAAAATATCATTAAAAAATTCAAAATTTAAGGAGTTTCTCATGAACCCAGGTACACCAGAAATGTTTTAAAATGATCACAAAGTGTAATTATAGGTAATTTTTGAATTTTACAAAAATTCATAAATTAAGAATGTTTCATGTACCGGGGTACACGACAAATTGTTAAAAATAACATAAAAAATATCATTAAAAAATTCAAAATTTAAGGAGTTTCTCATGAACCCAGGTACACCAGAAATGTTTAAAATGATCACAAAGTGTAATTATAGGTACTTTTTGATTTTACAAAAATTCAAAAATTAAGAATTTTTCATGTACCGGGGTACACGACAAATTGTTAAAGATAACAGAAAAAATATCATTAAAAATTCAAAATTTAAGAAGTTTCTCATGAACCCAGGTACACCAGAAATGTTTAAAATGATCACAAAGTGTAATTATAGGTAATTTTTGAATTTTACAAAAATTGAAAAATTAAGAATTTTTCATGTACCGGGGTACACGACAAATTGTTAAAAATAACAGAAAAAATATCATTAAAAAATTCAAAATTTAAGGAGTTTCTCATGAACCTAGGTACACCAGAAATGTTTAAAATGATCACAAAGTGTAGTTATAGGTTATTTTTGAATTTTACAAAAATTGAAAAATTAAGAATTTTTCTTGTACCGGGGTACACGACAATTTGTTAAAAATAACATAAAAAATATCATTAAAAATTCAAAATTTAAGGAGTTTCTCATTACCCCATGTACACCAGAAATGATTTAAAATGATCACAAAGTGTAATTATAGGTAATTTTTGAATTTTACAAAAATTCAAAAATTAAAAATTTTTCATGTACCGGGGTACACGACAAATTGTTAAAAATAACAGAAAAAATATCATTAAAAAATTCAAAATTTAAGGAGTTTCTCATGAACCCAGGTACACCAGAAATGTTTTAAAATGATCACAAAGTGTAATTATAGGTAATTTTTGAATTTTACAAAAATTCAAAAATTATGAATTTTTCATGTTCTGGGGTACACGACAAATTGTTAAAAATAACAGAAAAACATCATTAAAAAATTCAAAATTTAATGAGTTTCTCATGAACCCAGGTACACCAGAAATGTTTAAAATGATCACAAAGTGTAATTATAGGTACTTTTTGATTTTACAAAAATTCAAAAATTAAGAATTTTTCATGTACCGGGGTACACGACAAATTGTTAAAGATAACAGAAAAAATATCATTAAAAATTCAAAATTTAAGAAGTTTCTCATGAACCCAGGTACACCAGAAATGTTTAAAATGATCACAAAGTGTAATTATAGGTAATTTTTGAATTTTACAAAAATTGAAAAATTAAGAATTTTTCATGTACCGGGGTACACGACAAATTGTTAAAAATAACAGAAAAAATATCATTAAAAAATTCAAAATTTAAGGAGTTTCTCATGAACCTAGGTACACCAGAAATGTTTAAAATGATCACAAAGTGTAATTATAGGTTATTTTTGAATTTTACAAAAATTGAAAAATTAAGAATTTTTCTTGTACCGGGGTACACGACAATTTGTTAAAAATAACATAAAAAATATCATTAAAAATTCAAAATTTAAGGAGTTTCTCATTACCCCATGTACACCAGAAATGATTTAAAATGATCACAAAGTGTAATTATAGGTAATTTTTGAATTTTACAAAAATTCAAAAATTAAAAATTTTTCATGTACCGGGGTACACGACAAATTGTTAAAAATAACAGAAAAAATATCATTAAAAAATTCAAAATTTAAGGAGTTTCTCATGAACCCAGGTACACCAGAAATGTTTAAAATGATCACAAAGTGTAATTATAGGTAATTTTTGAATTTTACAAAAATTCAAAAATTAAGAATTTTTCATGTACCGGGGTACACGACAAATTGTTAAAAATAACAGGAAAAATATCATTAAAAAATTCAAAATTTAAGGAGTTTCTCATGAACCCAGGTACACCATAAATGTTTAAAATGATCACAAAGTGTAATTATAGGTAATTTTTGAATTTTACAAAAATTGAAAAATTAAGAATTTTTCATGTACCGGGGTACACGACAAATTGTTAAAAATAACAGAAAAAATATCATTAAAAATTCAAAATTTAAGGAGTTTCTCATGAACCCAGGTACACCAGAAATATTTAAAAGGATCACAAAGTGTAATTATAGGTAATTTAAGAATTTTAAAAAATCAAAAATTATGATTTTTTCATGTATCCGGGTATACGACAAATTGTTAAAATATCATTAAAAAATTCAAAATTTAAGGAGTTTCTCATGAACCCAGGTACACCAGAAATGTTTTAAAATGATCACAAAGTGTAATTATAGGTAATTTTTGAATTTTACAAAAATTCATAAATTAAGAATGTTTCATGTACCGGGGTACACGACAAATTGTTAAAAATAACATAAAAAATATCATTAAAAAATTCAAAATTTAAGGAGTTTCTCATGAACCCAGGTACACCAGAAATGTTTTAAAATGATCACAAAGTGTAATTATTGGTAATTTTTGAATTTAACAAAAATTGAAAAATTAAGAATTTTTCATATACCGGGGTACACGACAAATTGTTAAAAATAACAGAAAAACATCATTAAAAAATTCAAAATTTAATGAGTTTCTCATGAACCCAGGTACACCAGAAATGTTTAAAATGATCACAAAGTGTAATTATAGGTAATTTTTGAATTTTACAAAAATTGAAAAATTAAGAATTTTTCATGTACCAGGGTACACGACAAATTGTTAAAAATAACAGAAAAAATATCATTAAAAATTCAAAATTTAAGGAGTTTCTCATGAACCCAGGTACACCAGAAATATTTAAAAGGATCACAAAGTGTAATTATAGGTAATTTAAGAATTTTAAAAAATCAAAAATTATGATTTTTTCATGTATCCGGGTATACGACAAATTGTTAAAATATCATTAAAAAATTCAAAATTTAAGGAGTTTCTCATGAACCCAGGTACACCAGAAATGTTTTAAAATGATCACAAAGTGTAATTATAGGTAATTTTTGAATTTTACAAAAATTCATAAATTAAGAATGTTTCATGTACCGGGGTACACGACAAATTGTTAAAAATAACATAAAAAATATCATTAAAAAATTCAAAATTTAAGGAGTTTCTCATGAACCCAGGTACACCAGAAATGTTTTAAAATGATCACAAAGTGTAATTATTGGTAATTTTTGAATTTAACAAAAATTGAAAAATTAAGAATTTTTCATATACCGGGGTACACGACAAATTGTTAAAAATAACAGAAAAACATCATTAAAAAATTCAAAATTTAATGAGTTTCTCATGAACCCAGGTACACCAGAAATGTTTAAAATGATCACAAAGTGTAATTATAGGTAATTTTTGAATTTTACAAAAATTGAAAAATTAAGAATTTTTCATGTACCGGGGTACACGACAAATTGTTAAAAATAACAGAAAAAATATCATTAAAAATTCAAAATTTAAGGAGTTTCTCATGAACCCAGGTACACCAGAAATATTTAAAAGGATCACAAAGTGTAATTATAGGTAATTTAAGAATTTTAAAAAATCAAAAATTATGATTTTTTCATGTATCCGGGTATACGACAAATTGTTAAAATATCATTAAAAAATTCAAAATTTAAGGAGTTTCTCATGAACCCAGGTACACCA
This sequence comes from Cichorium intybus, assembly GCA_023525715.1. Lineage (NCBI taxonomy): Eukaryota > Viridiplantae > Streptophyta > Magnoliopsida > Asterales > Asteraceae > Cichorium > Cichorium intybus. The sequence continues at coordinate 117,274,970 of CM042015.1, forward strand.
GAAATGTTTTAAAATGATCACAAAGTGTAATTATTGGTAATTTTTGAATTTTAAAAAAATTGAAAAATTAAGAATTTTTTATGTACCGGGGTACACGACAAATTGTTAAAAATAACAGAAAAAATATCATTAAAAATTCAAAATTTAAGGAGTTTCTCATGAACCCAGGTACACCAGAAATATTTAAAAGGATCAAAAAGTGTAATTATAGGTAATTTAAAATTTTACAAAAATTCAAAAATTATGATTTTTTCATGTATCCGGGTACACGACAAATTGTTAAAATATCATTAAAAAAATTCAAAATTTAAGGAGTTTCTCATGAACCTAGGTACACCAGAAATGTTTTAAAATGATCACAAAGTGTAATTATAGGTAATTTTTGAATTTTACAAAAATTCATAAATTAAGAATTTTTCATGTACCGGGGTACACGACAAATTGTTATAAATAACATAAAAAATATCATTAAAAAATTCAAAATGTAAGGAGTTTCTCATGAACCCAGGTACACCAGAAATGTTTTAAAATGATCACAAAGTGTAATTATAGGTAATTTTTGAATTTAACAAAAATTGAAAAATTAAGAATTTTTCATGTACCGGGGTACACGACAAATTGTTAAAAATAACAGAAAAATATCATTAAAAAATTAAAAATATAAGGAGTTTCTCATTAACCTAGGTACACCAGAAATGTTTAAAATGATCACAAAGTGTAATTATAGGTTATTTTTGAATTTTACAAAAATTGAAAAATTAAGAATTTTTCTTGTACCGGGGTACACGATAAATTGTTAAAAATAACATAATAAATATCATTAAAAAATTCAAAATTAAAGGAGTTTCTCATGAACCTAGGTACACCAGAAATGTTTTAAAATGATCACAAAGTGTAATTATAGGTAATTTTTGAATTTTACAAAAATTCAAAAATTATGAATTTTTCATGTTCTGGGGTACACGACAAATTGTTAAAAATAACAGAAAAACATCATTAAAAAATTCAAAATTTAATGAGTTTCTCATGAACCCAGGTACACCAGAAATGTTTAAAATGATCACAAAGTGTAATTATAGGTACTTTTTGATTTTACAAAAATTCAAAAATTAAGAATTTTTCATGTACCGGGGTACACGACAAATTGTTAAAGATAACAGAAAAAATATCATTAAAAAATCAAAATTTAAGGAGTTTCTCATGAACCCAGGTACACCAGAAATGTTTAAAATGATCACAAAGTGTAATTATAGGTAATTTTTGAATTTTACAAAAATTGAAAAATTAAGAATTTTTCATGTACCGGGGTACACGACAAATTGTTAAAAATAACAGAAAAAATATCATTAAAAAATTCAAAATTTAAGGAGTTTCTCATGAACCTAGGTACACCAGAAATGTTTAAAATGATCACAAAGTGTAATTATAGGTTATTTTTGAATTTTACAAAAATTGAAAAATTAAGAATTTTTCTTGTACCGGGGTACACGACAATTTGTTAAAAATAACATAAAAAATATCATTAAAAATTCAAAATTTAAGGAGTTTCTCATTACCCCATGTACACCAGAAATGATTTAAAATGATCACAAAGTGTAATTATAGGTAATTTTTGAATTTTACAAAAATTCAAAAATTAAAAATTTTTCATGTACCGGGGTACACGACAAATTGTTAAAAATAACAGAAAAAATATCATTAAAAAATTCAAAATTTAAGGAGTTTCTCATGAACCCAGGTACACCAGAAATGTTTAAAATGATCACAAAGTGTAATTATAGGTAATTTTTGAATTTTACAAAAACTCAAAAATTAAGAATTTTTCATGTACCGGGGTACACGACAAATTGTTAAAAATAACAGGAAAAATATCATTAAAAAATTCAAAATTTAAGGAGTTTCTCATGAACCCAGGTACACCATAAATGTTTAAAATGATCACAAAGTGTAATTATAGGTAATTTTTGAATTTTACAAAAATTGAAAAATTAAGAATTTTTCATTTACCGGGGTACACGACAAATTGTTAAAAATAACAGAAAAAATATCATTAAAAAATTCAAAATTTAAGGAGTTTCTCATGAACCTAGGTACACCAGAAATGTTTAAAATGATCACAAAGTGTAATTATAGGTTATTTTTGAATTTTACAAAAATTGAAAAATTAAGAATTTTTCTTGTACCGGGGTACACGACAATTTGTTAAAAATAACATAAAAAATATCATTAAAAATTCAAAATTTAAGGAGTTTCTCATTACCCCATGTACACCAGAAATGATTTAAAATGATCACAAAGTGTAATTATAGGTAATTTTTGAATTTTACAAAAATTCAAAAATTAAAAATTTTTCATGTACCGGGGTACACGACAAATTGTTAAAAATAACAGAAAAAATATCATTAAAAAATTCAAAATTTAAGGAGTTTCTCATGAACCCAGGTACACCAGAAATGTTTAAAATGATCACAAAGTGTAATTATAGGTAATTTTTGAATTTTACAAAAACTCAAAAATTAAGAATTTTTCATGTACCGGGGTGCACGACAAATTGTTAAAAATAACAGGAAAAATATCATTAAAAAATTCAAAATTTAAGGAGTTTCTCATGAACCCAGGTACACCATAAATGTTTAAAATGATCACAAAGTGTAATTATAGGTAATTTTTGAATTTTACAAAAATTGAAAAATTAAGAATTTTTCATGTACCGGGGTACACGACAAATTGTTAAAAATAACAGAAAAAATATCATTAAAAATTCAAAATTTAAGGAGTTTCTCATGAACCCAGGTACACCAGAAATATTTAAAAGGATCACAAAGTGTAATTATAGGTAATTTAAGAATTTTAAAAAATCAAAAATTATGATTTTTTCATGTATCCGGGTATACGACAAATTGTTAAAATATCATTAAAAAATTCAAAATTTAAGGAGTTTCTCATGAACCCAGGTACACCATAAATGTTTTAAAATGATCACAAAGTGTAATTATAGGTAATTTTTGAATTTTACAAAAATTCATAAATTAAGAATTTTTCATGTACCGGGGTACACGACAAATTGTTAAAAATAACATAAAAAATATCATTAAAAAATTCAAATTTTAAGGAGTTTCTCATGAACCCAGGTACACTAGAAATGTTTTAAAATGATCACAAAGTGTAATTATTGGTAATTTTTGAATTTAACAAAAATTGAAAAATTAAGAATTTTTCATATACCGGGGTACACGACAAATTGTTAAAAATAACAGAAAAACATCATTAAAAAATTCAAAATTTAATGAGTTTCTCATGAACCCAGGTACACCAGAAATGTTTAAAATGATCACAAAGTGTAATTATAGGTAATTTTTGATTTTACAAAAATTCAAAAATTAAGAATTTTTCATGTTCCGGGATACACGACAAATTGTTAAAAATAACAAAAAAACATCATTAAAAAATTCAAAATTTAATGAGTTTCTCATGAACCCAGGTACACCAGAAATGTTTAAAATGATCACAAAGTGTAATTATAGGTAATTTTTGATTTTACAAAAATTCAAAAATTAAGAATTTTTCATGTACCGGGGTATACGACAAATTGTTAAAGATAACAGAAAAAATATCATTAAAAATTTAAAATTTAAGGAGTTTCTCATGAACCCAGGTACACCAGAAATGTTTAAAATGATCACAAAGTGTAATTATTGGTAATTTTTGAATTTTAAAAAAATTGAAAAATTAAGAATTTTTTATGTACCGGGGTACACGACAAATTGTTAAAAATAACAGAAAAAATTTCATTAAAAATTCAAAATTTAAGGAGTTTCTCATGAACCCATGTACACCAGAAATATTTAAAAGGATCAAAAAGTGTAATTATAGGTAATTTAAAATTTTACAAAAATTCAAAAATTATGATTTTTTCATGTATCCGGGTACATGACAAATTGTTAAAATATCATTAAAAAATTCAAAATTTAAGGAGTTTCTCATGAACCTAGGTACACCAGAAATGTTTTAAAATGATCACAAAGTGTAATTATAGGTAATTTTTGAATTTTACAAAAATTCATAAATTAAGAATTTTTCATGTACCGGGGTACACGACAAATTGTTATAAATAACATAAAAAATATCATTAAAAAATTCAAAATTTAAGGAGTTTCTCATGAACCCAGGTACACCAGAAATGTTTTAAAATGATCACAAAGTGTAATTATAGGTAATTTTTGAATTTAACAAAAATTGAAAAATTAAGAATTTTTCATGTACCGGGGTACACGACAAATTGTTAAAAATAACAGAAAAATATCATTAAAAAATTCAAAATATAAGGAGTTTCTCATTAACCTAGGTACACCAGAAATGTTTAAAATGATCACAAAGTGTAATTATAGGTTATTTTTGAATTTTACAAAAATTGAAAAATTAAGAATTTTTCTTGTACCGGGGTACACGACAAATTGTTAAAAATAACATAAAAAATATCATTAAAAAATTCAAAATTTAAGGAGTTTCTCATGAACCTAGGTACACCAGAAATGTTTTAAAATGATCACAAAGTGTAATTATAGGTAATTTTTGAATTTTACAAAAATTCAAAAATTATGAATTTTTCATGTTCTGGGGTACACGACAAATTGTTAAAAATAACAGAAAAACATCATTAAAAAATTCAAAATTTAATAAGTTTCTCATGAACCCAGGTACACCAGAAATGTTTAAAATGATCACAAAGTGTAATTATAGGTAATTTTTGATTTTACAAAAATTCAAAAATTAAGAATTTTTCTTGTACCGGGGTACACGACAAATTGTTAAAGATAACAGAAAAAATATCATTAAAAATTCAAAATTTAAGGAGTTTCTCATGAACCCAGGTACACCAGAAATGTTTAAAATGATCACAAAGTGTAATTATAGGTAATTTTTGAATTTTACAAAAATTGAAAAATTAAGAATTTTTCATGTACCGGGGTACACGACAAATTGTTAAAAATAACAGAAAAAATATCATTAAAAAATTCAAAATTTAAGGAGTTTCTCATGAACCTAGGTACACCAGACATGTTTAAAATGATCACAAAGTGTAATTATAGGTTATTTTTGAATTTTTCAAAAACTGAAAAATTAAGAATTTTTCTTGTACCGGGGTACACGACAATTTGTTAAAAATAACATAAAAAATATCATTAAAAATTCAAAATTTAAGGAGTTTCTCATTACCCCATGTACACCAGAAATGATTTAAAATGATCACAAAGTGTAATTATAGGTAATTTTTGAATTTTACAAAAATTCAAAAATTAAAAATTTTTCATGTACCGGGGTACACGACAAATTGTTAAAAATAACAGAAAAAATATCATTAAAAAATTCAAAATTTAAGGAGTTTCTCATGAACCCAGGTACACCAGAAATGTTTAAAATGATCACAAAGTGTAATTATAGGTACTTTTTGAATTTTACAAAAACTCAAAAATTAAGAATTTTTCATGTACCGGGGTACACGACAAATTGTTAAAAATAACAGAAAAAATATCATTAAAAAATTCAAAATTTAAGGAGTTTCTCATGAACCCAGGTACACCAGAAATGTTTAAAATGATCACAAAGTGTAATTATAGGTAATTTTTGAATTTTACAAAAATTCATAAATTAAGAATTTTTCATGTACCGGGGTACACGACAAATTGTTATAAATAACATAAAAAATATCATTAAAAATTCAAAATTTAAGGAGTTTCTCATGAACCCAGGTACACCAGAAATGTTTTAAAATGATCACAAAGTGTAATTATAGGTAATTTTTGAATTTAACAAAAATTGAAAAATTAAGAATTTTTCATGTACCGGGGTACACGACAAATTGTTAAAAATAACAGAAAAATATCATTAAAAAATTCAAAATATAAGGAGTTTCTCATTAACCTAGGTACACCAGAAATGTTTAAAATGATCACAAAGTGTAATTATAGGTTATTTTTGAATTTTACAAAAATTGAAAAATTAAGAATTTTTCTTGTACCGGGGTACACGACAAATTGTTAAAAATAACATAAAAAATATCATTAAAAAATTCAAAATTTAAGGAGTTTCTCATGAACCTAGGTACACCAGAAATGTTTTAAAATGATCACAAAGTGTAATTATAGGTAATTTTTGAATTTTACAAAAATTCAAAAATTATGAATTTTTCATGTTCTGGGGTACACGACAAATTGTTAAAAATAACAGAAAAACATCATTAAAAAATTCAAAATTTAATAAGTTTCTCATGAACCCAGGTACACCAGAAATGTTTAAAATGATCACAAAGTGTAATTATAGGTAATTTTTGATTTTACAAAAATTCAAAAATTAAAAATTTTTCATGTACCGGGGTACACGACAAATTGTTAAAGATAACAGAAAAAATATCATTAAAAATTCAAAATTTAAGGAGTTTCTCATGAACCTAGGTACACCAGAAATGTTTAAAATGATCACAAAGTGTAATTATAGGTAATTTTTGAATTTTACAAAAATTGAAAAATTAAGAATTTTTCATGTACCGGGGTACACGACAAATTGTTAAAAATAACAGAAAAAATATCATTAAAAAATTCAAAATTTATGGAGTTTCTCATGAACCTAGGTACACCAGAAATGTTTAAAATGATCACAAAGTGTAATTATAGGTTATTTTTGAATTTTACAAAAACTGAAAAATTAAGAATTTTTCTTGTACCGGGGTACACGACAATTTGTTAAAAATAACATAAAAAATATCATTAAAAATTCAAAATTTAAGGAGTTTCTCATTACCCCATGTACACCAGAAATGATTTAAAATGATCACAAAGTGTAATTATAGGTAATTTTTGAATTTTACAAAAATTCAAAAATTAAAAATTTTTCATGTACCGGGGTACACGACAAATTGTTAAAAATAACAGAAAAAATATCATTAAAAAATTCAAAATTTAAGGAGTTTCTCATGAACCCAGGTACACCAGAAATGTTTAAAATGATCACAAAGTGTAATTATAGGTACTTTTTGAATTTTACAAAAACTCAAAAATTAAGAATTTTTCATGTACCGGGGTACACGACAAATTGTTAAAAATAACAGAAAAAATATCATTAAAAAATTCAAAATTTAAGGAGTTTCTCATGAACCCAGGTACACCATAAATGTTTAAAATGATCATAAAGTGTAATTATAGGTAATTTTTGAATTTTACAAAAATTCATAAATTAAGAATTTTTCATGTACCGGGGTACACGACAAATTGTTATAAATAACATAAAAAATATCATTAAAAATTCAAAATTTAAGGAGTTTCTCATGAACCCAGGTACACCAGAAATGTTTTAAAATGATCACAAAGTGTAATTATAGGTAATTTTTGAATTTAACAAAAATTGAAAAATTAAGAATTTTTCATGTACCGGGGTACACGACAAATTGTTAAAAATAACAGAAAAATATCATTAAAAAATTCAAAATATAAGGAGTTTCTCATTAACCTAGGTACACCAGAAATGTTTAAAATGATCACAAAGTGTAATTATAGGTTATTTTTGAATTTTACAAAAATTGAAAAATTAAGAATTTTTCTTGTACCGGGGTACACGACAAATTGTTAAAAATAACATAAAAAATATCATTAAAAAATTCAAAATTTAAGGAGTTTCTCATGAACCTAGGTACACCAGAAATGTTTTAAAATGATCACAAAGTGTAATTATAGGTAATTTTTGAATTTTACAAAAATTCAAAAATTATGAATTTTTCATGTTCTGGGGTACACGACAAATTGTTAAAAATAACAGAAAAACATCATTAAAAAATTCAAAATTTAATAAGTTTCTCATGAACCCAGGTACACCAGAAATGTTTAAAATGATCACAAAGTGTAATTATAGGTAATTTTTGATTTTACAAAAATTCAAAAATTAAGAATTTTTCATGTACCGGGGTACACGACAAATTGTTAAAGATAACAGAAAAAATATCATTAAAAATTCAAAATTTAAGGAGTTTCTCATGAACCTAGGTACACCAGAAATGTTTAAAATGATCACAAAGTGTAATTATAGGTAATTTTTGAATTTTACAAAAATTGAAAAATTAAGAATTTTTCATGTACCGGGGTACACGACAAATTGTTAAAAATAACAGAAAAAATATCATTAAAAAATTCAAAATTTATGGAGTTTCTCATGAACCTAGGTACACCAGAAATGTTTAAAATGATCACAAAGTGTAATTATAGGTTATTTTTGAATTTTACAAAAACTGAAAAATTAAGAATTTTTCTTGTACCGGGGTACACGACAATTTGTTAAAAATAACATAAAAAATATCATTAAAACTTCAAAATTTAAGGAGTTTCTCATTACCCCATGTACACCAGAAATGATTTAAAATGATCACAAAGTGTAATTATAGGTAATTTTTGAATTTTACAAAAATTCAAAAATTAAAAATTTTTCATGTACCGGGGTACACGACAAATTGTTAAAAATAACAGAAAAAATATCATTAAAAAATTCAAAATTTAAGGAGTTTCTCATGAACCCAGGTACACCAGAAATGTTTAAAATGATCACAAAGTGTAATTATAGGAACTTTTTGAATTTTACAAAAACTCAAAAATTAAGAATTTTTCATGTACCGGGGTACACGACAAATTGTTAAAAATAACAGAAAAAATATCATTAAAAAATTCAAAATTTAAGGAGTTTCTCATGAACCCAGGTACACCATAAATGTTTAAAATGATCATAAAGTATAATTATAGGTAATTTTTGAATTTTACAAAAATTGAAAAATTAAGAATTTTTCATGTACCGAGGTACACGACAAATTGTTAAAAATAACAGAAAAAATATCATTTAAAATTCAAAATTTAAGGAGTTTCTCATGAACCCAGGTACACCAGAAATATTTAAAAAGATCACAAAGTGTAATTATAGGTAATTTAAGATTTTTACAAAAATTCAAAAATTATGATTTTTTCATGTATCCGGGTACACGACAAATTGTTAAAATATCATTAAAAAATTCAAAATTTAAGGAGTTTCTCATGAACCCAGGTACACCAGAAATGTTTTTAAATGATCACAAAGTGTAATTATAGGTAATTGTTGAATTTTACAAAAATTCAAAAATTAAGAATTTTTCATGTACCGGGGTACACGACAAATTGTTAAAAATAACAGAAAAACATCATTAAAAAATTCAAAATTTAAGGAGTTTCTCATGAACCCAGGTACACCAGAAATGTTTAAAATGATCACAAAGTGTAATTATAGGTAATTTTTGAATTTTACAAAAATTCAAAAATTAAGAATTTTTCATGTACCGGGGTACACGACAAATTGTTAAAAATAACAGAAAAAATATCATTAAAAGATTCAAAATTTAAGGAGTTTCTCATGAACCCAGGTACACCAGAAATGTTTTAAAATGATCACAAAGTGTAATTATAGGTAATTTTTGAATTTAACAAAAATTGAAAAATTAAGAATTTTTCATGTACCGGGGTACACGACAAATTGTTAAAAATAACAGAAAAATATCATTAAAAAATTCAAAATATAAGGAGTTTCTCATTAACCTAGGTACACCAGAAATGTTTAAAATGATCACAAAGTGTAATTATAGGTTATTTTTGAATTTTACAAAAATTGAAAAATTAAGAATTTTTCTTGTACCGGGGTACACGACAAATTGTTAAAAATAACATAAAAAATATCATTAAAAAATTCAAAATTTAAGGAGTTTCTCATGAACCTAGGTACACCAGAAATGTTTTAAAATGATCACAAAGTGTAATTATAGGTAATTTTTGAATTTTACAAAAATTCAAAAATTATGAATTTTTCATGTTCTGGGGTACACGACAAATTGTTAAAAATAACAGAAAAACATCATTAAAAAATTCAAAATTTAATAAGTTTCTCATGAACCCAGGTACACCAGAAATGTTTAAAATGATCACAAAGTGTAATTATAGGTAATTTTTGATTTTACAAAAATTCAAAAATTAAGAATTTTTCATGTACCGGGGTACACGACAAATTGTTAAAGATAACAGAAAAAATATCATTAAAAATTCAAAATTTAAGGAGTTTCTCATGAACCTAGGTACACCAGAAATGTTTAAAATGATCACAAAGTGTAATTATAGGTAATTTTTGAATTTTACAAAAATTGAAAAATTAAGAATTTTTCATGTACCGGGGTACACGACAAATTGTTAAAAATAACAGAAAAAATATCATTAAAAAATTCAAAATTTATGGAGTTTCTCATGAACCTAGGTACACCAGAAATGTTTAAAATGATCACAAAGTGTAATTATAGGTTATTTTTGAATTTTACAAAAACTGAAAAATTAAGAATTTTTCTTGTACCGGGGTACACGACAATTTGTTAAAAATAACATAAAAAATATCATTAAAAATTCAAAATTTAAGGAGTTTCTCATTACCCCATGTACACCAGAAATGATTTAAAATGATCACAAAGTGTAATTATAGGTAATTTTTGAATTTTACAAAAATTCAAAAATTAAAAATTTTTCATGTACCGGGGTACACGACAAATTGTTAAAAATAACAGAAAAAATATCATTAAAAAATTCAAAATTTAAGGAGTTTCTCATGAACCCAGGTACACCAGAAATGTTTAAAATGACCACAAAGTGTAATTATAGGTACTTTTTGAATTTTACAAAAACTCAAAAATTAAGAATTTTTCATGTACCGGGGTACACGACAAATTGTTAAAAATAACAGAAAAAATATCATTAAAAAATTCAAATTTTAAGGAGTTTCTCATGAACCCAGGTACACCATAAATGTTTAAAATGATCATAAAGTGTAATTATAGGTAATTTTTGAATTTTACAAAAATTCATAAATTAAGAATTTTTCATGTACCGGGGTACACGACAAATTGTTATAAATAACATAAAAAATATCATTAAAAATTCAAAATTTAAGGAGTTTCTCATGAACCCAGGTACACCAGAAATGTTTTAAAATGATCACAAAGTGTAATTATAGGTAATTTTTGAATTTAACAAAAATTGAAAAATTAAGAATTTTTCATGTACCGGGGTACACGACAAATTGTTAAAAATAACAGAAAAATATTATTAAAAATTCAAAATATAAGGAGTTTCTCATTAACCTAGGTACACCAGAAATGTTTAAAATGATCACAAAGTGTAATTATAGGTTATTTTTGAATTTTACAAAAATTGAAAAATTAAGAATTTTTCTTGTACTGGGGTACACGACAAATTGTTAAAAATAACATAAAAAATATCATTAAAAAATTCAAAATTTAAGGAGTTTCTCATGAACCTAGGTACACCAGAAATGTTTTAAAATGATCACAAAGTGTAATTATAGGTAATTTTTGAATTTTACAAAAATTCAAAAATTATGAATTTTTCATGTTCTGGGGTACACGACAAATTGTTAAAAATAACAGAAAAACATCATTAAAAAATTCAAAATTTAATAAGTTTCTCATGAACCCAGGTACACCAGAAATGTTTAAAATGATCACAAAGTGTAATTATAGGTAATTTTTGATTTTACAAAAATTCAAAAATTAAGAATTTTTCATGTACCGGGGTACACGACAAATTGTTAAAGATAACAGAAAAAATATCATTAAAAATTCAAAATTTAAGGAGTTTCTCATGAACCTAGGTACACCAGAAATGTTTAAAATGATCACAAAGTGTAATTATAGGTAATTTTTGAATTTTACAAAAATTGAAAAATTAAGAATTTTTCATGTACCGGGGTACACGACAAATTGTTAAAAATAACAGAAAAAATATCATTAAAAAATTCAAAATTTATGGAGTTTCTCATGAACCTAGGTACACCAGAAATGTTTAAAATGATCACAAAGTGTAATTATAGGTTATTTTTGAATTTTACAAAAACTGAAAAATTAAGAATTTTTCTTGTACCGGGGTACACGACAATTTGTTAAAAATAACATAAAAAATATCATTAAAAATTCAAAATTTAAGGAGTTTCTCATTACCCCATGTACACCAGAAATGATTTAAAATGATCACAAAGTGTAATTATAGGTAATTTTTGAATTTTACAAAAATTCAAAAATTAAAAATTTTTCATGTACCGGGGTACACGACAAATTGTTAAAAATAACAGAAAAAATATCATTAAAAAATTCAAAATTTAAGGAGTTTCTCATGAACCCAGGTACACCAGAAATGTTTAAAATGATCACAAAGTGTAATTATAGGAACTTTTTGAATTTTACAAAAACTCAAAAATTAAGAATTTTTCATGTACCGGGGTACACGACAAATTGTTAAAAATAACAGAAAAAATATCATTAAAAAATTCAAAATTTAAGGAGTTTCTCATGAACCCAGGTACACCATAAATGTTTAAAATGATCATAAAGTGTAATTATAGGTAATTTTTGAATTTTACAAAAATTGAAAAATTAAGAATTTTTCATGTACCGAGGTACACGACAAATTGTTAAAAATAACAGAAAAAATATCATTTAAAATTCAAAATTTAAGGAGTTTCTCATGAACCCAGGTACACCAGAAATATTTAAAAAGATCACAAAGTGTAATTATAGGTAATTTAAGAATTTTACAAAAATTCAAAAATTATGATTTTTTCATGTATCCGGGTACACGACAAATTGTTAAAATATCATTAAAAAATTCAAAATTTAAGGAGTTTCTCATGAACCCAGGTACACCAGAAATGTTTTTAAATGATCACAAAGTGTAATTATAGGTAATTGTTGAATTTTACAAAAATTCAAAAATTAAGAATTTTTCATGTACCGGGGTACACGACAAATTGTTAAAAATAACAGAAAAACATCATTAAAAAATTCAAAATTTAAGGAGTTTCTCATGAACCCAGGTACACCAGAAATGTTTAAAATGATCACAAAGTGTAATTATAGGTAATTTTTGAATTTTACAAAAATTCAAAAATTAAGAATTTTTCATGTACCGGGGTACACGACAAATTGTTAAAAATAACATAAAAAATATCATTAAAAAATTCAAAATTTAAGGAGTTTCTCATGAACCCAGGTACACCATAAATGTTTTAAAATGATCACAAAGTGTAATTATAGGTAATTTTTGAATTTTACAAAAATTCAAAAATTAAGAATTTTTCATGTACCGGGGTACACGACAAATTGTTAAAAATAACAGAAAAAACATCATTAAAAAAATTCAAAATTTAAGGAGTTTCTCATGAACCCAGGTACACAAGAAATGTTTAAAATGATCACAAAGTGTAATTATAGGTAATTTTTGAATTTTACAAAAATTCAAAAATTAAGAATTTTTCATGTACCGGGGTACACGACAAATTGTTAAAAATAACAGAAAAAATATCATTAAAAAGTTCAAAATTTAAGGAGTTTCTCATGAACCCAGGTACACCAGAAATGTTTAAAATGATCACAAAGTGTAATAATAGGTAATTTTTAAATTTTTCAAAAATTGAAAAATTATGAATTTTTCATGTATCGGGGTACACGACAAATTGTTAAAAATAACAGAAAAAATATCATTAAAAAATTCAAAATTTAAGGAGTTTCTCATGAACCTAGGTACACCAGAAATGTTTAAAATGATCACAAAATGTAATTATAGGTAATTTTTGAATTTTACAAAAATTGAAAAATTAAGAATTTTTCATATACCGGGGTACACGACAAATTGTTAAAAATAACATAAAAAATATCATTAAAAAATTCAAAATTTAAGGAGTTTCTCATGAACCCAGGTACACCAGAAATGTTTTAAAATGATCACAAAGTGTAATTATAGGTAATTTTTGAATTTTACAAAAATTCAAAAATTAAGAATTTTTCATGTACCGGGGTACACGACAAATTGTTAAAAATAACAAAAAAACATCATTAAAAAAATTCAAAATTTAAGGAGTTTCTCATGAACCCAGGTACACCAGAAATGTTTAACATGATCACAAAGTGTAATTATAGGTAATTTTTGAATTTTACAAAAATTCAAAAATTAAGAATTTTTCATGTACCGGGGTACACGACAAATTGTTAAAAATAACAGAAAAAATATCATAAAAAAATTCAAAATTTAAGGAGTTTCTCATGAACCCAGGCACACCAGAAATGTTTAAAATGATCACAAAGTGTAATTATAGTCAATTTATGAATTTTACAAAAATTAAAAAATTATGATTTTTTCATGTATCCGGGTACACGACAAATTGTTAAAATATCATTAAAAAATTCAAAATTTAAAGAGTTTCTCATGAACCCAGGTACACCAGAAATGTTTTAAAATGATCACAAAGTGCAATTATAGGTAATTTTTTAATTTTACAAAAATTCAAAAATTAAGAATTTTTCATGTACCGGGGTACACGACAAATTGTTAAAAATAACATAAAAAATATTATTAAAAAATTCAAAATTTAAGGAGTTTCTCATTAACCCAGGTACACCAGAAATGTTTTAAAATGATCACAAAGTGTAATTATAGGTAATTTTTGAATTTAAAAAAAAATTGAAAAATTAAGAATTTTTCATGTACCGGGGTACACGACAAATTGTTAAAAATAAAAGAAAAACATCATTAAAAAATTCAAAATTTAAGGAGTTTCTCATGAACCCAGGTACACCAGAAATGTTTAAAATGATCACAAAGTGTAATTATAGGTAAATTTTGATTTTACAAAAATTCAAAAATTAAGAATTTTTCATGTACCGGGGTACACGACAAATTGTTAAAAATAACAGAAAAAATATCATTAAAAATTCAAAATTTAAGGAGTTTCTCATGAACCCAGGTACACCAGAAATGTTTAAAATGATCACAAAGTGTAATTATAGGTAATTTTTGAATTTTACAAAAATTCAAAAATTAAGAATTTTTCATGTACCGGGGTACACGACAAATTGTTAAAAATAACAGAAAAAATATCATTAAAAAATACAAAATTTAAGGAGTTTCTCATGAATCTAGGTACACCAGAAATGTTTAAAATAATCACAAAGTGTAATTATAGGTGATTTTTGAATTTTACAAAAATTGAAAAATTAAGAATTTTTCATGTATCGGGGTACACGACAAATTGTTAAAAATAACATAAAAAATATCATTAAAAATTCAAAATTTAAGGAGTTTCTCATGAACCCAGGTACACCAGAAATGTTTTAAATGATCACAAAGTGTAATTATAGGTTATTTTTGAATTTTACAAAAATTGAAAAATTAAGAATTTTTCATGTACCGGGGTACACGACAAATTGTTAAAAATAACATAAAAAATATCATTAAAAATTCAAAATTTAAGGAGTTTCTCATGAACCCAGGCACACCAGAAATGTTTAAAATGATCACAAAGTGTAATTATAGTCAATTTATGAATTTTACAAAAATTAAAAAATTATGATTTTTTCATGTATCCGGGTACACGACAAATTGTTAAAATATCATTAAAAAATTCAAAATTTAAGGAGTTTCTCATGAACCCAGGTACACCAGAAATGTTTTAAAATGATCACAAAGTGTAATTATAGGTAATTTTTGAATTTTACAAAAATTCAAAAATTAAGAATTTTTCATGTACCGGGGTACACGACAAATTGTTAAAAATAACATAAAAAATATTATTAAAAAATTCAAAATTTAAGGAGTTTCTCATTAACCCAGGTACACCAGAAATGTTTTAAAATGATCACAAAGTGTAATTATAGGTAATTTTTGAATTTAAAAAAAAATTGAAAAATTAAGAATTTTTCATGTACCGGGGTACACGACAAATTGTTAAAAATAAAAGAAAAACATCATTAAAAAATTCAAAATATAAGGAGTTTCTCATGAACCCAGGTACACCAGAAATGTTTAAAATGATCACAAAGTGTAATTATAGGTAAATTTTGATTTTACAAAAATTCAAAAATTAAGAATTTTTCATGTACCGGGGTACACGACAAATTGTTAAAAATAACAGAAAAATATCATTAAAAATTCAAAATTTAAGGAGTTTCTCATGAACCCAGGTACACCAGAAATGTTTAAAATGATCACAAAGTGTAATTATAGGTAATTTTTGAATTTTACAAAAATTCAAAAATTAAGAATTTTTCATGTACCGGGGTACACGACAAATTCTTAAAAATAACAGAAAAAACATCATTAAAAAAATTCAAAATTTAAGGAGTTTCTCATGAACCCAGGTACACTAGAAATGTTTAAAATGATCACAAAGTGTAATTATAGGTAATTTTTGAATTTTACAAAAATTCAAAAATTAAGAATTTTTCATGTACCGGGGTACACGACAAATTGTTAAAAATAACAGAAAAAACATCATTAAAAAAATTCAAAATTTAAGGAGTTTCTCATGAACCCAGGTACACCAGAAATGTTTAAATTGATCACAAAGTGTAATTATAGGTAATTTTTGAATTTTACAAAAATTCAAAAATTAAGAATTTTTCATGTACCGGGGTACACGACAAATTGTTAAAAATAACAGAAAAAATATCATTAAAAAATACAAAATTTAAGGAGTTTCTCATGAATCTAGGTACACCAGAAATGTTTAAAATAATCACAAAGTGTAATTATAGGTGATTTTTGAATTTTACAAAAATTGAAAAATTAAGAATTTTTCATGTATCGCGGTACACGACAAATTGTTAAAAATAACATAAAAAATATCATTAAAAATTCAAAATTTAAAGAGTTTCTCATGAACCCAGGTACACCAGAAATGTTTTAAATGATCACAAAGTGTAATTATAGGTTATTTTTGAATTTTACAAAAACTGAAAAATTAAGAATTTTTCATGTACCGGGGTACACGACAAATTGTTAAAAATAACATAAAAATATCATTAAAAATTCAAAATTTAAGGAGTTTCTCATGAACCCAGGCACACCAGAAATGTTTAAAATGATCACAAAGTGTAATTATAGTCAATTTATGAATTTTACAAAAATTAAAAAATTATGATTTTTTCATGTATCCGGGTACACGACAAATTGTTAAAATATCATTAAAAAATTCAAAATTTAAGGAGTTTCTCATGAACCCAGGTACACCAGAAATGTTTTAAAATGATCACAAAGTGTAATTATAGGTAATTTTTGAATTTTACAAAAATTCAAAAATTAAGAATTTTTCATGTACCGGGGTACACGACAAATTGTTAAAAATAACAGAAAAAACATCATTAAAAAAATTCAAAATTTAAGGAGTTTCTCATGAACCCAGGTACACCAGAAATGTTTAAAATGATCACAAAGTGTAATTATAGGTAATTTTTGAATTTTACAAAAATTCAAAAATTAAGAATTTTTCATGTACCGGGGTACACGACAAATTGTTAAAAATAACAGAAAAAACATCATTAAAAAAATTCAAAATTTAAGGAGTTTCTCATGAACCCAGGTACACCAGAAATGTTTAAAATGATCACAAAGTGTAATTATAGGTAATTTTTGAATTTTACAAAAATTCAAAAATTAAGAATTTTTCATGTACCGGGGTACACGACAAATTGTTAAAAATAACAGAAAAAATATCATTAAAAAATACAAAATTTAAGGAGTTTCTCATGAATCTAGGTACACCAGAAATGTTTAAAATAATCACAAAGTGTAATTATAGGTGATTTTTGAATTTTACAAAAATTGAAAAATTAAGAATTTTTCATGTATCGGGGTACACGACAAATTGTTAAAAATAACATAAAAAATATCATTAAAAATTCAAAATTTAAGGAGTTTCTCATGAACCCAGGTACACCAGAAATGTTTTAAATGATCACAAAGTGTAATTATAGGTTATTTTTGAATTTTACAAAAATTGAAAAATAAAGAATTTTTCATGTACCGGGGTACACGACAAATTGTTAAAAATAACATAAAAAATATCATTAAAAATTCAAAATTTAAGGAGTTTCTCATGAACCCAGGCACACCAGAAATGTTTAAAATGATCACAAAGTGTAATTATAGTCAATTTATGAATTTTACAAAAATTAAAAAATTATGATTTTTTCATGTATCCGGGTACACGACAAATTGTTAAAATATCATTAAAAAATTCAAAATTTAAGGAGTTTCTCATGAACCCAGGTACACCAGAAATGTTTTAAAATGATCACAAAGTGTAATTATAGGTAATTTTTGAATTTTACAAAAATTCAAAAATTAAGAATTTTTCATGTACCGGGGTACACGACAAATTGTTAAAAATAAAATAAAAAATATTATTAAAAAATTCAAAATTTAAGGAGTTTCTCATTAACCCAGGTACACCAGAAATGTTTTAAAATGATCACAAAGTGTAATTATAGGTAATTTTTGAATTTAAAAAAAAATTGAAAAATTAAGAATTTTTCATGTACCGGGGTACACGACAAATTGTTAAAAATAAAAGAAAAATATCATTAAAAAATTCAAAATTTATGGAGTTTCTCATGAACCCAGGTACACCAGAAATGTTTAAAATGATCACAAAGTGTAATTATAGGTAAATTTTGATTTTACAAAAATTCAAAAATTAAGAATTTTTCATGTACCGGGGTACACGACAAATTGTTAAAAATAACAGAAAAAATATCATTAAAAATTCAAAATTTAAGGAGTTTCTCATGAACCCAGGTACACCAGAAATGTTTAAAATGATCACAAAGTGTAATTATAGGTAATTTTTGAATTTTACAAAAATTCAAAAATTAAGAATTTTTCATGTACCGGGGTACACGACAAATTGTTAAAAATAACAGAAAAAACATCATTAAAAAAATTCAAAATTTAAGGAGTTTCTCATGAACCCAGGTACACCAGAAATGTTTAAAATGATCACAAAGTGTAATTTTAGGTAATTTTTGAATTTTACAAAAATTCAAAAATTAAGAATTTTTCATGTACCGGGGTACACGACAAATTGTTAAAAATAACAGAAAAAACATCATTAAAAAAATTCAAAATTTAAGGAGTTTCTCATGAACCCAGGTACACCAGAAATGTTTAAAATGATCACAAAGTGTAATTATAGGTAATTTTTGAATTTTACAAAAATTCAAAAATTAAGAATTTTTCATGTACCGGGGTACACGACAAATTGTTAAAAATAACAGAAAAAATATCATTAAAAAATACAAAATTTAAGGAGTTTCTCATGAATCTAGGTACACCAGAAATGTTTAAAATAATCACAAAGTGTAATTATAGGTGATTTTTGAATTTTACAAAAATTGAAAAATTAAGAATTTTTCATGTATCGGGGTACACGACAAATTGTTAAAAATAACATAAAAAATATCATTAAAAATTCAAAATTTAAGGAGTTTCTCATGAACCCAGGTACACCAGAAATGTTTTAAATGATCACAAAGTGTAATTATAGGTTATTTTTGAATTTTACAAAAATTGAAAAATTAAGAATTTTTCATGTACCGGGGTACACGACAAATTGTTAAAAATAACATAAAAAATATCATTAAAAATTCAAAATTTAAGGAGTTTCTCATGAACCCAGGCACACCAGAAATGTTTAAAATGATCACAAAGTGTAATTATAGTCAATTTATGAATTTTACAAAAATTAAAAAATTATGATTTTTTCATGTATCCGGGTACACGACAAATTGTTAAAATATCATTAAAAAATTCAAAATTTAAGGAGTTTCTCATGAACCCAGGTACACCAGAAATGTTTTAAAATGATCACAAAGTGTAATTATAGGTAATTTTTGAATTTTACAAAAATTCAAAAATTAAGAATTTTTCATGTACCGGGGTACACGACAAATTGTTAAAAATAACAGAAAAAATATCATTAAAAAATACAAAATTTAAGGAGTTTCTCATGAATCTAGGTACACCAGAAATGTTTAAAATAATCACAAAGTGTAATTATAGGTGATTTTTGAATTTTACAAAAATTGAAAAATTAAGAATTTTTCATGTATCGGGGTACACGACAAATTGTTAAAAATAACATAAAAAATATCATTAAAAATTCAAAATTTAAGGAGTTTCTCATGAACCCAGGTACACCAGAAATGTTTTAAATGATCACAAAGTGTAATTATAGGTTATTTTTGAATTTTACAAAAATTGAAAAATTAAGAATTTTTCATGTACCAGGGTACACGACAAATTGTTAAAAATAACATAAAAAATATCATTAAAAATTCAAAATTTAAGGAGTTTCTCATGAACCCAGGCACACCAGAAATGTTTAAAATGATCACAAAGTGTAATTATAGTCAATTTATGAATTTTACAAAAATTAAAAAATTATGATTTTTTCATGTATCCGGGTACACGACAAATTGTTAAAATATCATTAAAAAATTCAAAATTTAAGGAGTTTCTCATGAACCCAGGTACACCAGAAATGTTTTAAAATGATCACAAAGTGTAATTATAGGTAATTTTTGAATTTTACAAAAATTCAAAAATTAAGAATTTTTCATGTACCGGGGTACACGACAAATTGTTAAAAATAACATAAAAAATATTATTAAAAAATTCAAAATTTAAGGAGTTTCTCATTAACCCAGGTACACCAGAAATGTTTTAAAATGATCACAAAGTGTAATTATAGGTAATTTTTGAATTTAAAAAAAAATTGAAAAATTAAGAATTTTTCATGTACCGGGGTACACGACAAATTGTTAAAAATAAAAGAAAAACATCATTAAAAAATTCAAAATTTATGGAGTTTCTCATGAACCCAGGTACACCAGAAATGTTTAAAATGATCACAAAGTGTAATTATAGGTAAATTTTGATTTTACAAAAATTCAAAAATTAAGAATTTTTCATGTACCGGGGTACACGACAAATTGTTAAAAATAACAGAAAAAATATCATTAAAAATTCAAAATTTAAGGAGTTTCTCATGAACCCAGGTACACCAGAAATGTTTAAAATGATCACAAAGTGTAATTATAGGTAATTTTTGAATTTTACAAAAATTCAAAAATTAAGAATTTTTCATGTACCGGGGTACACGACAAATTGTTAAAAATAACAGAAAAAACATCATTAAAAAAATTCAAAATTTAAGGAGTTTCTCATGAACCCAGGTACACCAGAAATGTTTAAAATGATCACAAAGTGTAATTTTAGGTAATTTTTGAATTTTACAAAAATTCAAAAATTAAGAATTTTTCATGTACCGGGATACACGACAAATTGTTAAAAATAACAGAAAAAACATCATTAAAAAAATTCAAAATTTAAGGAGTTTCTCATGAACCCAGGTACACCAGAAATGTTTAAAATGATCACAAAGTGTAATTATAGGTAATTTTTGAATTTTACAAAAATTCAAAAATTAAGAATTTTTCATGTACCGGGGTACACGACAAATTGTTAAAAATAACAGAAAAAATATCATTAAAAAATACAAAATTTAAGGAGTTTCTAATGAATCTAGGTACACCAGAAATGTTTAAAATAATCACAAAGTGTAATTATAGGTGATTTTTGAATTTTACAAAAATTGAAAAATTAAGAATTTTTCATGTATCGGGGTACACGACAAATTGTTAAAAATAACATAAAAAATATCATTAAAAATTCAAAATTTAAGGAGTTTCTCATGAACCCAGGTACACCAGAAATGTTTTAAATGATCACAAAGTGTAATTATAGGTTATTTTTGAATTTTACAAAAATTGAAAAATTAAGAATTTTTCATGTACCGGGGTACACGACAAATTGTTAAAAATAACAGAAAAAACATCATTAAAAAATTCAAAATTTAAGGAGTTTCTCATGAACCTAGGTAAACCAGAAATGTTTAAAATGATCACAAAGTGTAATTATAGGTTATTTTTGAATTTTACAAAAATTGAAAAAATAAGAATTTTTTTTGTACCGGTGTACACGACAAATTGTTAAAAATAACATAAAAAATATCATTAAAAATTCAAATTTTAAGGAGTTTCTCATTAACCCATGTACACCAGAAATGATTTAAAATGATCACAAAGTGTAATTATAGGTAATTTTTGAATTTTACAAAAATTCAAAAATTAAAAATTTTTCATGTACCGGGGTACACGACAAATTGTTAAAAATAACATAAAAACTATCATTAAAAAATTCAAAATTTAAGGAGTTTCTCATGAACCCAGGTACACCAGAAATGTTTTAAAATGATGACAAAGTGTAATTATAGGTAATTTTTGAATTTTACAAAAATTCAAAAATTAAGAATTTTTCATGTACCGGGGTACACAACAAATTGTTAAAAATAACAGAAAAAACATCATTAAAAACATTCAAAATTTAAGGAGTTTCTCATGAACCCAGGTACACCAGAAATGTTTAAAATGATCACAAAGTGTAATTATAGGTAATTTTTGAATTTTACAAAAATTCAAAAACTAAGAATTTTTCATGTACCGGGGTACACGACAAATTGTTAAAAATAACAGAAAAAATATCATTAAAAAATTCAAAATTTAAGGAGTTTCTCATGAACCTAGGCACACCAGAAATGTTTAAAATGATCACAAAGTGTAATTATAGTCAATTTATGAATTTTACAAAAATTCAAAAATTATGATTTTTTCATGTATCCGGGTACACGACAAATTGTTAAAATTTCATTAAAATTTTCAAAATTTATGCAGTTTCTCATGAACCCAAGTACACCAAAAATGTTTAAAATGATCACAAAGTGTAATTATAGGTAATTTTTGAATTTTACAAAAATTCAAAAATTAAGAATTTTTCATGTACCGGGATACACGACAAATTGTTAAAAATAAAAGAAAAAATATCCTTAAAAAATTCAAAATTTAAGGAGTTTCTCATGAACCCAGGTACACCAGAAATGTTTTAAAATGATCACAAAGTGTAATTATTGGTAATTTTTGAATTTAAAAAAAATTGAAAAATTAAGAATTTTTCATGTACCGGGGTACACCACAAATTGTTAAAAATAAAAGAAAAACATCATTAAAAAATTCAAAATTTAAGGAGTTTCTCATGAACCCAGGTACACCAGAAATGTTTAAAATGATCACAAAGTGTAATTATAGGTAATTTTTGATTATACAAAAATTCAAAAATTAAGAATTTTTCATGTACCGGGGTACACGACAAATTGTTAAAAATAACAAAAAAAATATCATTAAAAATTCAAAATTTAAGGAGTTTCTCATGAACCCAGGTACACCAGAAATGTTTAAAATGATCACAAAGTGTAATTATAGGTAATTTTTGAATTTTACAAAAATTCAAAAATTAAGAATTTTTCATGTACCGGGGTACACGACAAATTGTTAAAAATAACAGAAAAAATATCATTAAAAAATTCAAAATTTAAGGAGTTTCTCATGAACCCAGGTACACCAGAAATGTTTAAAATGATCACAAAGTGTAATTATAGGTAATTTTTGAATTTTTCAAAAATTGAAAAATTAAGAATTTTTCATGTACCGGGGTACACGACAAATTGTTAAAAATAACAGAAAAAATATCATTCAAAAATTCAAAATTTAAGGAGTTTCTCATGAACTTAGGTACACCAGAAATGTTTAAAATGATCACAAAGTGTAATTATAGGTAATTTTTGAATTTTACAAAATTTGAAAAATTAAGAATTTTTCATGTACCGGGGTACACGACAAATTGTTAAAAATAACATAAAAATATCATTAAAAAATTCAAAATTTAAGGAGTTTCTCATGAACCCAGGTACACCAGAAATGTTTTAAAATGATCACAAAGTGTAATTATTGGTAATTTTTGAATTTTACAAAAATTGAAAAATTAAGAATTTTTCATGTACCGGGGTACACGACAAATTGTTAAAAATAACAGAAAAAACATCATTAAAAAATTCAAAATTTAAGGAGTTTCTCATGAACCCAAGTACACCAGAAATGTTTAAAATGATCACAAAGTGTAATTATAGGTAATTTTTGAATTTTACAAAAATTCAAAAATTAAGAATTTTTCATGTACCGGGGTACACGACAAATTGTTAAAAATAACAGAAAAAATATCATTAAAAAATTCAAAATTTAAGGAGTTTCTCATGAACCCAAGCACACCAGAAATGTTTAAAATGATCACAAAGTGTAATTATAGTCAATTTATGAATTTTACAAAAATTCAAAAATTATGATTTTTTCATGTATCAGGGTACACGACAAATTGTAAAAATATCATTAAAAATTTCAAAATTTAGGCAGTTTCTCATGAACCCAAGTACACCAAAAATGTTTAAAATGATCACAAAGTGTAATTATAGGTAATTTTTGAATTTTACAAAAATTCAAAAATTAAGAATTTTTCATTTACCGGGATACACGACAAATTGTTAAAAATAAAAGAAAAAATATCATTAAAAAATTCAAAATTTAAGGAGTTTCTCATGAACCCAGGTACACCAGAAATATTTAAAAGGATCATAAAGTGTATTTATAGGTAATTTAAGAATTTTACAAAAATTCAAAAATTATGATTTTTTCATGTATCCGGGTACACGACAAATTGTTAAAATATCATTAAAAAATTCAAAATTTAAGGAGTTTCTCATGAACCCAGGTACACCAGAAATGTTTAAAATGATCACAAAGTGTAATTATAGGTAATTTTTGAATTTTTCAAAAATTGAAAAATTAAGAATTTTTCATGTACCGGGGTACACGACAAATTGTTAAAAATAACAGAAAAAATATCATTCAAAAATTCAAAATTTAAGGAGTTTCTTATGAACTTAGGTACACCAGAAATGTTTAAAATGATCACAAAGTGTAATTATAGGTAATTTTTGAATTTTACAAAATTTGAAAAATTAAGAATTTTTCATGTACCGGGGTACACGACAAATTGTTAAAAATAACATAAAAATATCATTAAAAAATTCAAAATTTAAGGAGTTTCTCATGAACCCAGGTACACCAGAAATGTTTTAAAATGATCACAAAGTGTAATTATAGGTAATTTTTGAATTTTACAAAAATTGAAAAATTAAGAATTTTTCATGTACCGGGGTACACGACAAATTGTTAAAAATAACAGAAAAAACATCATTAAAAAATTCAAAATTTAAGGAGTTTCTCATGAACCCAAGTACACCAGAAATGTTTAAAATGATCACAAAGTGTAATTATAGGTAATTTTTGAATTTTACAAAAATTCAAAAATTAAGAATTTTTCATGTACCGGGGTACACGACAAATTGTTAAAAATAACAGAAAAAATATCATTAAAAAATTCAAAATTTAAGGAGTTTCTCATGAACCCAAGCACACCAGAAATGTTTAAAATGATCACAAAGTGTAATTATAGTCAATTTATGAATTTTACAAAAATTCAAAAATTATGATTTTTTCATGTATTAGGGTACACGACAAATTGTTAAAATATCATTAAAAATTTCAAAATTTAGGCAGTTTCTCATGAACCCAAGTACACCAAAAATGTTTAAAATGATCACAAAGTGTAATTATAGGTAATTTTTGAATTTTACAAAAATTCAAAAATTAAGAATTTTTCATTTACCGGGATACACGACAAATTGTTAAAAATAAAAGAAAAAATATCATTAAAAAATTCAAAATTTAAGGAGTTTCTCATGAACCCAGGTACACCAGAAATATTTAAAAGGATCATAAAGTGTATTTATAGGTAATTTAAGAATTTTACAAAAATTCAAAAATTATGATTTTTCATGTATCCGGGTACACGACAAATTGTTAAAATATCATTAAAAAATTCAAAATTTAAGGAGTTTCTCATGAACCCAGGTACACCAGAAATGTTTAAAATGATCACAAAGTGTAATTATAGGTAATTTTTGATTTTACAAAAATTCAAAAATTAAGAATTTTTCAGGTACCGGGGTACACGACAAATTGTTAAAAATAACAGAAAAAATATCATTAAAAATTCAAAATTTAAGGAGTTTCTCATGAACCCAGGTACACCAGAAATGTTTAAAATGATCACAAAGTGTAATTATAGGTAATTTTTGAATTTTACAAAAATTCAAAAATTAAGAATTTTTCATGTACCGGGGTACACGACAAATTGTTAAAAATAACAGAAAAAATATCAATAAAAAAATACAAAATTTAAGGAGTTTCTCATGAACCTAGGTACACCAGAAATGTTTAAAATGATCACAAAGTGTAATTATAGGTAATTTTTGATTTTTACAAAAATTGAAAAATTAAGAATTTTTCATGTATCGGGGTACACGACAAATTGTTAAAAATAACATAAAAAATATCATTAAAAATTCAAAATTTAAGGAGTTTCTCATGAACCCAGGTACACCAGAAATGTTTAAAATGATCACAAAGTGTAATTATAGGTTATTTTTGAATTTTACAAAAATTGAAAGATTAAGAATTTTTCTTGTACCGGGGTACACGACAAATTGTTAAAAATAACAGAAAAAATATCATTAAAAAATTCAAAATTTAAGGAGTTTCTCATGAACCTAGGTACACCAGAAATCTTTTAAAATGATCACAAAGTGTAATTATAGGTAATTTTTGAATTTTACAAAAATTCAAAAATTAAAAATTTTTCATGTTCCGGGGTACACGACAAATTGTTAAAAATAAAAGAAAAACATCATTAAAAAATTCAAAATTTAAGGAGTTTCTCATGAACCCAGGTACACCAGAAATGTTTAAAATGATCACAAAGTGTAATTATAGGTAATTTTTGATTTTACAAAAATTCAAAAATTAAGAATTTTTCATGTACCGGGGTACACGACAAATTGTTAAAAATAACAGAAAAAATATCATTAAAAATTCAAAATTTAAGGAGTTTCTCATGAACCCAGGTACACCAGAAATGTTTAAAATGATCACAAAGTGTAATTATAGGTAATTTTTGAATTTTACAAAAATTCAAAAATTAAGAATTTTTCATGTACCGGGGTACACGACAAATTGTTAAAAATAACAGAAAAATATCATTAAAAAATACAAAATTTAAGGAGTTTCTCATGAACCTAGGTACACCAGAAATGTTTAAAATGATCACAAAGTGTAATTATAGGTAATTTTTGAATTTTACAAAATTGAAAAATTAAGAATTTTTCATGTATCGGGGTACACGACAAATTGTTAAAAATAACATAAAAAATATCATTAAAAATTCAAAATTTAAGGAGTTTCTCATGAACCCAGGTACACCAGAAATGTTTTTAAATGATCACAATGTGTAATTATAGGTAATTTTTGAATTTTACAAAAATTCAAAAATTAAGAATTTTTCATGTACCGGGGTACACGACAAATTGTTAAAAATAACACAAAAAACATCATTAAAAAATTCAAAATTTAAGGAGTTTCTTCTGAACCCAGGTACACCAGAAATGTTTAAAATGATCACAAAGTGTAATTATAGGTAAATTTTGAGTTTTACAAAAATTCAAAAATTAAGAATTTTTCATGTGCCGGGGTACACAACAAATTGTTCAAAATAACAGAAAAAATATCATTAAAAAATTCAAAATTTAAGGAGTTTCTCATGAACCCAGGTACACCAGAAATGTTTAAAATGATCACAAAGTGTAATTATAGGTAATTTTTGAATTTAACAAAATTTAAAAAATTAAGAATTTTTCATGTACAGGGGTACACGACAAATTGTTAAAAATAATAGAAAAAATGTCATTAAAAAATTCAAAATTTAAGGAGTTTCTCATGAACCTAGGTACACCAGAAATGTTTAAAATGATCACAAAGTGTAATTATAGGTAATTTTTGAATTTTACAAAAATCGAAAAATTAAGAATTTTTCATGCACCGGGGTACACGACAAATTGTTAAAAATAACATAAAAAATATCATTAAAAATTAAATATTTAAGGAGTTTCTCATGAACCTAGGTACACCAGAAATGTTTAAAATGATCACAAAGTGTAATTATAGGTAATTTTTGTATTTTACAAAAATTCAAAAATTAAGAATTTTTCATGTACAGGGGTACACGACAAATTGTTAAAAATAACAGAAAAAACATCATTAAAAAATTCAAAATTTATGGAGTTTTTCATGAACCCAGGTACACCAGAAATGTTTAAAATGATCACAAAGTGTAATTATAGGTAATTTTTGAATTTTACAAAAATTTAAAAATTAAGAATTTTTCATGTACCGGGGTACACGACAAATTGTTAAAAATAACACAAAAAACATCATTAAAAAATTCAAAATTTAAGGAGTTTCTTATGAACCCAGGTACACCAGAAATGTTTAAAATGATCACAAAGTGTAATTATAGGTAATTTTTGAATTTTACAAAAATTCAAAAATTAAAAATTTTCATGTGCCGGGGTACACGACAAATTGTTAAAAATAACAGAAAAAATATCATTAAAAAATTCAAAATTTAAGGAGTTTCTCTTGAACCCAGGTACACCAGAAATGTTTAAACTGATCACAAAGTGTAATTATAGGTAATTTTTGAATTTTACAAAAATTGAAAAATTAAGAATTTTTCATGTACCGGGGTACACGACAAATTGTTAAAAATAACAGAAAAAAATATCATTAAAAAATTCAAAACTTAAGGAGTTTCTCGTGAACCTAGGTACACCAGAAATGTTATAAAATGATCACAAAGTGTAATTATAGGTAATTTTTGAATTTTACAAAAATTGAAAAATTAAGAATTTTTCATGTACCGGGGTACACGACAAATTGTTAAAAATAACATAAAAAATATCATTAAAAATTCAAAATTTAAGGAGTTTCTCATGAACCCTGGTACACCAGAAATGTTTTAAAATGATCACAAAGTGTAATTATAGGTAATTTTTGAATTTTACAAAAATTCAAAAATTAAGAATTTGTCATGTACCGGGGTACACGACAAATTGTTAAAAATAATAGAAAAACATCATTAAAAAAATTCAAAATTTAAGGAGTTTCTCACGAACCCAGGTACACCAGAAATGTTTAAAATGATCACAATGTGTAATTATAGGTAATTTTTGAATTTTACAAAAATTCAAAAATTAAGAATTTTTCATGTACCGGGGTACACGACAAATTGTTAAAAATAACACAAAAAACATCATTAAAAAATTCAAAATTTAAGGAGTTTCTTCTGAACCCAGGTACACCGGAAATGTTTAAAATGATCACAAAGTGTAATTATAAGTAAATTTTGAGTTTTACAAAAATTCAAAAATTAAGAATTTTTCATGTGCCGGGGTACACAACAAATTGTTAAAAATAACAGAAAAAATATCATTAAAAAATTCAAAATTTAAGGAGTTTCTCATGAACCAAGGTACACCAGAAATGTTTAAAATGATCACAAAGTGTAATTATAGGTAATTTTTGAATTTAACAAAATTTGAAAAATTAAGAATTTTTCATGTACCGGGGTACACGACAAATTGTTAAAAATAATAGAAAAAATATCATTAAAAACTTCAAAATTTAAGGAGTTTCTCATGAACCTAGGTACACCAGAAATGTTTAAAATGATCACATAGTGTAATTATATGTAATTTTTGAATTTTACAAAAATTGAAAAATTAAGAATTTTTCATGCACCGGGGTACACGACAAATTGTTAAAAATAACATAAAAAATATCATTAAAAAAATTAAAAATTTAAAGAGTTTCTCATGAACCTAGGTACACCAGAAATGTTTAAAATGATCACAAAGTGTAATTATAGGTAATTTTTGAAATTTACAAAAATTCAAAAATTAAGAATTTTTCATGTACCGGGGTACACGACAAATTGTTAAAAATAACAGAAAAAACATCATTAAAAAATTCAAAATTTATGGAGTTTCTCATGAACCCAGGTACACCAGAAATGTTTAAAATGATCACAAAGTGTAATTATAGGTAATTTTTGAATTTTACAAAAATTCAAAAATTAAGAATTTTTCATGTACCGGGGTACACGACAAATTGTTAAAAATAACACAAAAAACATCATTAAAATAATTCAAAATTTAAGGAGTTTCTTATGAACCCAGGTACACCAGAAATGTTTAAAATGATCACAAAGTGTAATTATAGGTAATTTTTGAATTTTACAAAAATTCAAAAATTAAGAATTTTTCATGTACCGGGGTACACGACAAATTGTTAAAAATAATAGAAAAACATCATTAAAAAATTCAAAATTTAAGGAGTTTCTCACGAACCCAGGTACACCAGAAATGTTTAAAATGATCACAAAGTGTAATTATAGGTAATTTTTGAATTTTACAAAAATTCAAAAATTAAGAATTTTTCATGTACCGGGGGACACGACAAATTGTTAAAAATAACAGAAATAATATCATTTTTTTAATCAAATATAGAAGTATTACATAGAGACATTGGGCAAACGCGCAACAAGCTGCGCCGCTAGCCCTTTTTGAATGGCAAAGCCGATACGATTAAAAACAAAATCCAAAGATCTAAGGGACATGATGGTACTCTGCATAACCCGTTGAACTCTGTTGAGTAGCTCCACAGCTTCAGGTGCGAGAAAACCAAAGGTATCAAAAGCGAAAGGGATAAACACATGTTGATTTTCACGACATGCCTTATCGTGTTTATCCACTTTGCATGCAGCTGCTTTCAAAGCCGCTTGTCTCCCTGTGTAACCTCCACTCCTCAAGTTCACAAGAGGGGAAACCCCGGTAAGGTCCACACATGCATGTTTACCTCCCATCCATCCGAAGACTAAAATGTCAGCAGGCCTGAGAGTAGATCTCCCGTCCGAAGGATCCGTCAAAAAGTTTACAGGAGCTTCTTTACGTACCGAAACCCCTGCACATCGGCAGACGTCAAAAAGAACATCCCTAACCATATCATGACGGTATTTGAAACCTGGTAGCTCCCGAACATGAACAGCATGATCCCCAAAAGAGTCCAAGCACGCCTTGCGACAAACCGGACATATCTCGTCGCTCGGAAAAATAGGAATCATAAGGCGGTATCGTAGAATAGCACGATATTCCACAGGGGACATATGTAGACTGAGGCCGTCAATGGGGATAGCTAGCAAAAAATCCTGTGCATGAGGAGCTCGAAGACACTCCAATACGGCTTTCTTCCTGAACGTCATGTGAAAGTCGTTTTCCATATCCTTGACGATCTTACTAAAGAGAGCATTCGCCAATGTTTTTTGGGATTTAGGGGGGGCGATGTCCTTAATAGTGAAATCGTTACAGTCAAAATCTGGAATAGTAACACGCAGATGATCCAAAGCAGAATAATAATCAATGTCCATACCACATATGTCAAAATTTAAGGAGTTTCTCATGAACCCAGGTACACCAGAAATGTTTAAAATGATCACAAAGTGTAATTATAGGTAATTTTTGAATTTAACAAAAATTGAAAAATTAAGAATTTTTCATGTACCGGGGTACACGACAAATTGTTAAAAATAACAGAAAAAATATCATTAAAAATTTCAAAATTTAAGGAGTTTCTCATGAACCTAGGTACACCAGAAATGTTTAAAATGATCACAAAGTGTAATTATAGGTAATTTTTGAATTTTATAAAAATTGAAAAATTAAGAATTTTTTATGTACCGGGGTACACGACAAATTGTTAAAAATAACATAAAAAATATCATTAAAAATTCAAAATTTAAGGAGTTTCTCATGAACCCAGGTACACCAGAAATGTTTTAAAATGATCACAAAGTGTAATTATAGGTAATTTTTGAATTTTACAAAAATTCAAAAATTAAGAATTTTTCATGTACCGGGGTACACGACAAATTGTTAAAAATAACAGAAAAAACATCATTCAAAAATTCAAAATTGAAGGAGTTTCTTATGAGCCCACGTACACCAGAAATGTTTAAAATGATCACAAAGTGTAATTATAGGTAATTTTTGAATTTTACAAAAATTCAAAAATTAAGAATTTTTCATGTGCCTGGGTACACGACAAATTGTTAAAAATAAAAGAAAAAATATCATTAAAAAATTCAAAATTTAAGGAGTTTCTCTTGAACCCAGGTACACGAGAAATGTTTAAAATGATCACAAAGTGTAATTATAGATAATTTTTGAATTTTACAAAAATTGAAAAATTAAGAATTTTTCATGTACCGGGGTACACGACAAATTGTTAAAAATAACAGAAAAAATATCATTAAAAATTCAAAACTTAAGGAGTTTCTCATGAACCTAGGTACACCAGAAATGTTTTAAAATGATCACAAAGTGTAATTATAGGTAATTTTTGAGTTTTACAAAAATTGAAAAATTAAGAATTTTTCATGTACCGGGGTACACGACAAATTGTTAAAAATAATAGAAAAAATATCATTAAAAAATTCAAAATTTAAGGAGTTTCTCATGAACCCAGGTACACCAGAAATGTTTAAAATGATCACAAAGTGTAATTATAGGTAATTTTTGAATTTAACAAAAATTGAAAAATTAAGAATTTTTCATGTACCGGGGTACACGACAAATTGTTAAAAATAACAGAAAAAATATCATTAAAAAATTCAAAATTTAAGGAGTTTCTCATGAACCTAGGTACACCAGAAATGTTTAAAATGATCACAAAGTGTAATTATAGGTAATTTTTGAATTTTACAAAAATTGAAAAATTAAGAATTTTTCATGTACCGGGGTACACGACAAATTGTTAAAAATAACATAAAAAATATCACTAAAAATTCAAAATTTAAGGAGTTTCTCATGAACCCAAGTACACTAGAAATGTTTTAAAATGATCACAAAGTGTAATTATAGGTAATTTTTGAATTTTACAAAAATTCAAAAATTAAAAATTTTTCATGTACCGGGGTACCCGACAAATTGTTAAAAATAACAGAAAAAATATCATTAAAAAATTCAAAATTTAAGGAGTTTCTGATGAACCCAGATACACCATAAATGTTTAAAGTGATCACAAAGTGTAATTATAGGTAATTTTTGAATTTAACAAAAATTGAAAAATTAAGAATTTTTCATGTACCGGGGTACACGACAAATTGTTAAAAATAACAGAAAAAATATCATTAAAAAATTCAAAATTTAAGGAGTTTCTCATGAACCTAGGTACACCAGAAATGTTTAAAATGATCACAAAGTGTAATTATAGGTAATTTTTGAATTTTACAAAAATTGAAAAATTAAGAATTTTTCATGTACCGTGGTACACGACAAATTGTTAAAAATAACATAAAAATATCATTAAAAATTCAAAATTTAAGGAGTTTCTCATGAACCCAGGTACAACAGAAATGTTTTAAAATGATCACAAAGTGTAATTATAGGCAATTTTTGAATTTTACAAAAATTCAAAAATTAAGAATTTTTCATGTACCGGGGTACACGACAAATTGTTAAAAATAATAGAAAAACATCATTAAAAAATTCAAAATTTAAGGAGTTTCTCACGAACCCAGGTACACCAGAAATGTTTAAAATGATCACAAAGTGTAATTATAGGTAATTTTTGAATTTTAAAAAAATTGAAAAATTAAGAATTTTTCATGTATCGGGGTACACGACAAATTGTTAAAAATAACATAAAAAATATCATTAAAAATTCAAAATTTAAGGAGTTTCTCATGAACCCAGGTACACCAGAAATGTTTTAAAATGATCACAAAGTGTAATTATAGGTAATTTTTGAATTTTAAAAAAATTCAAAAATTAAGAATTTTTCATGTACCGGGGTACACGACAAATTGTTAAAAATAACAGAAAAATTATCATTAAAAAAATTCAAAACTTAAGGAGTTTCTCATGAACCTAGGTACACCAGAAATGTTTTAAAATGATCACAAAATGTAATTATAGGTAATTTTTGAATTTTACAAAAATTGAAAAATTAAGAATTTTTCATGTACCGGGGTACACGACAAATTGTTAAAAATAACATAAAAAATATCATTAAAAATTCAAAATTTAAGGAGTTTCTCATGAACCCAGGTACACCAGAAATGTTTTAAAATGATCACAAAGTGTAATTATAGGTAATTTTTGAATTTTACAAAAAATTCAAAAATTAAGAATTTTTCATGTACCGGGGTACACGACAAATTGTTAAAAATAATAGAAAAACATTATTAAAAAATTCAAAATTTAAGGAGTTTCTCACGAACCCAGGTACACCAGAAATGTTTAAAATGATCACAAAGTGTAATTATAGGTATTTTTTGAATTTTACAAAAATTCAAAAATTAAGAATTTTTCATGTACCGGGGTACACGACAAATTGTTAAAAATAACATAAAAAATATCATTAAAAAATTCAAAATTTAAGGAGTTTCTCATGAACCTAGGTTCACCAGAAATGTTTAAAATGATCACAAAGTGTAATTATAGGTAATTTTTGAATTTTACAAAAATTGATAAATTAAGAATTTTTCATGTACCGGGGTACACGACAAATTGTTAAAAATAACATAAAAAATATCATTAAAAATTCAAAATTTAAGGAGTTTCTCATGAACCCAGGTACACCAGAAATGTTTAAAATGATCACAAAGTGTAATTATAGGTAATTTTTGAATTTAACAAAAATTGAAAAATTAAGAATTTTTCATGTACCGGGGTACACGACAAATTGTAAAAAATAACAGAAAAAATATCATTAAAAAATTCAAAATTTAAGGAGTTTCTCATGAACCTAGGTACACCAGAAATGTTTAAAATGATCACAAAGTGTAATTATAGGTAATTTTTGAATTTTACAAAAATTGAAAAATTAAGAATTTTTCATGTACCGGGGTACACGACAAATTGTTAAAAATAACATAAAAAATATCATTAAAAATTCAAAATTTAAGGAGTTTCTCAAGAACCCAGGTACACCAGAAATGTTTTAAAATGATCACAAAGTGTAATTATAGGTAATTTTTGAATTTTACAAAAATTCAAAAATTAAGAATTTTTCATGTACCGGGGTACACGACAAATTGTTAAAAATAACAGAAAAAACATCATTCAAAAATTCAAAATTTAAGGAGTTTCTTATGAGCCCAGGTACACCAGAAATGTTTAAAATGATCACAAAGTGTAATTATAGGTAATTTTTTAATTTTACAAAAATTCAAAAATTAAGAATTTTTCATGTGCCGGGGTACATGACAAATTGTTAAAAATAACAGAAAAAATATCATTCAAAAATTCAAAATTTAAGGAGTTTCTTATGAGCCCAGGTACACCAGAAATGTTTAAAATGATCACAAAGTGTAATTATAGGTAATTTTTGAATTTTACAAAAATTGAAAAATTAAGAATTTTTCATGTACCGGGGTACACGACAAATTGTTAAAAATAACAGAAAAAATATCTTTAAAAAATTCAAAACTTAAGGAGTTTCTCATGAACCTAGGTACACCAGAAATGTTTTAAAATGATCACAAAGTGTAATTATAGGTAATTTTTGAATTTTACAAAAATTGAAAAATTAAGAATTTTTCATGTACCGGGGGTACACGATAAATTGTTAAAAATAACAGAAAAAATATCATTAAAATATTCAAAATTTAAGGAGTTTCTCATGAACCCATGTACACCAGAAATGTTTAAAATGATCACAAAGTGTAATTATAAGTAATTTTTGAATTTAACAAAAATTGATAAATTAAGAATTTTTCATGTACCGGGGTACACGACAAATTGTTAAAAATAACAGAAAAATATCATTAAAAAATTCAAAATTTAAGGAGTTTCTCATGAACCTAGGTACACCAGAAATGTTTAAAATGATCACAAAATGTAATTATAGGTAATTTTTGAATTTTACAAAAATTGAAAAATTAAGAATTTTTCATGTACCGGGGTACACGACAAATTGTTAAAAATAACATAAAAAATATCACTAAAAATTCAAAATTTAAGGAGTTTCTCATGAACCCAGGTACACCAGAAATGTTTTTAAATGATCACAAAGTGTAATTATAGGTAGTTTTTGAATTTTACAAAAATTCAAAAACTAAGAATTTTTCATGTACCGGGGTACACGACAAATTGTTAAAAATAACAGAAAAAATATCATTAAAAAATTCAAAATTTAAGGAGTTTCTGATGAACCCAGGTACACCAGAAATGTTTAAAATGATCACAAAGTGTAATTATAGGTAATTTTTGAATTTAACAAAAATTGAAAAATTAAGAATTTTTCATGTACCGGGGTACACGACAAATTGTTAAAAATAACATAAAAAATATCATTAAAAATTCAAAATTTAAGGAGTTTCTCTTGAACTCAGGTACACCAGAAATGTTTTAAAATGATCACAAAGTGTAATTATAGGTAATTTTTGAATTTTACAAAAATTCAAAAATTAAGAATTTTTCATGTACCGGGGTACACGACAAATTGTTAAAAATAACAGAAAAAACATCATTCAAAAATTCAAAATTTAAGGAGTTTCTTATGAGCCCAGGTACACCAGAAATGTTTAAAATGATCACAAAGTGTAATTATAGGTAATTTTTGAATTTTACAAAAATTCAAAAATTAAGAATTTTTCATGTGCCGGGGTACACGACAAATTGTTAAAAATAACAGAAAAAATATCATTAAAAAATTCAAATTTTAAGGAGTTTCTCTTGAACCTAGGTACACCAGAAATGTTTAAAATGATCACAAAGTGTAATTATAGGTAATTTTTGAATTTTACAAAAATTGAAAAATTAAGAATTTTTCATGTACCGGGGTACACGACAAATTGTTAAAAATAACAGAAAAAATATCATTAAAAAATTCAAAACTTAAGGAGTTTCTCATGAACCTAGGTACACCAGAAATGTTTTAAAATGATCACAAAGTGTAATTATAGGTAATTTTTGAATTTTACAAAAATTGAAAAATTAAGAATTTTTCATGTACCGGGGTACACCACAAATTGTTAAAAATAACAGAAAAAATATCATTAAAATATTCAAAATTTAAGGAGTTTCTCATGAACCCAGGTACACCAGAAATGTTTAAAATGATCACAAAGTGTAATTATAGGTAATTTTTGAATTTAACAAAAATTGATAAATTAAGAATTTTTCATGTACCGGGGTACACGACAAATTGTTAAAAATAACAGAAAAAATATCATTAAAAAATTCAAAATTTAAGAAGTTTCTCATGAACCTAGGTACACCAGAAATGTTTAAAATGATCACAAAATGTAATTATAGGTACATTTTGAATTTTACAAAAATTGAAAAATTAAGAATTTTTCATGTACCGGGGTACACGACAAATTGTTAAAAATAACATAAAAAATATCACCAAAAATTCAAAATTTAAGGAGTTTCTCATGAACCCAGGTACACCAGAAATGTTTTAAAATGATCACAAAGAGTAATTATAGGTAATTTTTGAATTTTACAAAAATTCAAAAATTAAGAATTTTTCATGTACCGGGGTACACGACAAATTGTTAAAAATAACATAAAAAATATCATTAAAAATTCAAAATTTAAGGAGTTTCTCTTGAACTCAGGTACACCAGAAATGTTTTAAAATGATCACAAAGTGTAATTATAGGTAATTTTTGAATTTTACAAAAATTCAAAAATTAAGAATTTTTCATGTACCGGGGTACACGACAAATTGTTAAAAATAACAAAAAAAACATCATTCAAAAATTCAAAATTTAAGGAGTTTCTTATGAGCCCAGGTACACCAGAAATGTTTAAAATGATCACAAAGTGTACTTATAGGTAATTTTTGAATTTTACAAAAATTCAAAAATTAAGAATTTTTCATGTGCCGGGGTACACGACAAATTGTTAAAAATAACAGAAAAAATATCATTAAAAAATTCAAAATTTAAGGAGTTTCTCTTGAACCCAGGTACACCAGAAATGTTTAAAATGATCACAAAGTGTAATTATAGGTAATTTTTGAATTTTACAAAAATTGAAAAATTAAGAATTTTTCATGTACCGGGGTACACGACAAATTGTTAAAAATAACATAAAAAATATCATTAAAAATTCAAAACTTAAGGAGTTTCTCATGAACCTAGGTACACCAGAAATGTTTTAAAATGATCACAAAGTGTAATTATAGGTAATTTTTGAATTTTACAAAAATTCAAAAATTAAGAATTTTTCATGTACCGGGATACACGACAAATTGTTAAAAATAACAGAAAAAATATCATTAAAATATTCAAAATTTAAGGAGTTTCTCATGAACCCAGGTACACCAGAAATGTTTAAAATGATCACAAAGTGTAATTATAGGTAATTTTTGAATTTAACAAAAATTGAAAAATTAAGAATTTTTCATGTACCGGGGTACACGACAAATTGTTAAAAATAACAGAAAAAATATCATTAAAAATTCAAAATTTAAGGAGTTTCTCATGAACCTAGGTACACCAGAAATGTTTAAAATGATCACAAAGTGTAATTATAGGTAATTTTTGAATTTTACTAAAATTCAAAAGTTAAGAATTTTTCATGTACCGGGGTACACGACAAATTGTTAAAAATAACATAAAAATATCATTAAAAATTCAAAATTTAAGGAGTTTCTCATGAACCCAGGTACACCAGAAATGTTTTAAAATGATCACAAAGTGTAATTATAGGTAATTTTTGAATTTTACAAAAGTTCAAAAATTAAGAATTTTTCATGTACCGGGGTACACGACAAATTATTAAAAATAATAGAAAAACATTATTAAAAAATTCAAAATTTAAGGAGTTTCTCACGAACCCAGGTACACCAGAAATATTAAAAATGATCACAAGGTGTAATTATAGGTAATTTTTGAATTTTACAAAAATTCAAAAATTAAGAATTTTTCATGTGCCGGGGTACACGACAAATTGTTAAAAATAACAGAAAAAATATCATTAAAAAATTCAAAATTTAAGGAGTTTCTCTTGAACCCAGGTACACCATAAATGTTTTAAATGATCACAAAGTGTAATTATAGGTAATTTTTGAATTTTACAAAAATTGAAAAATTAAGAATTTTTCATGTACCGGGGTACATGACAAATTGTTAAAAATAACAGAAAAAATATCATTAAAAAATTCAAAACTTAAGGAGTTTCTCATGAACCTAGGTAAACCAGAAATGTTTTAAAATGATCACAAAGTGTAATTATAGGTAATTTTTGAATTTTACAAAAATTGAAAAATTAAGAATTTTTCATGTACCGGGGTACACGACAAATTGTTAAAAATAACATAAAAAATATCATTAAAAATTCAAAACTTAAGGAGTTTCTCATGAACCTAGGTACACCAGAAATGTTTTAAAATGATCACAAAGTGTAATTATAGGTAATTTTTGAATTTTACAAAAATTCAAAAATTAAGAATTTTTCATGTACCGGGATACACGACAAATTGTTAAAAATAACAGAAAAAATATCATTA
Organism: Cichorium intybus; assembly: GCA_023525715.1. Classification (NCBI taxonomy): domain Eukaryota; kingdom Viridiplantae; phylum Streptophyta; class Magnoliopsida; order Asterales; family Asteraceae; genus Cichorium; species Cichorium intybus. The sequence goes on from CM042015.1 coordinate 117,314,343, forward strand.
AAATATTCAAAATTTAAGGAGTTTCTCATGAACCCAGGTACACCAGAAATGTTTAAAATGATCACAAAGAGTAATTATAGGTAATTTTTGAATTTAACAAAAATTGAAAAATTAAGAATTTTTCATGTACCAGGGTACACGACAAATTGTTAAAAATAACAGAAAAAATATCATTAAAAATTCAAAATTTAAGGAGTTTCTCATGAACCTAGGTACACCAGAAATGTTTAAAATGATCACAAAGTGTAATTATAGGTAATTTTTGAATTTTACTAAAATTCAAAAGTTAAGAATTTTTCATGTACCGGGGTACACGACAAATTGTTAAAAATAACATAAAAATATCATTAAAAATTCAAAATTTAAGGAGTTTCTCATGAACCCAGGTACACCAGAAATGTTTTAAAATGATCACAAAGTGTAATTATAGGTAATTTTTGAATTTTACAAAAGTTCAAAAATTAAGAATTTTTCATGTACCGGGGTATACGACAAATTATTAAAAATAATAGAAAAACATCATTAAAAAATTCAAAATTTAAGGAGTTTCTCACGAACCCAGGTACACCAGAAATATTAAAAATGATCACAAAGTGTAATTATAGGTAATTTTTGAATTTTACAAAAATTCAAAAATTAAGAATTTTTCATGTACCGGGGTACACGACAAATTGTTAAAAATAACATAAAAAATATCATTAAAAAATTCAAAATTTAAGGAGTTTCTCATGAACCCAGGTACACCAGAAATGTTTAAAATGATCACAAAGTGTAATTATAGGTAATTTTAGAATTTAACAAAAATTGAAAAATTAATGATTTTTCATGTACCGGGGTACACGACAAATTGTTAAAAATAACAGAAAAAATATCATTAAAAAATTCAAAATTTAAGGAGTTTCTCATGAACCTAGGTACACCAGAAATGTTTAAAATGATCACAAAGTGTAATTATAGGTAATTTTTGAATTTTACAAAAATTGAAAAATTAAGAATTTTTCATGTACCGGGGTACACGACAAATTGTTAAAAATAACATAAAAAATATCATTAAAAATTCAAAATTTAAGGAGTTTCTCATGAACCCAGGTACACCAGAAATGTTTTAAAATGATCACAAAGTGTAATTATAGGTAATTTTTGAATTTTACAAAAATTCAAAAATTAATAATTTTTCATGTACCGGGGTACACGACAAATTGTTAAAAATAACAGAAAAACATCATTCAAAAATTCAAAATTTAAGGAGTTTTTTATGAACCCAGGTACACCATAAATGTTTAAAATGATCACAAAGTGTAATTATAGGTAATTTTTGAATTTTACAAAAATTCAAAAATTAAGAATTTTTCATGTGCCGGGGTACACGACAAATTGTTAAAAATAACACAAAAATATCATTAAAAAATTCAAAATTTAAGGAGTTTCTCTTGAACCCAGGTACACCAGAAATGATTAAAATGATCACAAAGTGTAATTATAGGTAATTTTTGAATTTTACAAAAATTGAAAAATTAAGAATTTTTCATGTACCGGGGTACACGACAAATTGTTAAAAAAAAAAGAAAAAGTATCATTAAAAAATTCAAAACTTAAGCAGTTTCTCATGAACCTAGGTACACCAGAAATGTTTTAAAATGATCACAAAGTGTAGTTATAGGTAATTTTTGAATTTTACAAAAATTCAAAAATTAAGAATTTTTCATGTACCGGGGTACACGACAAATTGTTAAAAATAACATAAAAAATATCATTAAAAAATTCAAAATTTAAGGAGTTTCTCATGAACCCAGGTACACCAGAAATGTTTAAAATGATCACAAAGTGTAATTATAGGTAATTTTTGAATTTAACAAAAATTGAAAAATTAAGAATTTTTCATGTACCGGGTTACACGACAGATTGTTAAAAATAACAGAAAAAATATCATTAAAAAATTCAAAATTTAAGGAGTTTCTCATGAACCTAGGTACACCAGAAATGTTTAAAATGATCACAAAGTGTAATTATAGGTAATTTTTGAATTTTACAAAAATTGAAAAATTAAGAATTTTTCATGTACCGGGGTACACGACAAATTGTTAAAAATAACATAAAAAATATCATTAAAAAATCAAAATTTAAGGAGTTTCTCATGAACCTAGGTACACCAGAAATGTTTTAAAATGATCGCAAAGTGTAATTATAGGTAATTTTTGAATTTTACAAAAATTAAAAAATTAATAATTTTTCATGTACCGGGGTACACGACAAATTGTTAAAAATAACAGAAAAAACATCATAAAAAAATTCAAAATTTAAGGAGTTTCTTATGAACCCAGGTACACCAGAAATGTTTAAAATGATCACAAAGTGTAATTATATGTAATTTTTGAATTTTACAAAAATTCAAAAATTAAGAATTTTTCATGTGCCGGGGTACACGACAAATTGTTAAAAATAACAGAAAAAATATCATTAAAAAATTCAAAATTTAAGGAGTTTCTCTTGAACCCAGGTACACCATAAATGTTTTAAATGATCACAAAGTGTAATTATAGGTAATTTTTGAATTTTACAAAAATTGAAAAATTAAGAATTTTTCATGTACCGGGGTACATGACAAATTGTTAAAAATAACAGAAAAAATATCATTAAAAAATTCAAAACTTAAGGAGTTTCTCATGAACCTAGGTACACCAGAAATGTTTTAAAATGATCACAAAGTGTAATTATAGGTAATTTTTGAATTTTACAAAAATTGAAAAATTAAGAATTTTTCATGTACCGGGGTACACGACAAATTGTTAAAAATAACAGAAAAAATATCATTAAAAAATTCAAAATTTAAGGAGTTTCTCATGAACCCAGGTACACCAGAAATGTTTAAAATGATCACAAAGTGTAATTATAGGTAATTTTTGAATTTAACAAAAATTGAAAAATTAAGAATTTTTCATGTACCGGGGTACACGACAAATTGTTAAAATTAACAGAAGAAATATCATTAAAAAATTCAAAATTTAAGGAGTTTCTCATGAACCTAGGTACACCAGAAATGTTTAAAATGATCACAAAGTGTAATTATAGGTAATTTTTGAATTTTACAAAAATTGAAAAATTAAGAATTTTTCATGTACCGTGGTACACGACAAATTGTTTAAAATAACATAAAAAATATCACAAAAAATTCAAAATTTAAGGAGTTTCTCATGAACCCAGGTACACCAGAAATGTTTTAAAATGATCACAAAGTGTCATTATAGGTAATTTTTGAATTTTACAAAAATTCAAAAATTAAGAATTTTTCATGTACCGGGGTACACGACAAATTGTTAAAAATAACATAAAAAATATCATTAAAAGATTCAAAATTTAAGGAGTTTCTCATGAACCCAGGTACACCGGAAATGTTTAAAATGATCACAAAGTGTAATTATAGGTAATTTTTGAATTTAACAAAAATTGAAAAATTAAGAATTTTTCATGTACCGGGGTACACGACAAATTGTTAAAAATAACAGAAAAAATATCATTAAAAAATTCAAAATTTAAGGAGTTTCTCATGAACCTAGGTACACCAGAAATGTTTAAAATGATCACAAAGTGTAATTATAGGTAATTTTTGAATTTTACAAAAATTGAAAAAGTAAGAATTTTTCATGTACCGGGGTACACGACAAATTGTTAAAAATAACATAAAAATATCATTAAAAATTCATAATTTAAGGAGTTTCTCATGAACCTAGGTACACCAGAAATGTTTAAAATGATCACAAAGTGTAATTATAGGTAATTTTTGAATTTTACAAAAATTGAAAAATTAAGAATTTTTCATGTACCGGGGTACACGACAAATTGTTAAAAATAACAGAAAAAATATCATTAAAAAATTCAAAATTTAAGGAGTTTCTCATGAACCCAGGTACACCAGAAATGTTTAAAATGATCACAAAGTGTAATCATAGGTAATTTTTGAATTTAACAAAAATTGAAAAATTAAGAATTTTTCAAGTACCGGGGTACACGACAAATTGTTAAAAATAACAGAAAAAAATATCATTAAAAAATTCAAAATTTAAGGAGTTCCTCATGAACCTAGGTACACCAGAAATGTTTAAAATGATCACAAAGTGTAATTATAGGTAATTTTTGAATTTTACAAAAATTGAAAAATTAAGAATTTTTCATGTACCGGGGTACACGACAAATTGTTAAAAATAACAGAAAAAATATCATTAAAAAATTCAAAATTTAAGGAGTTTCTCATGAACCTAGGTACACCAGAAATGTTTAAAATGATCACAAAGTGTAATTATAGGTAATTTTTGTATTTTACAAAAATTGAAAAATTAAGAATTTTTCATGTACCGGGGTACACGACAAATTGTTAAAAATAACTTAAAAAATATCACAAAAAATTCAAAATTTAAGGAGTTTCTCATGAACCCAGGTACACCAGAAATGTTTTAAAATGATCACAAAGTGTCATTATAGGTAATTTTTGAATTTTACAAAAATTCAAAAATTAAGAATTTTTCATGTACCGGGGTACACGACAAATTGTTAAAAATAACATAAACAATATCATTAAAAGATTCAAAATTTAAGGAGTTTCTCATGAACCCAGGTACACCGGAAATGTTTAAAATGATCACAAAGTGTAATTATAGGTAATTTTTGAATTTAACAAAAATTGAAAAATTAAGAATTTTTCATGTACCGGGGTACACGACAAATTGTTAAAAATAACAGAAAAAATATCATTAAAAAATTCAAAATTTAAGGAGTTTCTCATGAACCTAGGTACACCAGAAATGTTTAAAATGATCACAAAGTGTAATTATAGGTAATTTTTGAATTTTACAAAAATTGAAAAATTAAGAATTTTTCATGTACCGGGGTACACGACAAATTGTTAAAAATAACATAAAAATATCATTAAAAATTCAAAATTTAAGGAGTTTCTCATGAACCTAGGTACACCAGAAATGTTTAAAATGATCACAAAGTGTAATTATAGGTAATTTTTGAATTTTATAAAAATTGAAAAATTAAGAATTTTTCATGTACCGGGGTACACGACAAATTGTTAAAAATAACATAAAAAATATCATTAAAAATTCAAAATTTAACGAGTTTCTCATGAACCCAGGTACACAAGAAATGTTTTAAAATGATCACAAAGTGTAATTATAGGTAATTTTTGAATTTTACAAAAATTCAAAAATTAAGAATTTTTCATGTACCGGGGTACACGACAAATTGTTAAAAATAACAGAAAAAACATCATTAAAAAATTCAAAATTTAAGGAGTTTCTTATGAACCCAGGTATAACAGAAATGTTTAAAATGATCACAAATTGTAATTATAGGTAATTTTGAATTTTACAAAAATTCAAAAATTAAGAATTTTTCATGTGCCGGGGTACACGACAAATTGTTAAAAATAACAGAAAAAACATCATTAAAAATTCAAAATTTAAGGAGTTTCTTATGAACCCAGGTACACCAGAAATGTTTAAAATGATCACAAAGTGTAATTATAGGTAATTTTTGAATTTTACAAAAATTCAAAAATTAAGAATTTTTCATGTGCCGGGGTACACGACAAATTGTTAAAAATAACAGAAAAAATATCATTAAAAAATTCAAAGTTTAAGGAGTTTCTCATGAACCCAGGTACACCAGAAATGTTTTAAAATGATCACAAAGTGTCATTATAGGTAATTTTTGAATTTTACAAAAATTCAAAAATTAAGAATTTTTCATGTACCGGGGTACACGACAAATTGTTAAAAATAACAGAAACAATATCATTAAAAGATTCAAAATTTAAGGAGTTTCTCATGAACCCAGGTACACCGGAAATGTTTAAAATGATCACAAAGTGTAATTATAGGTAATTTTTGAATTTAACAAAAATTGAAAAATTAAGAATTTTTCATGTACCGGGGTACACGACAAATTGTTAAAAATAACAGAAAAAATATCATTAAAAAATTCAAAATTTAAGGAGTTTCTCATGAACCTAGGTACACCAGAAATGTTTAAAATGATCACAAAGTGTAATTATATGTAATTTTTGAATTTTACAAAAATTGAAAAATTAAGAATTTTTCATGTACCGGGGTACACGACAAATTGTTAAAAATAACATAAAAATATCATTAAAAATTCAAAATTTAAGGAGTTTCTCATGAACCTAGGTACACCAGAAATGTTTAAAATGATCACAAAGTGTAATTATAGGTAATTTTTGAATTTTATAAAAATTGAAAAATTAAGAATTTTTCATGTACCGGGGTACACGACAAATTGTTAAAAATAACATAAAAAATATCATTAAAAATTCAAAATTTAACGAGTTTCTCATGAACCCAGGTACACAAGAAATGTTTTAAAATGATCACAAAGTGTAATTATAGGTAATTTTTGAATTTTACAAAAATTCAAAAATTAAGAATTTTTCATGTACCGGGGTACACGACAAATTGTTAAAAATAACAGAAAAAACATCATTAAAAAATTCAAAATTTAAGGAGTTTCTTATGAACCCAGGTACAACAGAAATGTTTAAAATGATCACAAAGTGTAATTATAGGTAATTTTGAATTTTACAAAAATTCAAAAATTAAGAATTTTTCATGTGCCGGGGTACACGACAAATTGTTAACAATAACAGAAAAAACATCATTAAAAAATTCAAAATTTAAGGAGTTTCTTATGAACCCAGGTACACCAGAAATGTTTAAAATGATCACAAAGTGTAATTATAGGTAATTTTTGAATTTTACAAAAATTCAAAAATTTAGAATTTTTCATGTGCCGGGGTACACGACAAATTGTTAAAAATAACAGAAAAAATATCATTAAAAAATTCAAAATTTAAGGAGTTTCTCTTGAACCCAGGTACACCATAAATGTTTTAAATGATCACAAAGTGTAATTATAGGTAATTTTTGAATTTTACAAAAATTGAAAAATTAAGAATTTTTCATGTACCGGGGTACATGACAAATTGTTAAAAATAACAGAAAAAATATCATTAAAAAATTCAAAATTTAAGGAGTTTCTCATGAACCCAGGTACACCAGAAATGTTTAAAATGATCACAAAGTGTAATTATAGGTAATTTTTGAATTTAACAAAAATTGAAAAATTTAGAATTTTTCATGTACCGGGGTACACGACAAATTGTTAAAAATAACAGAAAAAATATCATTAAAAAATTCAAAATTTAAGGAGTTTCTCATGAACCTAGGTACACCAGAAATGTTTAAAATGATCACAAAGTGTAATTATAGGTAATTTTTGAATTTTACAAAAATTGAAAAATTAAGAATTTTTCATGTACCGGGGTACACGACAAATTGTTAAAAATAACATAAAAAATATCACAAAAAATTCAAAATTTAAGGAGTTTCTCATGAACCCAGGTACACCAGAAATGTTTTAAAATGATCACAAAGTGTCATTATAGGTAATTTTTGAATTTTACAAAAATTCAAAAATTAAGAATTTTTCATCTACCGGGGTACACGACAAATTGTTAAAAATAACAGAAACAATATCATTAAAAGATTCAAAATTTAAGGAGTTTCTCATGAACCCAGGTACACCGGAAATGTTTAAAATGATCACAAAGTGTAATTATAGGTAATTTTTGAATTTAACAAAAATTGAAAAATTAAGAATTTTTCATGTACCGGGGTACACGACAAATTGTTAAAAATAACAGAAAAAATATCATTAAAAAATTCAAAATTTAAGGAGTTTCTCATGAACCTAGGTACACCAGAAATGTTTAAAATGATCACAAAGTGTAATTAAAGGTAATTTTTGAATTTTACAAAAATTGAAAAATTAAGAATTTTTCATGTACCGGGGTACACGACAAATTGTTAAAAATAACATAAAAATATCATTAAAAATTCAAAATTTAAGGAGTTTCTCATGAACCTAGGTACACCAGAAATGTTTAAAATGATCACAAAGTGTAATTATAGGTAATTTTTGAGTTTTATAAAAATTGAAAAATTAAGAATTTTTCATGTACCGGGGTACACGACAAATTGTTAAAAATAACATAAAAAATATCATTAAAAATTCAAAATTTAACGAGTTTCTCATGAACCCAGGTACACAAGAAATGTTTTAAAATGATCACAAAGTGTAATTATAGGTAATTTTTGAATTTTACAAAAATTCAAAAATTAAGAATTTTTCATGTACCGGGGTACACGACAAATTGTTAAAAATAACAGAAAAAACATCATTAAAAAATTCAAAATTTAAGGAGTTTCTTATGAACCCAGGTACAACAGAAATGTTTAAAATGATCACAAAGTGTAATTATAGGTAATTTTGAATTTTACAAAAATTCAAAAATTAAGAATTTTTCATGTGCCGGGGTACACGACAAATTGCTAAAAATAACAGAAAAAACATCATTAAAAAATTCAAAATTTAAGGAGTTTCTTATGAACCCAGGTACACCAGAAATGTTTAAAATGATCACAAAGTGTAATTATAGGTAATTTTTGAATTTTACAAAAATTCAAAAATTAAGAATTTTTCATGTGCCGGGGTACACGACAAATTGTTAAAAATAACAGAAAAAATATCATTAAAAAATTCAAAGTTTAAGGAGTTTCTCATGAACCCAGGTACACCAGAAATGTTTTAAAATGATCACAAAGTGTCATTATAGGTAATTTTTGAATTTTACAAAAATTCAAAAATTAAGAATTTTTCATGTACCGGGGTACACGACAAATTGTTAAAAATAACAGAAACAATATCATTAAAAGATTCAAAATTTAAGGAGTTTCTCATGAACCCAGGTACACCGGAAATGTTTAAAATGATCACAAAGTGTAATTATAGGTAATTTTTGAATTTAACAAAAATTGAAAAATTAAGAATTTTTCATGTACCGGGGTACACGACAAATTGTTAAAAATAACAGAAAAAATATCATTAAAAAATTCAAAATTTAAGGAGTTTCTCATGAACCTAGGTACACCAGAAATGTTTAAAATGATCACAAAGTGTAATTATAAGTAATTTTTGAATTTTACAAAAATTGAAAAATTAAGAATTTTTCATGTACCGGGGTACACGACAAATTGTTAAAAATAACATAAAAATATCATTAAAAATTCAAAATTTAAGGAGTTTCTCATGAACCTAGGTACACCAGAAATGTTTAAAATGATCACAAAGTGTAATTATAGGTAATTTTTGAATTTTATAAAAATTGAAAAATTAAGAATTTTTCATGTACCGGGGTACACGACAAATTGTTAAAAATAACATAAAAAATATCATTAAAAATTCAAAATTTAACGAGTTTCTCATGAACCCAGGTACACAAGAAATGTTTTAAAATGATCACAAAGTGTAATTATAGGTAATTTTTGAATTTTACAAAAATTCAAAAATTAAGAATTTTTCATGTACCGGGGTACACGACAAATTGTTAAAAATAACAGAAAAAACATCATTAAAAAATTCAAAATTTAAGGAGTTTCTTATGAACCCAGGTACAACAGAAATGTTTAAAATGATCACAAAGTGTAATTATAGGTAATTTTGAATTTTACAAAAATTCAAAAATTAAGAATTTTTCATGTGCCGGGGTACACGACAAATTGTTAAAAATAACAGAAAAAACATCATTAAAAATTCAAAATTTAAGGAGTTTCTTATGAACCCAGGTACACCAGAAATGTTTAAAATGATCACAAAGTGTAATTATAGGTAATTTTTGAATTTTACAAAAATTCAAAAATTAAGAATTTTTCATGTGCCGGGGTACACGACAAATTGTTAAAAATAACAGAAAAAATATCATTAAAAAATTCAAAATTTAAGGAGTTTCTCTTGAACCCAGGTACACCATAAATGTTTTAAATGATCACAAAGTGTAATTATAGGTAATTTTTGAATTTTACAAAAATTGAAAAATTAAGAATTTTTCATGTACCGGGGTACATGACAAATTGTTAAAAATAACAGAAAAAATATCATTAAAAAATTCAAAATTTAAGGAGTTTCTCATGAACCCAGGTACACCAGAAATGTTTAAAATGATCACAAAGTGTAATTATAGGTAATTTTTGAATTTAACAAAAATTGAAAAATTAAGAATTTTTCATGTACCGGGGTACACGACAAATTGTTAAAAATAACAGAAAAAATATCATTAAAAAATTCAAAATTTAAGGAGTTTCTCATGAACCTAGGTACACCAGAAATGTTTAAAATGATCACAAAGTGTAATTATAGGTAATTTTTGAATTTTACAAAAATTGAAAAATTAAGAATTTTTCATGTACCGGGGTACACGACAAATTGTTAAAAATAACAGAAAAAATATCATTAAAAATTCAAAATTTAAGGAGTTTCTCATGAACCTAGGTACACCAGAAATGTTTAAAATGATCACAAAGTGTAATTATAGGTAATTTTTGAATTTTACAAAAATTGAAAAATTAAGAATTTTTCATGTACCGGGGTACACGACAAATTGTTAAAAATAACAGAAAAAATATCATTAAAAAATTCAAAATTTAAGGAGTTTCTCATGAACCTAGGTACACCAGAAATGTTTAAAATGATCACAAAGTGTAATTATAGGTAATTTTTGAATTTTACAAAAATTGAAAAATTAAGAATTTTTCATGTACCGGGGTACACGACAAATTGTTAAAAATAACATAAAAAATATCACAAAAAATTCAAAATTTAAGGAGTTTCTCATGAACCCAGGTACACCAGAAATGTTTTAAAATGATCACAAAGTGTCATTATAGGTAATTTTTGAATTTTACAAAAATTCAAAAATTAAGAATTTTTCATGTACCGGGGTACACGACAAATTGTTAAAAATAACAGAAACAATATCATTAAAAGATTCAAAATTTAAGGAGTTTCTCATGAACCCAGGTACACCGGAAATGTTTAAAATGATCACAAAGTGTAATTATAGGTAATTTTTGAATTTAACAAAAATTGAAAAATTAAGAATTTTTCATGTACCGGGGTACACGACAAATTGTTAAAAATAACAGAAAAAATATCATTAAAAAATTCAAAATTTAAGGAGTTTCTCATGAACCTAGGTACACCAGAAATGTTTAAAATGATCACAAAGTGTAATTATAGGTAATTTTTGAATTTTACAAAAATTGAAAAATTAAGAATTTTTCATGTACCGGGGTACATGACAAATTGTTAAAAATAACATAAAAATATCATTAAAAATTCAAAATTTAAGGAGTTTCTCATGAACCTAGGTACACCAGAAATGTTTAAAATGATCACAAAGTGTAATTATATGTAATTTTTGAATTTTATAAAAATTGAAAAATTAAGAATTTTTCATGTACCGGGGTACACGACAAATTGTTAAAAATAACATAAAAAATATCATTAAAAATTCAAAATTTAACGAGTTTCTCATGAACCCAGGTACACAAGAAATGTTTTAAAATGATCACAAAGTGTAATTATAGGTAATTTTTGAATTTTACAAAAATTCAAAAATTAAGAATTTTTCATGTACCGGGGTACACGACAAATTGTTAAAAATAACAGAAAAAACATCATTAAAAAATTCAAAATTTAAGGAGTTTCTTATGAACCCAGGTACAACAGAAATGTTTAAAATGATCACAAAGTGTAATTATAGGTAATTTTGAATTTTACAAAAATTCAAAAATTAAGAATTTTTCATGTGCCGGGGTACACGACAAATTGTTAAAAATAACAGAAAAAACATCATTAAAAAATTCAAAATTTAAGGAGTTTCTTATGAACCCAGGTACACCAGAAATGTTTAAAATGATCACAAAGTGTAATTATAGGTAATTTTTGAATTTTACAAAAATTCAAAAATTAAGAATTTTTCATGTGCCGGGGTACACGACAAATTGTTAAAAATAACAGAAAAAATATCATTAAAAAATTCAAAATTTAAGGAGTTTCTCTTGAACCCAGGTACACCATAAATGTTTTAAATGATCACAAAGTGTAATTATAGGTAATTTTTGAATTTTACAAAAATTGAAAAATTAAGAATTTTTCATGTACCGGGGTACATGACAAATTGTTAAAAATAACAGAAAAAATATCATTAAAAAATTCAAAACTTAAGGAGTTTCTCATGAACCTAGGTACACCAGAAATGTTTTAAAATGATCACAAAGTGTAATTATAGGTAATTTTTGAATTTTACAAAAATTGAAAAATTAAGAATTTTTCATGTACCGGGGTACACGACAAATTGTTAAAAATAACAGAAAAAATATCATTAAAAAATTCAAAATTTAAGGAGTTTCTCATGAACCCAGGTACACCAGAAATGTTTAAAATGATCACAAAGTGTAATTATAGGTAATTTTTGAATTTAACAAAAATTGAAAAATTAAGAATTTTTCATGTACCGGGGTACACGACAAATTGTTAAAAATAACAGAAAAAATATCATTAAAAAATTCAAAATTTAAGGAGTTTCTCATGAACCTAGGTACACCAGAAATGTTTAAAATGATCACAAAGTGTAATTATAGGTAATTTTTGAATTTTACAAAAATTGAAAAATTAAGAATTTTTCATGTACCGGGGTACACGACAAATTGTTAAAAATAACAGAAAAAATATCATTAAAAAATTCAAAATTTAAGGAGTTTCTCATGAACCTAGGTACACCAGAAATGTTTAAAATGATCACAAAGTGTAATTATAGGTAATTTTTGAATTTTACAAAAATTGAAAAATTAAGAATTTTTCATGTACCGGGGTACACGACAAATTGTTAAAAATAACATAAAAAATATCACAAAAAATTCAAAATTTAAGGAGTTTCTCATGAACCCAGGTACACCAGAAATGTTTTAAAATGATCACAAAGTGTCATTATAGGTAATTTTTGAATTTTACAAAAATTCAAAAATTAAGAATTTTTCATGTACCGGGGTACACGACAAATTGTTAAAAATAACAGAAACAATATCATTAAAAGATTCAAAATTTAAGGAGTTTCTCATGAACCCAGGTACACCGGAAATGTTTAAAATGATCACAAAGTGTAATTATAGGTAATTTTTGAATTTAACAAAAATTGAAAAATTAAGAATTTTTCATGTACCGGGGTACACGACAAATTGTTAAAAATAACAGAAAAAATATCATTAAAAAATTCAAAATTTAAGGAGTTTCTCATGAATCTAGGTACACCAGAAATGTTTAAAATGATCACAAAGTGTAATTATAGGTAATTTTTGAATTTTACAAAAATTGAAAAATTAAGAATTTTTCATGTACCGGGGTACACGACAAATTGTTAAAAATAACAGAAAAAATATCATTAAAAAATTCAAAATTTAAGGAGTTTCTCATGAACCTAGGTACACCAGAAATGTTTAAAATGATCACAAAGTGTAATTATAGGTAATTTTTGAATTTTACAAAAATTGAAAAATTAAGAATTTTTCATGTACCGGGGTACACGACAAATTGTTAAAAATAACAGAAAAAATATCATTAAATAATTCAAAATTTAAGGAGTTTCTCATGAACCTAGGTACACCAGAAATGTTTAAAATGATCACAAAGTGTAATTATAGGTAATTTTTGAATTTTACAAAAATTGAAAAATTAAGAATTTTTCATGTACCGGGGTACACGACAAATTGTTAAAAATAACATAAAAAATATCACAAAAAATTCAAAATTTAAGGAGTTTCTCATGAACCCAGGTACACCAGAAATGTTTTAAAATGATCACAAAGTGTCATTATAGGTAATTTTTGAATTTTACAAAAATTCAAAAATTAAGAATTTTTCATGTACCGGGGTACACGACAAATTGTTAAAAATAACAGAAACAATATCATTAAAAGATTCAAAATTTAAGGAGTTTCTCATGAACCCAGGTACACCGGAAATGTTTAAAATGATCACAAAGTGTAATTATAGGTAATTTTTGAATTTAACAAAAATTGAAAAATTAAGAATTTTTCATGTACCGGGGTACACGACAAATTGTTAAAAATAACAGAAAAAATATCATTAAAAAATTCAAAATTTAAGGAGTTTCTCATGAACCTAGGTACACCAGAAATGTTTAAAATGATCACAAAGTGTAATTATAGGTAATTTTTGAATTTTACAAAAATTGAAAAATTAAGAATTTTTCATGTACCGGGGTACATGACAAATTGTTAAAAATAACATAAAAATATCATTAAAAATTCAAAATTTAAGGAGTTTCTCATGAACCTAGGTACACCAGAAATGTTTAAAATGATCACAAAGTGTAATTATAGGTAATTTTTGAATTTTATAAAAATTGAAAAATTAAGAATTTTTCATGTACCGGGGTACACGACAAATTGTTAAAAATAACATAAAAAATATCATTAAAAATTCAAAATTTAACGAGTTTCTCATGAACCCAGGTACACAAGAAATGTTTTAAAATGATCACAAAGTGTAATTATAGGTAATTTTTGAATTTTACAAAAATTCAAAAATTAAGAATTTTTCATGTACCGGGGTACACGACAAATTGTTAAAAATAACAGAAAAAACATCATTAAAAAATTCAAAATTTAAGGAGTTTCTTATGAACCCTGGTACAACAGAAATGTTTAAAATGATCACAAAGTGTAATTATAGGTAATTTTGAATTTTACAAAAATTCAAAAATTAAGAATTTTTCATGTGCCGGGGTACACGACAAATTGTTAAAAATAACATAAAAAACATCATTAAAAAATTCAAAATTTAAGGAGTTTCTTATGAACCCAGGTACACCAGAAATGTTTAAAATGATCACAAAGTGTAATTATAGGTAATTTTTGAATTTTACAAAAATTCAAAAATTAAGAATTTTTCATGTGCCGGGGTACACGACAAATTGTTAAAAATAACAGAAAAAATATCATTAAAAAATTCAAAATTTAAGGAGTTTCTCTTGAACCCAGGTACACCATAAATGTTTTAAATGATCACAAAGTGTAATTATAGGTAATTTTTGAATTTTACAAAAATTGAAAAATTAAGAATTTTTCATGTAACGGGGTACATGACAAATTGTTAAAAATAACAGAAAAAATATCATTAAAAAATTCAAAACTTAAGGAGTTTCTCATGAACCTAGGTACACCAGAAATGTTTTAAAATGATCACAAAGTGTAATTATAGGTAATTTTTGAATTTTACAAAAATTGAAAAATTAAGAATTTTTCATGTACCGGGGTACACGACAAATTGTTAAAAATAACAGAAAAAATATCATTAAAAAATTCAAAATTTAAGGAGTTTCTCATGAACCCAGGTACACCAGAAATGTTTAAAATGATCACAAAGTGTAATTATAGGTAATTTTTGAATTTAACAAAAATTGAAAAATTAAGAATTTTTCATGTACCGGGGTACACGATAAATTGTTAAAAATAACAGAAGAAATATCATTAAAAAATTCAAAATTTAAGGAGTTTCTCATGAACCTAGGTACACCAGAAATGTTTAAAATGGTCACAAAGTGTAATAATAGGTAATTTTTGAATTTTACAAAAATTGAAAAATTAAGAATTTTTCATGTACCGGGGTACACGACAAATTGTTAAAAATAACATAAAAAATATCACAAAAAATTCAAAATTTAAGGAGTTTCTCATGAACCCAGGTACACCAGAAATGTTTTAAAATGATCACAAAGTGTCATTATAGGTAATTTTTGAATTTTAAAAAAATTCAAAAATTAAGAATTTTTCATGTACCGGGGTACACGACAAATTGTTAAAAATAACAGAAAAGTTATCATTAAAAGATTCAAAATTTAACGAGTTTCTCATGAACCCAGGTACACCGGAAATGTTTAAAATGATCACAAAGTGTAATTATAGGTAATTTTTGAATTTAACAAAAATTGAAAAATTAAGAATTTTTCATGTACCGGGGTACACGACAAATTGTTAAAAATAACAGAAAAAATATCATTAAAAAATTCAAAATTTAAGTAGTTTCTCATGTACCTAGGTACACCAGAAATGTTTAAAATGATCACAAAGTGTAATTATAGGTAATTTTTGAATTTTACAAAAATTGAAAAATTAAGAATTTTTCATGTACCGGGGTACACGACAAATTGTTAAAAATAACATAAAAATATCATTAAAAATTCAAAATTTAAGGAGTTTCTCATGAACCTAGGTACACCAGAAATGTTTAAAATGATCTTAAAGTGTAATTATAGGTAATTTTTGAATTTTACAAAAATTGAAAAATTAAGAATTTTTCATGTACCGGGGTACACGGCAAATAGTTAAAAATAACAGAAAAAATATCATTAAAAAATTCAAAATTTAAGGAGTTTCTCATGAACCCAGGTACACCAGAAATGTTTAAAATGATCACAAAGTGTAATTATAGGTAATTTTTGAATTTAACAAAAATTGAAAAATTAAGAATTTTTCATGTACCGGGGTACACGACAAATTGTTAAAAATAACAGAAAAAATATCATTAAAAAATTCAAAATTTAAGGAGTTTCTCATGAACCTAGGTACACCAGAAATGTTTAAAATGATCACAAAGTGTAATTATAGGTAATTTTTGAATTTTACAAAAATTGAAAAATTAAGAATTTTTCATGTACCGGGGTACACGACAAATTGTTAAAAATAACATAAAAAATATCACAAAAAATTCAAAATTTAAAGAGTTTCTCATGAACCCAGGTACACCAGAAATGTTTTAAAATGATCACATAGTGTCATTATAGGTAATTTTTGAATTTTACAAAAATTCAAAAATTAAGAATTTTTCATGTACCGGGGTACACGACAAATTGTTAAAAATAACAGAAACAATATCATTAAAAGATTCAAAATTTAAGGAGTTTCTCATGAACCCAGGTACACCGGAAATGTTTAAAATAATCACAAAGTGTAATTATAGGTAATTTTTGAATTTAACAAAAATTGAAAAATTAAGAATTTTTCATGTACCGGGGTACAAGACAAATTGTTAAAAATAACAGAAAAAATATCATTAAAAAATTCAAAATTTAAGGAGTTTCTCGTGAACCTAGGTACACCAGAAATGTTTAAAATGATCACAAAGTGTAATTATAGGTAATTTTTGAATTTTACAAAAATTGAAAAATTAAGAATTTTTCATGTAGCGGGGTACACGACAAATTGTTAAAAATAACATAAAAATATCATTAAAAATTCAAAATTTAAGGAGTTTCTCATGAACCTAGGTACACCAGAAATGTTTAAAATGATCACAAAGTGTAATTATAGGTAATTTTTGAATTTTACAAAAATTGAAAAAATTAAGAATTTTTTATGTACCGGGGTACACGACAAATTGTTAAAAATAACATAAAAAATATCATTAAAAATTCAAAATTTAAGGAGTTTCTCATGAACCCAGGTACACAAGAAATGTTTTAAAATGATCACAAAGTGTAATTATAGGTAATTTTTGAATTTTACAAAAATTCAAAAATTAAGAATTTTTCATGTACCGGGGTACACGACAAATTGTTAAAAATAACAGAAAAAACATCATTAAAAAATTCAAAATTTAAGGAGTTTCTTATGAACCCAGGTACAACAGAAATGTTTAAAATGATCACAAAGTGTAATTATAGGTAATTTTGAATTTTACAAAAATTCAAAAATTAAGAATTTTTCATGTGCCGGGGTACACGACAAATTGTTAAAAATAACAGAAAAAATATCATTAAAAAATTCAAAATTTAAGGAGTTTCTCTTGAACCCAGGTACACCAGAAATGTTTAAAATGATCACAAAGTGTAATTATAGGTAATTTTTGAATTTTACAAAAATTCAAAAATTAAGAATTTTTCATGTACCGGGGTACACGACAAATTGTTAAAAATAACAGAAAAAACATCATTAAAAAATTCAAAATTTAAGGAGTTTCTCATGAACCCAGGTACACTAGAAATGTTTAAAATGATCACAAAGTGTAATTAAAGGTAATTTTTGAATTTTACAAAAATTGAAAAATTAAGAATTTTTCATGTACCGGGGTACACGACAAATTGTTAAAAATAACAGAAAAAATATCATTAAAAAATTCAAAATTTAAGGAGTTTCTCATGAACCTAGGTACACCAGAAATGTTTTAAAATGATCACAAAGTGTAATTATATGTAATTTTTGAATTTTACAAAAATTCAAAAATTAAGAATTTTTCATGTACCGGGGTACACGACAAATTGTTAAAAATAACAGAAAAAACATCATTAAAAAATTCAAAATTTAAGGAGTTTCTCATGAACCCAGGTACACTAGAAATGTTTAAAATGATCACAAAGTGTAATTATAGGTAATTTTTGAATTTTACAAAAATTGAAAAATTAAGAATTTTTCATGTACCGGGGTACACGACAAATTGTTAAAAATAACAGAAAAAATATCATTAAAAAATTCAAAATTTAAGGAGTTTCTCATGAACCTAGGTACACCAGAAATGTTTTAAAATGATCACAAAGTGTAATTATATGTAATTTTTGAATTTTACAAAAATTCAATAATTAAGAATTTTTCATGTACCGGGGTACACGACAAATTGTTAAAAATAAGAGAAAAAACATCATTAAAAATTCAAATTTTAAGGAGTTTCTCATGAACCCAGGTACACCAGAAATGTTTAAAATGATCACAAAGTGTAATTATAGGTAATTTTTGAATTTTACTAAAATTAAGAATTTTTCATGTACCGGGGTACACGACAAATTGTTAAAAATAACAGAAAAAACATCATTAAAAAATTCAAAATTTAAGGAGTTTCTTATGAACCTAGGTACACCAGAAATGTTTAAAATGATCACAAAGTGTAATTATAGGTAATTTTGAATTTTACAAAATTTCAAAAATTAAGAATTTTTCATGTGCCGGGGTACACGACAAATTGTTAAAAATAATAGAAAAAATATCATTGAAAATTCAAAATTTAAGGAGTTTCTCTTGAACCCAGGTACACCAGAAATGTTTAAAATGATCACAAACTGTAATTATAGGTAATTTTTGAATTTTACAAAAATTGAAAAATTAAGAATTTTTCATGTACCGGGGTACACGACAAATTGTTAAAAATAACAGAAAAAACATCATTAAAAAATTCAAAATTTAAGGACTTTCTCATGAACCCAGGTACACTAGAAATGTTTAAAATGATCACAAAGTGTAATTATAGGTAATTTTTGAATTTTACAAAAATTGAAAAATTAAGAATTTTTCATGTACCGGGGTACACGACAAATTGTTAAAAATAACAGAAAAAATATCATTAAAAAATTCAAAATTTAAGGAGTTTCTCATGAACCTAGGTACACAAGAAATGTTTTAAAATGATCACAAAGTGTAATTATATGTAATTTTTGAATTTTACAAAAATTCAAAAATTAAGAATTTTTCATGTACCGGGGTACACGACAAATTGTTAAAAATAACAGAAAAAACATCATTAAAAAATTCAAATTTTAAGGAGTTTCTCATGAACCCAGGTACACCAGAAATGTTTAAAATGATCACAAAGAGTAATTATAGGTAATTTTTGAATTTTACAAAAATTAAGAATTTTTCATGTACCGGGGTACACGACAAATTGTTAAAAATAACAGAAAAAATATCATTATAAAATTCAAAATTTAAGGAGTTTCTCATGAACCCAGGTACACTAGAAATGTTTAAAGTGATCACAAAGTGTAATTATAGGTAATTTTTGAATTTTACAAAAATTGAAAAATTAAGAATTTTTCATGTACCGGGGTACACGACAAATTGTTAAAAATAACAGAAAAAATATCATTAAAAAATTCAAAATTTAAGGAGTTTCTCATGAACCTAGGTACACCAGAAATGTTTTAAAATGATCACAAAGTGTAATTATATGTAATTTTTGAATTTTACAAAAATTCAAAAATTAAGAATTTTTCATGTACCGGGGTACACGACAAATTGTTAAAAATAAGAGAAAAAACATCATTAAAAATTCAAATTTTAAGGAGTTTCTCATGAACCCAGGTACACCAGAAATGTTTAAAATGATCACAAAGTGTAATTATAGGTAATTTTTGAATTTTACTAAAATTAAGAATTTTTCATGTACCGGGGTACACGACAAATTGTTAAAAATAACAGAAAAAACATCATTAAAAAATTCAAAATTTAAGGAGTTTCTTATGAACCTAGGTACACCAGAAATGTTTAAAATGATCACAAAGTGTAATTATAGGTAATTTTGAATTTTACAAAAATTCAAAAATTAAGAATTTTTCATGTGCCGGGGTACACGACAAATTGTTAAAAATAACAGAAAAAATATCATTAAAAATTCAAAATTTAAGGAGTTTCTCTTGAACCCAGGTACACCAGAAATGTTTAAAATGATCACAAACTGTAATTATAGGTAATTTTTGAATTTTACAAAAATTGAAAAATTAAGAATTTTTCATGTACCGGGGTACACGACAAATTGTTAAAAATAACAGAAAAAACATCATTAAAAAATTCAAAATTTAAGGACTTTCTCATGAACCCAGGTACACTAGAAATGTTTAAAATGATCACAAAGTGTAATTATAGGTAATTTTTGAATTTTACAAAAATTGAAAAATTAAGAATTTTTCATGTACCGGGGTACACGACAAATTGTTAAAAATAACAGAAAAAATATCATTAAAAAATTCAAAATTTAAGGAGTTTCTCATGAACCTAGGTACACAAGAAATGTTTTAAAATGATCACAAAGTGTAATTATATGTAATTTTTGAATTTTACAAAAATTCAAAAATTAAGAATTTTTCATGTACCGGGGTACACGACAAATTGTTAAAAATAACAGAAAAAACATCACTAAAAAATTCAAATTTTAAGGAGTTTCTCATGAACCCAGGTACACCAGAAATGTTTAAAATGATCACAAAGTGTAATTATAGGTAATTTTTGAATTTTACAAAAATTAAGAATTTTTCATGTACCGGGGTACACGACAAATTGTTAAAAATAACAGAAAAAATATCATTATAAAATTCAAAATTTAAGGAGTTTCTCATGAACCCAGGTACACTAGAAATGTTTAAAATGATCACAAAGTGTAATTATAGGTGATTTTTGAATTTAACAAAAATTGAAAAATTAAGAATTTTTCACGTACCGGGGTACACGACAAATTGTTAAAAATAACAGAAAAAATATCATTAAAAAATTCAAAATTTAAGGAGTTTCTCATGAACCTAGGTACACCAGAAATGTTTAAAATGATCACAAAGTGTAATTATAGGTAATTTTTGAATTTTACAAAAATGAAAAATTAAGAATTTTTCATGTACCGGGGAACACGACAAATTGTTAAAAATAACATAAAAAATATCATTAAAAATTCAAAATTTAAGGAGTTTCTCATGAACCCAGGTACACAAGAAATGTTTTAAAATGATCACAAAGTGTAATTATAGGTAATTTTTGAATTTTACAAAAATTCAAAAATTAAGAATTTTTCATGTACCGGGGTACACGACAAATTGTTAAAAATAACAGAAAAACCATCATTAAAAAATTCAAAATTTAAGGAGTTTCTTATGAACCCAGGTACACCAGAAATGTTTAAAATGATCACAAAGTGTAATTATAGGTAATTTTGAATTTTACAAAAATTCAAAAATTAAGAATTTTTCATGTGCCGGGGTACACGACAAATTGTTAAAAATAACAGAAAAAATATCATTAAAAATTCAAAATTTAAGGAGTTTCTCTTGAACCCAGGTACACCAGAAATGTTTAAAATGATCACAAAGTGTAATTATAGGTAATTTTTGATTTTACAAAAATTGAAAAATTAAGAATTTTTCATGTACCGGGGTACACGACAAATTGTTAAAAATAACAGAAAAAATATCATTAAAAAATTCAAAATTTAAGGAGTTTCTCATGAACCCAGGTACACCAAAAATGTTTTAAAATGATCACAAAGTGTAATTATAGGTAATCTTTGAATTTTACAAAAATTGAAAAATTAAGAATTTTTCATGTACCGGGGTACACGACAAATTGTTAAAAATAACAGAAAAAATATCATTAAAAAATTCAAAATTTAAGGAGTTTCTCATGAACCTAGGTACACCAGAAATGTTTTAAAATGACCACTAAGTGTAAATATATGTAATTTTTGAATTTTACAAAAATTCAAAAATTAAGAATTTTTCATGTACCGGGGTACACGACAAATTGTTAAAAATAACAGAAAAAGCATCATTAAAAAATTCAAAATTTAAGGTGTTTCTCATGAACCCAGGTACACCAGAAATGTTTAAAATGATCACAAAGTGTAATTATATGTAATTTTTGAATTTTACAAAAATTAAGAATTTTTCATGTACCGGGGTACACGACAAATTGTTAAAAATAACAGAAAAAATATCATTAAAAAATTCAAAATTTAAGGAGTTTCTCATGAACCCAGGTACACTAGAAATGTTTAAAATGATCACAAAGTGTAATTATAGGTAATTTTTGAATTTAACAAAAATTGAAAAAATAAGAATTTTTCATGTACCGGGGTACACGACAAATTTTTAAAAATAACAGAAAAAATATCATTAAAAAATTCAAAATTTAAGGAGTTTCTCATGAACCTAGGTACACCAGAAATGTTTAAAATGATCACAAAGTGTAATTATAGGTAATTTTTGAATTTTACAAAAATGAAAAATTAAGAATTTTTCATGTTCCGGGGTACACGACAAATTGTTAAAAATAACATAAAAAATATCATTAATAATTCAAAATTTAAGGAGTTTCTCATGAACCCAGGTACACAATAAATGTTTTAAAATGATCACAAAGTGTAATTATAGGTAATTTTTGAATTTTACAAAAATTCAAAAATTAAGAATTTTTCATGTACCGGGGTACACAACAAATTGTTAAAAATAACAGAAAAAACATCATTAAAAAATTCAAAATTTAAGGAGTTTCTTATGAACCCAGGTACACCAGAAATGTTTAAAATGATCACAAAGTGTAATTATAGGTAATTTTGAATTTTACAAAAATTCAAAAATTAAGAATTTTTCATGTGCCGGGGTACACGACAAATTGTTAAAAATAACAGAAAAAATATCATTAAAAATTCAAAATTTAAGGAGTTTCTCTTGAACCCAGGTACACCAGAAATGTTTAAAATGATCACAAAGTGTAATTATAGCTAATTTTTGAATTTTACAAAAATTGAAAAATTAAGAATTTTTCATGTACCGGGGTACACGACAAATTGTTAAAAATAACAGAAAAAACATCATTAAAAAATTCAAAATTTAAGGAGTTTCTCATGAACCCAGGTACACTAGAAATGTTTAAAATGATCACAAAGTGTAATTATAGGTAATTTTTGAATTTTACAAAAATTGAAAAATTAAGAATTTTTCATGTACCGGGGTACACGACAAATTGTTAAAAATAACATAAAAAATATCATTAAAAAATTCAAAATTTAAGGAGTTTCTCATGAACCTAGGTACGCCAGAAATGTTTTAAAATGACCACAAAGTGTAATTATATGTAATTTTTGAATTTTACAAAAATTCAAAAATTAAGAATTTTTCATGTACCGGGGTACACGACAAATTGTTAAAAATAACAGAAAAAACATCATTAAAAAATTCAAAATTTAAGGAGTTTCTCATGAACCCAGGTACACCAGAAATGTTTAAAATGATCACAAAGTGTAATTATAGGTAATTTTTGAATTTTACCAAAATTGAAAAATTAAGAATTTTTCATGTACCGGGGTACACGACAAATTGTTAAAAATAACAGAAAAAATATCATTAAAAAATTCAAAATTTAAGGAATTTCTCATGAACCTAGGTACACCAGAAATGTTTTAAAATGACCACTAAGTGTAAATATATGTAATTTTTGAATTTTATAAAAATTCAAAAATTAAGAATTTTTCATGTACCGGGGTACACGACAAATTGTTAAAAATAACAGAAAAAACATCATTAAAAAATTCAAAATTTAAGGAGTTTCTTATGAACCCAGGTACACCAGAAATGTTTAAAATGATCACAAAGTGTAATTATAGGTAATTTTGAATTTTATAAATGTTCAAAAATTAAGAATTTTTCATGTGCCGGGGTACACGACAAATTGTTAAAAATAACAGAAAAAATATCATTAAAAATTCAAAATTTAAGGAGTTTCTCTTGAACCCAGGTACACCAGAAATGTTTAAAATGATCACAAAGTGTAATTATAGGTAATTTTTGATTTTACAAAAATTGAAAAATTAAGAATTTTTCATGTACCGGGGTACACGACAAATTGTTAAAAATAACAGAAAAAACATCATTAAAAAATTCAAAATTTAAGGAGTTTCTCATGAACCCAGGTACACTAGAAATGTTTAAAATGATCACAAAGTGTAATTATAGGTAATTTTTGAATTTTACCAAAATTGAAAAATTAAGAATTTTTCATGTACCGGGGTACACGACAAATTGTTAAAAATAACAGAAAAAATATCATTAAAAAATTCAAAATTTAAGGAGTTTCTCATGAACCTAGGTACACCAGAAATGTTTTAAAATGACCACTAAGTGTAAATATATGTAATTTTTGAATTTTACAAAAATTCAAAAATTAAGAATTTTTCATGTACCGGGGTACACGACAAATTATTAAAAATAATAGAAAAAGCATCATTAAAAAATTCAAAATTTAAGGAGTTTCTCATGAACCCAGGTACACCAGAAATGTTTAAAATGATCACAAAGTGTAATTATATGTAATTTTTGAATTTTACAAAAATTAAGAATTTTTCATGTACCGGGGTACACGACAAATTGTTAAAAATAACAGAAAAAATATCATTAAAAAATTCAAAATTTAAGGAGTTTCTCATGAACCCAGGTACACTAGAAATGTTTAAAATGATCACAAAGTGTAATTATAGGTAATTTTTGAATTTAACAAAAATTGAAAAATTAAGAATTTTTCATGTACCGGGGTACACGACAAATTTTTTAAAATAACAGAAAAAATATTATTAAAAAATTCAAAATTTAAGGAGTTTCTCATGAACCTAGGTACACCAGAAATGTTTAAAATGATCACAAAGTGTAATTATAGGTAATTTTTGAATTTTACAAAAATGAAAAATTAAGAATTTTTCATGT
The DNA here is from genome assembly GCA_023525715.1 of Cichorium intybus. Classification (NCBI taxonomy): domain Eukaryota; kingdom Viridiplantae; phylum Streptophyta; class Magnoliopsida; order Asterales; family Asteraceae; genus Cichorium; species Cichorium intybus. Next base: position 117,339,559 of record CM042015.1, read on the forward strand.
ACCGGGGTACACGACAAATTGTTAAAAATAACATAAAAAATATCATTAATAATTCAAAATTTAAGGAGTTTCTCATGAACCCAGGTACACAAGAAATGTTTTAAAATGATCACAAAGTGTAATTATAGGTAATTTTTGAATTTTACAAAAATTCAAAAATTAAGAATTTTTCATGTACCGGGGTACACGATAAATTGTTAAAAATAACAGAAAAAACATCATTAAAAAATTCAAAATTTAAGGAGTTTCTTATGAACCCAGGTACACCAGAAATGTTTAAAATGATCACAAAGTGTAATTATAGGTAATTTTGAATTTTACAAAAATTCAAAAATTAAGAATTTTTCATGTGCCGGGGTACACGACAAATTGTTAAAAATAACAGAAAAAATATCATTAAAAATTCAAAATTTAAGGAGTTTCTCTTGAACCCAGGTACACCAGAAATGTTTAAAATGATCACAAAGTGTAATTATAGCTAATTTTTGAATTTTACAAAAATTGAAAAATTAAGAATTTTTCATGTACCGGGGTACACGACAAATTGTTAAAAATAACAGAAAAAACATCATTAAAAAATTCAAAATTTAAGGAGTTTCTTATGAACCCAGGTACACCAGAAATGTTTAAAATGATCACAAAGTGTAATTATAGGTAATTTTTGAATTTTACAAAAATTGAAAAATTAAGAATTTTTCATGTACCGGGGTACACGACAAATTGTGAAAAATAACAGAAAAAATATCATTAAAAAATTCAAAATTTAAGGAGTTTCTCATGAACCTAGGTACGCCAGAAATGTTTTAAAATGACCACAAAGTGTAATTATATGTAATTTTTGAATTTTACAAAAATTCAAAAATTAAGAATTTTTCATGTACCGGGGTACACGACAAATTGTTAAAAATAACAGAAAAAATATCATTAAAAAATTCAAAATTTAAGGAGTTTCTCATGAACCTAGGTACACCAGAAATGTTTAAAATGATCACAAAGTGTAATTATAGGTAATTTTTGAATTTTACAAAAATTGAAAAATTAAGAATTTTTCATGTACCGGGGTACACGACAAATTGTTAAAAATAACAAAAAAAACATCATTAAAAATTTAAAAATTTAAGGAGTTTCTTATGAACCCAGGTACACCAGAAATGTTTAAAAAGATCACAAAGTGTAATTATAGGTAATTTTGAATTTTACAAAAATTCAAAAATTAAGAATTTTTCATGTGCCAGGGTACACGACAAATTGTTAAAAATAACAGAAAAAATATCATTAAAAATTCAAAATTTAAGGAGTTTCTCTTGAACCCAGGTACACCAGAAATGTTTAAAATGATCACAAAGTGTAATTATAGGTAATTTTTGAATTTACAAAAATTGAAAAATTAAGAATTTTTCATGTACCCGGGGTACACGACAAATTGTTAAAAATAACAGAAAAAACATCATTAAAAAATTCAAAATTTAAGGAGTTTCTCATGAACCCAGGTACACTAGAAATGTTTAAAATGATCACAAAGTGTAATTATAGGTAATTTTTGAATTTTACAAAAATTGAAAAATTAAGAATTTTTCATGTACCGGGGTACACGACAAATTGTTAAAAATAACAGAAAAAACATCATTAAAAAATTCAAAATTTAAGGAGTTTCTCATGAACCCAGGTACACCAGAAATGTTTAAAATGATCACAAAGTGTAATTATAGGTAATTTTTGAATTTTACCAAAATTGAAAAATTAAGAATTTTTCATGTACCGGGGTACACGACAAATTGTTAAAAATAACAGAAAAAATATCATTAAAAAATTCAAAATTTAAGGAATTTCTCATGAACCTAGGTACACCAGAAATGTTTTAAAATGACCACTAAGTGTAAATATATGTAATTTTTGAATTTTATAAAAATTCAAAAATTAAGAATTTTTCATGTACCGGGGTACACGACAAATTGTTAAAAATAACAGAAAAAACATCATTAAAAAATTCAAAATTTAAGGAGTTTCTTATGAACCCAGGTACACCAGAAATGTTTAAAATGATCACAAAGTGTAATTATAGGTAATTTTGAATTTTATAAATGTTCAAAAATTAAGAATTTTTCATGTGCCGGGGTACACGACAAATTGTTAAAAATAACAGAAAAAATATCATTAAAAATTCAAAATTTAAGGAGTTTCTCTTGAACCCAGGTACACCAGAAATGTTTAAAATGATCACAAAGTGTAATTATAGGTAATTTTTGATTTTACAAAAATTGAAAAATTAAGAATTTTTCATGTACCGGGGTACACGACAAATTGTTAAAAATAACAGAAAAAACATCATTAAAAAATTCAAAATTTAAGGAGTTTCTCATGAACCCAGGTACACTAGAAATGTTTAAAATGATCACAAAGTGTAATTATAGGTAATTTTTGAATTTTACCAAAATTGAAAAATTAAGAATTTTTCATGTACCGGGGTACACGACAAATTGTTAAAAATAACAGAAAAAATATCATTAAAAAATTCAAAATTTAAGGAGTTTCTCATGAACCTAGGTACACCAGAAATGTTTTAAAATGACCACTAAGTGTAAATATATGTAATTTTTGAATTTTACAAAAATTCAAAAATTAAGAATTTTTCATGTACCGGGGTACACGACAAATTATTAAAAATAATAGAAAAAGCATCATTAAAAAATTCAAAATTTAAGGAGTTTCTCATGAACCCAGGTACACCAGAAATGTTTAAAATGATCACAAAGTGTAATTATATGTAATTTTTGAATTTTACAAAAATTAAGAATTTTTCATGTACCGGGGTACACGACAAATTGTTAAAAATAACAGAAAAAATATCATTAAAAAATTCAAAATTTAAGGAGTTTCTCATGAACCCAGGTACACTAGAAATGTTTAAAATGATCACAAAGTGTAATTATAGGTAATTTTTGAATTTAACAAAAATTGAAAAATTAAGAATTTTTCATGTACCGGGGTACACGACAAATTTTTTAAAATAACAGAAAAAATATCATTAAAAAATTCAAAATTTAAGGAGTTTCTCATGAACCTAGGTACACCAGAAATGTTTAAAATGATCACAAAGTGTAATTATAGGTAATTTTTGAATTTTACAAAAATGAAAAATTAAGAATTTTTCATGTACCGGGGTACACGACAAATTGTTAAAAATAACATAAAAAATATCATTAATAATTCAAAATTTAAGGAGTTTCTCATGAACCCAGGTACACAAGAAATGTTTTAAAATGATCACAAAGTGTAATTATAGGTAATTTTTGAATTTTACAAAAATTCAAAAATTAAGAATTTTTCATGTACCGGGGTACACGATAATTTGTTAAAAATAACAGAAAAAACATCATTAAAAAATTCAAAATTTAAGGAGTTTCTTATGAACCCAGGTACACCAGAAATGTTTAAAATGATCACAAAGTGTAATTATAGGTAATTTTGAATTTTACAAAAATTCAAAAATTAAGAATTTTTCATGTGCCGGGGTACACGACAAATTGTTAAAAATAACAGAAAAAATATCATTAAAAATTCAAAATTTAAGGAGTTTCTCTTGAACCCAGGTACACCAGAAATGTTTAAAATGATCACAAAGTGTAATTATAGCTAATTTTTGAATTTTACAAAAATTGAAAAATTAAGAATTTTTCATGTACCGGGGTACACGACAAATTGTTAAAAATAACAGAAAAAACATCATTAAAAAATTCAAAATTTAAGGAGTTTCTTATGAACCCAGGTACACCAGAAATGTTTAAAATGATCACAAAGTGTAATTATAGGTAATTTTTGAATTTTACAAAAATTGAAAAATTAAGAATTTTTCATGTACCGGGGTACACGACAAATTGTGAAAAATAACAGAAAAAATATCATTAAAAAATTCAAAATTTAAGGAGTTTCTCATGAACCTAGGTACGCCAGAAATGTTTTAAAATGACCACAAAGTGTAATTATATGTAATTTTTGAATTTTACAAAAATTCAAAAATTAAGAATTTTTCATGTACCGGGGTACACGTCAAATTGTTAAAAATAACAGAAAAAACATCATTAAAAAATTCAAAATTTAAGGAGTTTCTCATGAACCCAGGTACACCAGAAATGTTTAAAATGATCAAAAAGTGTAATTATAGGTAATTTTTGAATTTTACAAAAATTATGAATTTTTCATGTACCGGGGTACACGACAAATTGTTAAAAATAACAGAAAAAATATCATTAAAAAATTCAAAATTTAAGGAGTTTCTCATGAACCTAGGTACACCAGAAATGTTTAAAATGATCACAAAGTGTAATTATAGGTAATTTTTGAATTTTACAAAAATTGAAAAATTAAGAATTTTTCATGTACCGGGGTACACGACAAATTGTTAAAAATAACAAAAAAAACATCATTAAAAATTTAAAAATTTAAGGAGTTTCTTATGAACCCAGGTACACCAGAAATGTTTAAAATGATCACAAAGTGTAATTATAGGTAATTTTGAATTTTACAAAAATTCAAAAATTAAGAATTTTTCATGTGCCAGGGTACACGACAAATTGTTAAAAATAACAGAAAAAATATCATTAAAAATTCAAAATTTAAGGAGTTTCTCTTGAACCCAGGTACACCAGAAATGTTTAAAATGATCACAAAGTGTAATTATAGGTAATTTTTGAATTTACAAAAATTGAAAAATTAAGAATTTTTCATGTACCGGGGTACACGACAAATTGTTAAAAATAACAGAAAAAACATCATTAAAAAATTCAAAATTTAAGGAGTTTCTCATGAACCCAGGTACACTAGAAATGTTTAAAATGATCACAAAGTGTAATTATAGGTAATTTTTGAATTTTACAAAAATTGAAAAATTAAGAATTTTTCATGTACCGGGGTACACGACAAATTGTTAAAAATAACAGAAAAAACATCATTAAAAAATTCAAAATTTAAGGAGTTTCTCATGAACCCAGGTACACCAGAAATGTTTAAAATGATCACAAAGTGTAATTATAGGTAATTTTTGAATTTTACCAAAATTGAAAAATTAAGAATTTTTCATGTACCGGGGTACACGACAAATTGTTAAAAATAACAGAAAAAATATCATTAAAAAATTCAAAATTTAAGGAATTTCTCATGAACCTAGGTACACCAGAAATGTTTTAAAATGACCACTAAGTGTAAATATATGTAATTTTTGAATTTTATAAAAATTCAAAAATTAAGAATTTTTCATGTACCGGGGTACACGACAAATTGTTAAAAATAACAGAAAAAACATCATTAAAAAATTCAAAATTTAAGGAGTTTCTTATGAACCCAGGTACACCAGAAATGTTTAAAATGATCACAAAGTGTAATTATAGGTAATTTTGAATTTTATAAATGTTCAAAAATTAAGAATTTTTCATGTGCCGGGGTACACGACAAATTGTTAAAAATAACAGAAAAAATATCATTAAAAATTCAAAATTTAAGGAGTTTCTCTTGAACCCAAGTACACCAGAAATGTTTAAAATGATCACAAAGTGTAATTATAGGTAATTTTTGATTTTACAAAAATTGAAAAACTAAGAATTTTTCATGTACCCGGGGTACACGACAAATTGTTAAAAATAACAGAAAAAACATCATTAAAAAATTCAAAATTTAAGGAGTTTCTCATGAACCCAGGTACACTAGAAATGTTTAAAATGATCACAAAGTGTAATTATAGGTAATTTTTGAATTTTACCAAAATTGAAAAATTAAGAATTTTTCATGTACCGGGGTACACGACAAATTGTTAAAAATAACAGAAAAAAATATCATTAAAAAATTCAAAATTTAAGGAGTTTCTCATGAACCTAGGTACACCAGAAATGTTTTAAAATGACCACTAAGTGTAAATATATGTAATTTTTGAATTTTACAAAAATTCAAAAATTAAGAATTTTTCATGTACCGGGGTACACGACAAATTATTAAAAATAATAGAAAAAGCATCATTAAAAAATTCAAAATTTAAGGAGTTTCTCATGAACCCAGGTACACCAGAAATGTTTAAAATGATCACAAAGTGTAATTATATGTAATTTTTGAATTTTACAAAAATTAAGAATTTTTCATGTACCGGGGTACACGACAAATTGTTAAAAATAACAGAAAAAATATCATTAAAAAATTCAAAATTTAAGGAGTTTCTCATGAACCCAGGTACACTAGAAATGTTTAAAATGATCACAAAGTGTAATTATAGGTAATTTTTGAATTTAACAAAAATTGAAAAATTAAGAATTTTTCATGTACCCGGGGTACACGACAAATTTTTTAAAATAACAGAAAAAATATCATTAAAAAATTCAAAATTTAAGGAGTTTCTCATGAACCTAGGTACACCAGAAATGTTTAAAATGATCACAAAGTGTAATTATAGGTAATTTTTGAATTTTACAAAAATGAAAAATTAAGAATTTTTCATGTACCGGGGTACACGACAAATTGTTAAAAATAACATAAAAAATATCATTAATAATTCAAAATTTAAGGAGTTTCTCATGAACCCAGGTACACAAGAAATGTTTTAAAATGATCACAAAGTGTAATTATAGGTAATTTTTGAATTTTACAAAAATTCAAAAATTAAGAATTTTTCATGTACCGGGGTACACGATAAATTGTTAAAAATAACAGAAAAAACATCATTAAAAAATTCAAAATTTAAGGAGTTTCTTATGAACCCAGGTACACCAGAAATGTTTAAAATGATCACAAAGTGTAATTATAGGTAATTTTGAATTTTACAAAAATTCAAAAATTAAGAATTTTTCATGTGCCGGGGTACACGACAAATTGTTAAAAATAACAGAAAAAATATCATTAAAAATTCAAAATTTAAGGAGTTTCTCTTGAACCCAGGTACACCAGAAATGTTTAAAATGATCACAAAGTGTAATTATAGCTAATTTTTGAATTTTACAAAAATTGAAAAATTAAGAATTTTTCATGTACCGGGGTACACGACAAATTGTTAAAAATAACAGAAAAAACATCATTAAAAAATTCAAAATTTAAGGAGTTTCTTATGAACCCAGGTACACCAGAAATGTTTAAAATGATCACAAAGTGTAATTATAGGTAATTTTTGAATTTTACAAAAATTGAAAAATTAAGAATTTTTCATGTACCCGGGGTACACGACAAATTGTGAAAAATAACAGAAAAAATATCATTAAAAAATTCAAAATTTAAGGAGTTTCTCATGAACCTAGGTACGCCAGAAATGTTTTAAAATGACCACAAAGTGTAATTATATGTAATTTTTGAATTTTACAAAAATTCAAAAATTAAGAATTTTTCATGTACCGGGGTACACGTCAAATTGTTAAAAATAACAGAAAAAACATCATTAAAAAAATTCAAAATTTAAGGAGTTTCTCATGAACCCAGGTACACCAGAAATGTTTAAAATGATCAAAAAGTGTAATTATAGGTAATTTTTGAATTTTACAAAAATTATGAATTTTTCATGTACCGGGGTACACGACAAATTGTTAAAAATAACAGAAAAAATATCATTAAAAAATTCAAAATTTAAGGAGTTTCTCATGAACCTAGGTACACCAGAAATGTTTAAAATGATCACAAAGTGTAATTATAGGTAATTTTTGAATTTTACAAAAATTGAAAAATTAAGAATTTTTCATGTACCGGGGTACACGACAAATTGTTAAAAATAACAAAAAAAACATCATTAAAAATTTAAAAATTTAAGGAGTTTCTTATGAACCCAGGTACACCAGAAATGTTTAAAATGATCACAAAGTGTAATTATAGGTAATTTTGAATTTTACAAAAATTCAAAAATTAAGAATTTTTCATGTGCCAGGGTACACGACAAATTGTTAAAAATAACAGAAAAAATATCATTAAAAATTCAAAATTTAAGGAGTTTCTCTTGAACCCAGGTACACCAGAAATGTTTAAAATGATCACAAAGTGTAATTATAGGTAATTTTTGAATTTACAAAAATTGAAAAATTAAGAATTTTTCATGTACCGGGGTACACGACAAATTGTTAAAAATAACAGAAAAAACATCATTAAAAAATTCAAAATTTAAGGAGTTTCTCATGAACCCAGGTACACTAGAAATTTTTAAAATGATCACAAAGTGTAATTATAGGTAATTTTTGAATTTTACAAAAATTGAAAAATTAAGAATTTTTCATGTACCGGGGTACACGACAAATTGTTAAAAATAACAGAAAAAATATCATTAAAAAATTCAAAATTTAAGGAGTTTCTCATGAACCTAGGTACACCAGAAATGTTTTAAAATGATCACAAAGTGTAATTATATGTAATTTTTGAATTTTACAAAAATTCAAAAATTAAGAATTTTTCATGTACCGGGGTACACGACAAATTGTTAAAAATAACAGAAAAAACATCATTAAAAAATTCAAAATTTAAGGAGTTTCTCATGAACCCAGGTACACTAGAAATGTTTAAAATGATCACAAAGTGTAATTATAGGTAATTTTTGAATTTTACAAAAATTAAGAATTTTTCATGTACCCGGGGTACACGACAAATTGTTAAAAATAACAGAAAAAATATCATTAAAAAATTCAAAATTTAAGAAGTTTCTCATGAACCCAGGTACACTAGAAATGTTTAAAATGATCACAAAGTGTAATTATAGGTAATTTTTGAATTTAACAAAAATTGAAAAATTAAGAATTTTTCATGTACCGGGGTACACGACAAATTGTTAAAAATAACAGAAAAAATATCATTAAAAAATTCAAAATTTAAGGAGTTTCTCATGAACCTAGGTACACCAGAAATGTTTAAAATGATCACAAAGTGTAATTATAGGTAATTTTTGAATTTTACAAAAATTAAAAAATTAAGAATTTTTAATGTACCGGGGTACACGACAAATTGTTAAAAATAACATAAAAATATCATTAAAAATTCAAAATTTAATGAGTTTCTCATGAACCCAGGTACACAAGAAATGTTTTAAAATGATCACAAAGTGTAATTATAGGTAATTTTTAAATTTTACAAAAATTCAAAAATTAAGAATTTTTCATGTACCAGGGTACACGACAAATTGTTAAAAATAACAGAAAAAACATCATTAAAAAATTCAAAATTTAAGGAGTTTCTTATGAACCCAGGTACACCAGAAATGTTTAAAATGATCACAAAGTGTAATTATAGGTTATTTTGAATTTTACAAAAATTCAAAAATTAAGAATTTTTCATGTGCCAGGGTACACGACAAATTGTTAAAAATAACAGAAAAAATATCATTAAAAATTCAAAATTTAAGGAGTTTCTCTTGAACCCAGGTACACCAGAAATGTTTAAAATGATCACAAAGTGTAATTATAGGTAATTTTTGAATTTTACAAAAATTGAAAAATTAAGAATTTTTCATGTACCGGGGTACACGACAAATTGTTAAAAATAACAGAAAAAAACATCATTAAAAAATTCAAAATTTAAGGAGTTTCTCATGAACCCAGGTACACTAGAAATGTTTAAAATGATCACAAAGTGTAATTATAGGTAATTTTTGAATTTTACAAAAATTGAAAAATTAAGAATTTTTCATGTACCGGGGTACACGACAAATTGTTAAAAATAACAGAAAAAATAGCATTAGAAAATTCAAAATTTAAGGAGTTTCTCATGAACCTAGGTACACCAGAAATGTTTTAAAATGATCACAAAGTGTAATTATATGTAATTTTTGAATTTTACAAAAATTCAAAAATTAAGAATTTTTCATGTTCCGGGGTACACGACAAATTGTTAAAAATAACAGAAAAAACATCATTAAAAAATTCAAAATTTAAGGAGTTTCTCATGAACCCATGTACACCAGAAATGTTTAAAATGATCACAAAGTGTAATTATAGGTAATTTTTGAATTTTAGAAAAATTAAGAATTTTTCATGTACCGGGGTACACGACAAATTGTTAAAAATAACAGAAAAAATATCATTAAAAAATTCAAAATTTAAGGAGTTTCTCATGAACCCAGGTACACTAGAAATGTTTAAAATGATCACAAAGTGTAATTATAGGTAATTTTTGAATTTAACAAAAATTGAAAAATTAAGAATTTTTCATGTACCGGGGTACACGACAAATTGTTAAAAATAACAGAAAAAATATCATTAAAAAATTCAAAATTTAAGGAGTTTCTCATGAACCTAGGTACACCAGAAATGTTTAAAATGATCACAAAGTGTAATTATAGGTGATTTTTGAATTTTACAAAAATTGAAAAATTAAGAATTTTTCATGTACCGGGGTACACGACAAATTGTTAAAAATAAACATAAAAAATATCATTAAAAATTCAAAATTTAAGGAGTTTCTCATGAACCCAGGTACACAAGAAATGTTTTAACATGATCACAAAGTGTAATTATAGGTTATTTTGAATTTTACAAAAATTCAAAAATTAAGAATTTTTCATGTGCCAGGGTACACGACAAATTGTTAAAAATAACAGAAAAAATATCATTAAAAATTCAAAATTTAAGGAGTTTCTCTTGAACCCAGGTACACCAGAAATGTTTAAAATGATCACAAAGTGTAATTATAGGTAATTTTTGAATTTTACAAAAATTGAAAAATTAAGAATTTTTCATGTACCGGGGTACACGACAAATTGTTAAAAATAACAGAAAAAACATCATTAAAAAATTCAATTTAAGGAGTTTCTCATGAACCCAGGTACACTAGAAATGTTTAAAATGATCACAAAGTGTAATTATAGGTAATTTTTGAATTTTACAAAAATTGAAAAATTAAGAATTTTTCATGTACCGGGGTACACGACAAATTGTTAAAAATAACAGAAAAAATAGCATTAGAAAATTCAAATTTAAGGAGTTTCTCATGAACCTAGGTACACCAGAAATGTTTTAAAATGATCACAAAGTGTAATTATATGTAATTTTTGAATTTTACAAAAATTCAAAAATTAAGAATTTTTCATGTTCCGGGGTACACGACAAATTGTTAAAAATAACAGAAAAAACATCATTAAAAAATTCAAAATTTAAGGAGTTTCTCATGAACCCATGTACACCAGAAATGTTTAAAATGATCACAAAGTGTAATTATAGGTAATTTTTGAATTTTAGAAAAATTAAGAATTTTTCATGTACCGGGGTACACGACAAATTGTTAAAAATAACAGAAAAAATATCATTAAAAAATTCAAAATTTAAGGAGTTTCTCATGAACCCAGGTACACTAGAAATGTTTAAAATGATCACAAAGTGTAATTATAGGTAATTTTTGAATTTAACAAAAATTGAAAAATTAAGAATTTTTCATGTACCGGGGTACACGACAAATTGTTAAAAATAACAGAAAAAATATCATTAAAAAATTCAAAATTTAAGGAGTTTCTCATGAACCTAGGTACACCAGAAATGTTTTAAAATGATCACAAAGTGTAATTATAGGTGATTTTTGAATTTTACAAAAATTGAAAAAATAAGAATTTTTCATGTACCGGGGTACACGACAAATTGTTAAAAATAACATAAAAAATATCATTAAAAATTCAAAATTTAAGGAGTTTCTCATGAACCCAGGTACACAAGAAATGTTTTAACATGATCACAAAGTGTAATTATAGGTAATTTTTGAATTTTACAAAATTCAAAAATTAAAAATTTTTCATGTACCGGGGTACACGACAAATTGTTAAAAATAAAAGAAAAAACATCATTAATAAATTCAAAATTTAAGGAGTTTCTTATGAACCCAGGTACACCAGAAATGTTTAAAATGATCACAAAGTGTAATTATAGGTAATTTTGAATTTTACAAAAATTCAAAATTAAGAATTTTTCATGTACCGGGGTACACGACAAATTGTTAAAAATAACAAAAAAAACATCATTAAAAAATTCAAAATTTAAGGAGTTTCTTATGAACCCAGGTACACCAGAAATGTTTAAAATGATCACAAAGTGTAATTATAGGTAATTTTTGAATTTTACAAAAATTGAAAAATTAAGAATTTTTCATGTACCGGGGCACACGACAAATCGTTAAAAATAACAGAAAAAACATCATTAAAAAATTCAAAATTTAAGGAGTTTCTTATGAACCCAGGTACACCAGAAATGTTTAAAATGATCACAAAGTGTAATTATAGGTAATTTTGAATTTTACAAAAATTCAAAAATTAAGAATTTTTCATGCGCCGGGGTACACGACAAATTGTTAAAAATAACATAAAAAATATCATTAAAAAAATCAAAATTTAAGGAGTTTCTCATGAACCCAGGTACATCAGAAATGTTTAAAATGATCACAAAGTGTAATTATAGGTAATTTTTGAATTTTACAAAAATTGAAAAATTAAGAATTTTTCATGTACCGGGGTACACGACAAATTGTTAAAAATAACAGAAAAAATATCATTAAAAATTCAAAATTTAAGGAGTTTCTCATGAACCCAGGTACACAAGAAATGTTTTAAAATGATCACAAAGTGTAATTATAGGTAATTTTTGAATTTTAAAAAAATTCAAAAATTAAGAATTTTTCATGTACCGGGGTGCACGACAAATTGTTAAAAATAACAGAAAAAACATCATTAAAAAATTCAAAATTTAAGGAGTTTCTTATGAACCCAGGTACACCAGAAATGTTTTAAAATGATCACAAAGTGTAATTATAGGTAATTTTTGAATTTTACAAAAATTCAAAAATTAAGAATTTTTCATGTACCGGGGTACACGACAAATTGTTAAAAATAACAGAAAAAACATCATTAAAAAATTCAAAATTTAAGGAGTTTCTCATGAACCCAGGTACACTAGAAATGTTTAAAATGATCACAAAGTGTAATTATAGGTAATTTTGAATTTTACAAAAATTCAAAAATTAAGAATTTTTCATGTGCCGGGGTACACGACACATTGTTAAAAATAACAGAAAAAATATCATTAAAAATTCAAAATTTAAGGAGTTTCTCATGAACCCAGGTACACAAGAAATGTTTTAAAATGATCACAAAGTGTAATTATAGGTAATTTTTGAATTTTACAAAAATTAAAAAATTAAGAATTTTTCATGTACCGGGGTACACGACAAATTGTAAAAAATAACAGAAAAATATCATTAAAAAATTCAAAATTTAAGGAGTTTCTCATGAACCTAGGTACACCAGAAATGTTTTAAAATGATCACAAAGTGTAATTATAGGTAATTTTTGAATTTTACAAAAATTCAAAAATTAAGAGTTTTTCATATACCGGGGTACACGACAAATTGTTAAAAATAACAGAAAAAACATCATTAAAAAATTCAAAATTTAAGGAGTTTCTCATGAACCCAGGTACACCAGAAATGTTATAAAATGATCACAAAGTGTAATTATAGGTAATTTTTGAATTTTACAAAAATTCAAAAATTAATAATTTTTCATGTACCGGGGTACACGACAAATTGTTAAAAATAACAGAAAAAATATCATTAAAAACATCAAAATTTAAGGAGTTTCTCATGAACCCAGGTACACCAGAAATGTTTAAAATGATCACAAAGTGTAATTATAGGTAATTTTTGAATTTTACAAAAATTAAGAATTTTTCATGTACCGGGGTACACGACAAATTGTTAAAAATAACAGAAAAAATATCATTAAAAATTCAAAATTTAAGGAGTTTCTCATGAACCCATGTACACAAGAAATGTTTTAAAATGATCACAAAGTGTAATTATAGGTAATTTTTGAATTTTACAAAAATTCAAAAATTAAGAATTTTTCATGTACCGGGGTGCACGACAAATTGTTAAAAATAACAGAAAAAACATCATTAAAAAATTCAAAATTTAAGGAGTTTCTTATGAACCCAGGTACACCAGAAATGTTTAAAATGATCACAAAGTGTAATTATAGGTAATTTTTGAATTTTACAAAAATTGAAAAATTAAGAATTTTTCATGTACCGGGGCACACGACAAATCGTTAAAAATAACAGAAAAAACATCATTAAAAAATTCAAAATTTAAGGAGTTTCTTATGAACCCAGGTACACCAGAAATGTTTAAAATGATCACAAAGTGTAATTATAGGTAATTTTGAATTTTACAAAAATTCAAAAATTAAGAATTTTTCATGCGCCGGGGTACACGACAAATTGTTAAAAATAACATAAAAAATATCATTAAAAAATTCAAAATTTAAGGAGTTTCTCATGAACCCAGGTACATCAAAAATGTTTAAAATGATCACAAAGTGTAATTATAGGTAATTTTTGAATTTTCACAAAAATTGAAAAATTAAGAATTTTTCATGTACCGGGGTACACGACAAATTGTTAAAAATAACAGAAAAAATATCATTAAAAATTCAAAATTTAAGGAGTTTCTCATGAACCCAGGTACACAAGAAATGTTTTAAAATGATCACAAAGTGTAATTATAGGTAATTTTTGAATTTTACAAAAATTCAAAAATTAAGAATTTTTCATGTACCGGGGTGCACGACAAATTGTTAAAAATAACAGAAAAAACATCATTAAAAAATTCAAAATTTAAGGAGTTTCTTATGAACCCAGGTACACCAGAAATGTTTTAAAATGATCACAAAGTGTAATTATAGGTAATTTTTGAATTTTACAAAAATTCAAAAATTAAGAATTTTTCATGTACCGGGGTACACGACAAATTGTTAAAAATAACAGAAAAAACATCATTAAAAAATTCAAAATTTAAGGAGTTTCTCATGAACCCAGGTACACTAGAAATGTTTAAAATGATCACAAAGTGTAATTATAGGTAATTTTGAATTTTCCAAAAATTCAAAAATTAAGAATTTTTCATGTGCCGGGGTACACGACACATTGTTAAAAATAACAGAAAAAATATCATTAAAAATTCAAAATTTAAGGAGTTTCTCATGAACCCAGGTACACAAGAAATGTTTTAAAATGATCACAAAGTGTAATTATAGGTAATTTTTGAATTTTACAAAAATTAAAAAATTAAGAATTTTTCATGTACCGGGGTACACGACAAATTGTAAAAAATAACAGAAAAATATCATTAAAAAATTCAAAATTTAAGGAGTTTCTCATGAACCTAGGTACACCAGAAATGTTTTAAAATGATCACAAAGTGTAATTATAGGTAATTTTTGAATTTTACAAAAATTCAAAAATTAAGAATTTTTCATGTACCGGGGTACACGACAAATTGTTAAAAATAACAGAAAAAACATCATTAAAAAATTCAAAATTTAAGGAGTTTCTCATGAACCCAGGTACACCAGAAATGTTATAAAATGATCACAAAGTGTAATTATAGGTAATTTTTGAATTTTACAAAAATTCAAAAATTAATAATTTTTCATGTACCGGGGTACACGACAAATTGTTAAAAATAACAGAAAAAATATCATTAAAAACTTCAAAATTTAAGGAGTTTCTCATGAACCCAGGTACACCAGAAATGTTTAAAATGATCACAAAGTGTAATTATAGGTAATTTTTGAATTTTACAAAAATTAAGAATTTTTCATGTACCGGGGTACACGACAAATTGTTAAAAATAACAGAAAAAATATCATTAAAAATTCAAAATTTAAGGAGTTTCTCATGAACCAGGTACACTAGAAATGTTTAAAATGATCACAAAGTGTAATTATAGGTAATTTTTGAATTTAACAAAAATTGAAAAATTAAGAATTTTTCATGTACCGGGGTACACGACAAATTGTTCAAAATAACAGAAAAAATATCATTAAAAAATTCAAAATTTAAGGAGTTTCTCATGAACCTAGGTACACCAGAAATGTTTTAAAATGATCACAAAGTGTAATTATATGTAATTTTTCAATTTTACAAAAATTCAAAAATTAAGAATTTTTCATGTACCGGGGTACACGACAAATTGTTAAAAATAACAGAAAAAACATCATTAAAAAATTCAAAATTTAAGGAGTTTCTCATGAACCCAGGTACACAAGAAATGTTTTAAAATGATCACAAAGTGTAATTATAGGTAATTTTTGAATTTAACAAAAATTGAAAAATTAAGAATTTTTCATGTACCGGGGTACACGACAAATTGTTAAAAATAACAGAAAAAATATTATTAAAAAATTCAAAATTTAAGGAGTTTCTCATGAACCAAGGTACACCAGAAATGTTTTAAAATGATCACAAAGTGTAATTATATGTTACTTTTGAATTTTACAAAAATTCAAAAATTAAGAATTTTTCATGTACCGGGGTACACGACAAATTGTTAAAAATAACAGAAAAAACATCATTAAAAAATTCAAAATTTAAGGAGTTTCTCATGAACCCAGGTACACCAGAAATGTTTAAAATGATCACAAAGTGTAATTATAGGTAATTTTTGAATTTTACAAAAATTAAGAATTTTTCATGTACCGGGGTACACGACAAATTGTTAAAAATAATAGAAAAAATATCATTAAAAAATTCAAAATTTAAGGAGTTTCTCATGAACCCAGGTACACTAGAAATGTTTAAAATGATCACAAAGTGTAATTATAGGTAATTTTTGAATTTAACAAAAATTGAAAAATTAAGAATTTTTCTTGTACCGGGGTACACGACAAATTGTTAAAAATAACAGAAAAAATATCATTAAAAAATTCAAAATTTAAGGAGTTTCTCATGAACCTAGGTACACCAGAAATGTTTAAAATGATCACAAAGTGTAATTATAGGTAATTTTTGAATTTTACAAAAATTGAAAAATTAAGAATTTTTCATGTACCGGGGTACACGACAAATTGTTAAAAATAACATAAAAAATATCATTAAAAATTCAAAATTTAAGGAGTTTCTCATGAACCCAGGTACACAAGAAATGTTTTAAAATGATCACAAAGTGTAATTATAGGTAATTTTTGAATTTTACAAAAATTCAAAAATTAAGAATTTTTCATGTACCGGGGTACACGACAAATTGTTAAAAATAACAGAAAAAAACATCATTAAAAAATTCAAAATTTAAGGAGTTTCTTATGAACCCAGGTACACCAGAAATGTTTAAAATGATCACAAAGTGTAATTATAGGTAATTTTGAATTTTACAAAAATTCAAAAATTAAGAATTTTTCATGTGCCGGGGTACACGACACATTGTTAAAAATAACAGAAAAAATATCATTAAAAATTCAAAATTTAAGGAGTTTCTCATGAACCCAGGTACACAAGAAATGTTTTAAAATGATCACAAAGTATAATTATAGGTAATTTTTGAATTTTACAAAAATTAAAAAATTAAGAATTTTTCATGTACCGGGGTACACGACAAATTGTAAAAAATAACAGAAAAATATCATTAAAAAATTCAAAATTTAAGGAGTTTCTCATGAACCTAGGTACACCAGAAATGTTTTAAAATGATCACAAAGTGTAATTATAGGTAATTTTTGAATTTTACAAAAATTCAAAAATTAAGAATTTTTCATATACCGGGGTACACGACAAATTGTTAAAAATAACAGAAAAAACATCATTAAAAAATTCAAAATTTAAGGAGTTTCTCATGAACCCAGGTACACCAGAAATGTTATAAAATGATCACAAAGTGTAATTATAGGTAATTTTTGAATTTTACAAAAATTCAAAAATTAATAATTTTTCATGTACCGGGGTACACGACAAATTGTTAAAAATAACAGAAAAAATATCATTAAAAACTTCAAAATTTAAGGAGTTTCTCATGAACCCAGGTACACCAGAAATGTTTAAAATGATCACAAAGTGTAATTATAGGTAATTTTTGAATTTTACAAAAATTAAGAATTTTTCATGTACCGGGGTACACGACAAATTGTTAAAAATAACAGAAAAAATATCATTAAAAATTCAAAATTTAAGGAGTTTCTCATGAACCCAGGTACACAAGAAATGTTTTAAAATGATCACAAAGTGTAATTATAGGTAATTTTTGAATTTTACAAAAATTCAAAAATTAAGAATTTTTCATGTACCGGGGTGCACGACAAATTGTTAAAAATAACAGAAAAAACATCATTAAAAAATTCAAAATTTAAGGAGTTTCTTATGAACCCAGGTACACCAGAAATGTTTAAAATGATCACAAAGTGTAATTATAGGTAATTTTTGAATTTTACAAAAATTGAAAAATTAAGAATTTTTCATGTACCGGGGCACACGACAAATCGTTAAAAATAACAGAAAAAACATCATTAAAAAATTCAAAATTTAAGGAGTTTCTTATGAACCCAGGTACACCAGAAATGTTTAAAATGATCACAAAGTGTAATTATAGGTAATTTTGAATTTTACAAAAATTCAAAAATTAAGAATTTTTCATGCGCCGGGGTACACGACAAATTGTTAAAAATAACATAAAAAATATCATTAAAAAATTCAAAATTTAAGGAGTTTCTCATGAACCCAGGTACATCAGAAATGTTTAAAATGATCACAAAGTGTAATTATAGGTAATTTTTGAATTTTACAAAAATTGAAAAATTAAGAATTTTTCATGTACCGGGGTACACGACAAATTGTTAAAAATAACAGAAAAAATATCATTAAAAATTCAAAATTTAAGGAGTTTCTCATGAACCCAGGTACACAAGAAATGTTTTAAAATGATCACAAAGTGTAATTATAGGTAATTTTTGAATTTTACAAAAATTCAAAAATTAAGAATTTTTCATGTACCGGGGTGCACGACAAATTGTTAAAAATAACAGAAAAAACATCATTAAAAAATTCAAAATTTAAGGAGTGTCTTATGAACCCAGGTACACCAGAAATGTTTTAAAATGATCACAAAGTGTAATTATAGGTAATTTTTGAATTTTACAAAAATTCAAAAATTAATAATTTTTCATGTACCGGGGTACACGACAAATTGTTAAAAATAACAGAAAAAACATCATTAAAAAATTCAAAATTTAAGGAGTTTCTCATGAACCCAGGTACACTAGAAATGTTTAAAATGATCACAAAGTGTAATTATAGGTAATTTTGAATTTTCCAAAAATTCAAAAATTAAGAATTTTTCATGTGCCGGGGTACACGACACATTGTTAAAAATAACAGAAAAAATATCATTAAAAATTCAAAATTTAAGGAGTTTCTCATGAACCCAGGTACACAAGAAATGTTTTAAAATGATCACAAAGTGTAATTATAGGTAATTTTTGAATTTTACAAAAATTAAAAAATTAAGAATTTTTCATGTACCGGGGTACACGACAAATTGTAAAAAATAACAGAAAAATATCATTAAAAAATTCAAAATTTAAGGAGTTTCTCATGAACCTAGGTACACCAGAAATGTTTTAAAATGATCACAAAGTGTAATTATAGGTAATTTTTGAATTTTACAAAAATTCAAAAATTAAGAATTTTTCATGTACCGGGGTACACGACAAATTGTTAAAAATAACAGAAAAAACATCATTAAAAAATTCAAAATTTAAGGAGTTTCTCATGAACCCAGGTACACCAGAAATGTTATAAAATGATCACAAAGTGTAATTATAGGTAATTTTTGAATTTTACAAAAATTCAAAAATTAATAATTTTTCATGTACCGGGGTACACGACAAATTGTTAAAAATAACAGAAAAAATATCATTAAAAACTTCAAAATTTAAGGAGTTTCTCATGAACCCAGGTACACCAGAAATGTTTAAAATGATCACAAAGTGTAATTATAGGTAATTTTTGAATTTTACAAAAATTAAGAATTTTTCATGTACCGGGGTACACGACAAATTGTTAAAAATAACAGAAAAAATATCATTAAAAATTCAAAATTTAAGGAGTTTCTCATGAACCAGGTACACTAGAAATGTTTAAAATGATCACAAAGTGTAATTATAGGTAATTTTTGAATTTAACAAAAATTGAAAAATTAAGAATTTTTCATGTACCGGGGTACACGACAAATTGTTCAAAATAACAGAAAAAATATCATTAAAAAATTCAAAATTTAAGGAGTTTCTCATGAACCTAGGTACACCAGAAATGTTTTAAAATGATCACAAAGTGTAATTATATGTAATTTTTCAATTTTACAAAAATTCAAAAATTAAGAATTTTTCATGTACCGGGGTACACGACAAATTGTTAAAAATAACAGAAAAAACATCATTAAAAAATTCAAAATTTAAGGAGTTTCTCATGAACCCAGGTACACAAGAAATGTTTTAAAATGATCACAAAGTGTAATTATAGGTAATTTTTGAATTTAACAAAAATTGAAAAATTAAGAATTTTTCATGTACCGGGGTACACGACAAATTGTTAAAAATAACAGAAAAAATATTATTAAAAAATTCAAAATTTAAGGAGTTTCTCATGAACCAAGGTACACCAGAAATGTTTTAGAATGATCACAAAGTGTAATTATAGGTAATTTTTGAATTTAACAAAAATTGAAAAATTAAGAATTTTTCTTGTACCGGGGTACACGACAAATTGTTAAAAATAACAGAAAAAATATCATTAAAAAATTCAAAATTTAAGGAGTTTCTCATGAACCTAGGTACACCAGAAATGTTTAAAATGATCACAAAGTGTAATTATAGGTAATTTTTGAATTTTACAAAAATTGAAAAATTAAGAATTTTTCATGTACCGGGGTACACGACAAATTGTTAAAAATAACATAAAAAATATCATTAAAAATTAAAAATTTAAGGAGTTTCTCATGAACCCAGGTACACAAGAAATGTTTTAAAATGATCACAAAGTATAATTATAGGTAATTTTTGAATTTTACAAAAATTAAAAAATTAAGAATTTTTCATGTACCGGGGTACACGACAAATTGTAAAAAATAACAGAAAAATATCATTAAAAAATTCAAAATTTAAGGAGTTTCTCATGAACCTAGGTACACCAGAAATGTTTTAAAATGATCACAAAGTGTAATTATAGGTAATTTTTGAATTTTACAAAAATTCAAAAATTAAGAATTTTTCATATACCGGGGTACACGACAAATTGTTAAAAATAACAGAAAAAACATCATTAAAAAATTCAAAATTTAAGGAGTTTCTCATGAACCCAGGTACACCAGAAATGTTATAAAATGATCACAAAGTGTAATTATAGGTAATTTTTGAATTTTACAAAAATTCAAAAATTAATAATTTTTCATGTACCGGGGTACACGACAAATTGTTAAAAATAACAGAAAAAATATCATTAAAAACTTCAAAATTTAAGGAGTTTCTCATGAACCCAGGTACACCAGAAATGTTTAAAATGATCACAAAGTGTAATTATAGGTAATTTTTGAATTTTACAAAAATTAAGAATTTTTCATGTACCGGGGTACACGACAAATTGTTAAAAATAACAGAAAAAATATCATTAAAAATTCAAAATTTAAGGAGTTTCTCATGAACCCAGGTACACAAGAAATGTTTTAAAATGATCACAAAGTGTAATTATAGGTAATTTTTGAATTTTACAAAAATTCAAAAATTAAGAATTTTTCATGTACCGGGGTGCACGACAAATTGTTAAAAATAACAGAAAAAACATCATTAAAAAATTCAAAATTTAAGGAGTTTCTTATGAACCCAGGTACACCAGAAATGTTTAAAATGATCACAAAGTGTAATTATAGGTAATTTTTGAATTTTACAAAAATTGAAAAATTAAGAATTTTTCATGTACCGGGGCACACGACAAATCGTTAAAAATAACAGAAAAAACATCATTAAAAAATTCAAAATTTAAGGAGTTTCTTATGAACCCAGGTACACCAGAAATGTTTAAAATGATCACAAAGTGTAATTATAGGTAATTTTGAATTTTACAAAAATTCAAAAATTAAGAATTTTTCATGCGCCGGGGTACACGACAAATTGTTAAAAATAACATAAAAAATATCATTAAAAAATTCAAAATTTAAGGAGTTTCTCATGAACCCAGGTACATCAGAAATGTTTAAAATGATCACAAAGTGTAATTATAGGTAATTTTTGAATTTTACAAAAATTGAAAAATTAAGAATTTTTCATGTACCGGGGTACACGACAAATTGTTAAAAATAACAGAAAAAATATCATTAAAAATTCAAAATTTAAGGAGTTTCTCATGAACCCAGGTACACAAGAAATGTTTTAAAATGATCACAAAGTGTAATTATAGGTAATTTTTGAATTTTACAAAAATTCAAAAATTAAGAATTTTTCATGTACCGGGGTGCACGACAAATTGTTAAAAATAACAGAAAAAACATCATTAAAAAATTCAAAATTTAAGGAGTTTCTTATGAACCCAGGTACACCAGAAATGTTTTAAAATGATCACAAAGTGTAATTATAGGTAATTTTTGAATTTTACAAAAATTCAAAAATTAATAATTTTTCATGTACCGGGGTACACGAAAAATTGTTAAAAATAACAGAAAAAACATCATTAAAAAATTCAAAATTTAAGGAGTTTCTCATGAACCCAGGTACACTAGAAATGTTTAAAATGATCACAAAGTGTAATTATAGGTAATTTTGAATTTTCCAAAAATTCAAAAATTAAGAATTTTTCATGTGCCGGGGTACACGACACATTGTTAAAAATAACAGAAAAAATATCATTAAAAATTCAAAATTTAAGGAGTTTCTCATGAACCCAGGTACACAAGAAATGTTTTAAAATGATCACAAAGTGTAATTATAGGTAATTTTTGAATTTTACAAAAATTAAAAAATTAAGAATTTTTTATGTACCGGGGTACACGACAAATTGTAAAAAATAACAGAAAAATATCATTAAAAAATTCAAAATTTAAGGAGTTTCTCATGAACCTAGGTACACCAGAAATGTTTTAAAATGATCACAAAGTGTAATTATAGGTAATTTTTGAATTTTACAAAAATTCAAAAATTAAGAATTTTTCATATACCGGGGTACACGACAAATTGTTAAAAATAACAGAAAAAACATCATTAAAAAATTCAAAATTTAAGGAGTTTCTCATGAACCCAGGTACACCAGAAATGTTATAAAATGATCACAAAGTGTAATTATAGGTAATTTTTGAATTTTACAAAAATTCAAAAATTAATAATTTTTCATGTACCGGGGTACACGACAAATTGTTAAAAATAACAGAAAAAATATCATTAAAAACTTCAAAATTTAAGGAGTTTCTCATGAACCCAGGTACACCAGAAATGTTTAAAATGATCACAAAGTGTAATTATAGGTAATTTTTGAATTTTACAAAAATTAAGAATTTTTCATGTACCGGGGTACACGACAAATTGTTAAAAATAACAGAAAAAATATCATTAAAAATTCAAAATTTAAGGAGTTTCTCATGAACCCAGGTACACAATAAATGTTTTAAAATGATCACAAAGTGTAATTATAGGTAATTTTTGAATTTTACAAAAATTCAAAAATTAAGAATTTTTCATGTACCGGGGTGCACGACAAATTGTTAAAAATAACAGAAAAAACATCATTAAAAAATTCAAAATTTAAGGAGTTTCTTATGAACCCAGGTACACCAGAAATGTTTAAAATGATCACAAAGTGTAATTATAGGTAATTTTTGAATTTTACAAAAATTGAAAAATTAAGAATTTTTCATGTACCGGGGCACACGACAAATCGTTAAAAATAACAGAAAAAACATCATTAAAAAATTCAAAATTTAAGGAGTTTCTTATGAACCCAGGTACACCAGAAATGTTTAAAATGATCACAAAGTGTAATTATAGGTAATTTTGAATTTTACAAAAATTCAAAAATTAAGAATTTTTCATGCGCCGGGGTACACGACAAATTGTTAAAAATAACATAAAAAATATCATTAAAAAATTCAAAATTTAAGGAGTTTCTCATGAACCCAGGTACATCAGAAATGTTTAAAATGATCACAAAGTGTAATTATAGGTAATTTTTGAATTTTACAAAAATTGAAAAATTAAGAATTTTTCATGTACCAGGGTACACGACAAATTGTTAAAAATAACAGAAAAAATATCATTAAAAATTCAAAATTTAAGGAGTTTCTCATGAACCCAGGTACACAAGAAATGTTTTAAAATGATCACAAAGTGTAATTATAGGTAATTTTTGAATTTTACAAAAATTCAAAAATTAAGAATTTTTCATGTACCGGGGTGCACGACAAATTGTTAAAAATAACAGAAAAAACATCATTAAAAAATTCAAAATTTAAGGAGTTTCTTATGAACCCAGGTACACCAGAAATGTTTTAAAATGATCACAAAGTGTAATTATAGGTAATTTTTGAATTTTACAAAAATTCAAAAATTAATAATTTTTCATGTACCGGGGTACACGACAAATTGTTAAAAATAACAGAAAAAACATCATTAAAAAATTCAAAATTTAAGGAGTTTCTCATGAACCCAGGTACACTAGAAATGTTTAAAATGATCACAAAGTGTAATTATAGGTAATTTTGAATTTTCCAAAAATTCAAAAATTAAGAATTTTTCATGTGCCGGGGTACACGACACATTGTTAAAAATAACAGAAAAAATATCATTAAAAATTCAAAATTTAAGGAGTTTCTCATGAACCCAGGTACACAAGAAATGTTTTAAAATGATCACAAAGTGTAATTATAGGTAATTTTTGAATTTTACAAAAATTAAAAAATTAAGAATTTTTCATGTACCGGGGTACACGACAAATTGTAAAAAATAACAGAAAAATATCATTAAAAAATTCAAAATTTAAGGAGTTTCTCATGAACCTAGGTACACCAGAAATGTTTTAAAATGATCACAAAGTGTAATTATAGGTAATTTTTGAATTTTACAAAAATTCAAAAATTAAGAATTTTTCATGTACCGGGGTACACGACAAATTGTTAAAAATAACAGAAAAAACATCATTAAAAAATTCAAAATTTAAGGAGTTTCTCATGAACCTAGGTACACCAGAAATGTTATAAAATGATCACAAAGTGTAATTATAGGTAATTTTTGAATTTTACAAAAATTCAAAAATTAATAATTTTTCATGTACCGGGGTACACGACAAATTGTTAAAAATAACAGAAAAAATATCATTAAAAACTTCAAAATTTAAGGAGTTTCTCATGAACCCAGGTACACCAGAAATGTTTAAAATGATCACAAAGTGTAATTATAGGTAATTTTTGAATTTTACAAAAATTAAGAATTTTTCATGTACCGGGGTACACGACAAATTGTTAAAAATAACAGAAAAAATATCATTAAAAATTCAAAATTTAAGGAGTTTCTCATGAACCAGGTACACTAGAAATGTTTAAAATGATCACAAAGTGTAATTATAGGTAATTTTTGAATTTAACAAAAATTGAAAAATTAAGAATTTTTCATGTACCGGGGTACACGACAAATTGTTCAAAATAACAGAAAAAATATCATTAAAAAATTCAAAATTTAAGGAGTTTCTCATGAACCTAGGTACACTAGAAATGTTTTAAAATGATCACAAAGTGTAATTATATGTAATTTTTCAATTTTACAAAAATTCAAAAATTAAGAATTTTTCATGTACCGGGGTACACGACAAATTGTTAAAAATAACAGAAAAAACATCATTAAAAAATTCAAAATTTAAGGAGTTTCTCATGAACCCAGGTACACAAGAAATGTTTTAAAATGATCACAAAGTGTAATTATAGGTAATTTTTGAATTTAACAAAAATTGAAAAATTAAGAATTTTTCATGTACCGGGGTACACGACAAATTGTTAAAAATAACAGAAAAAATATTATTAAAAAATTCAAAATTTAAGGAGTTTCTCATGAACCAAGGTACACCAGAAATGTTTTAAAATGATCACAAAGTGTAATTATATGTTACTTTTGAATTTTACAAAAATTCAAAAATTAAGAATTTTTCATGTACCGGGGTACACGACAAATTGTTAAAAATAACAGAAAAAACATCATTAAAAAATTCAAAATTTAAGGAGTTTCTCATGAACCCAGGTACACCAGAAATGTTTAAAATGATCACAAAGTGTAATTATAGGTAATTTTTGAATTTTACAAAAATTAAGAATTTTTCATGTACCGGGGTACACGACAAATTGTTAAAAATAACAGAAAAAATATCATTAAAAAATTCAAAATTTAAGGAGTTTCTCATGAACCCAGGTACACCAGAAATGTTTAAAATGATCACAAAGTGTAATTATAGGTAATTTTTGAATTTAACTAAAATTGAAAAATTAAGAATTTTTCTTGTACCGGGGTACACGACAAATTGTTAAAAATAACAGAAAAAATATCATTAAAAAATTCAAAATTTAAGGAGTTTCTCATGAACCTAGGTACACCAGAAATGTTTAAAATGATCACAATGTGTAATTATAGGTAATTTTTGAATTTTACAAAAATTAAAAAATTAAGAATTTTTCATGCACCGGGGTACACGACAAATTGTTAAAAATAACAGAAAAAATATCATTAAAAAATTCAAAATTTAAGGAGTTTCTCATGAACCCAGGTACACTAGAAATGTTTAAAATGATCACAAAGTGTAATTATAGGTAATTTTTGAATTTAACAAAAATTGAAAAATTAAGAATTTTTCTTGTACCGGGGTACACGACAAATTGTTAAAAATAACAGAAAAAATATCATTAAAAAATTCAAAATTTAAGGAGTTTCTCATGAACCTAGGTACACCAGAAATGTTTAAAATGATCACAAAGTGTAATTATAGGTAATTTTTGAATTTTACAAAAATTGAAAAATTAAGAATTTTTCATGTACCGGGGTACACGACAAATTGTTAAAAATATCATTAAAAATTCAAAATTTAAGGAGTTTCTCATGAACCCAGGTACACAAGAAATGTTTTAAAATGATCACAAAGTGTAATTATAGGTAATTTTTGAATTTTACAAAAATTCAAAAATTAAGAATTTTTCATGTACCGGGGTACACGACAAATTGTTAAAAATAACAGAAAAAAACATCATTAAAAAATTCAAAATTTAAGGAGTTTCTTATGAACCCAGGTACACCAGAAATGTTTAAAATGATCACAAAGTGTAATTATAGGTAATTTTGAATTTTACAAAAATTCAAAAATTAAGAATTTTTCATGTGCCGGGGTACACGACAAATTGTTAAAAATAACAGAAAAAATATCATTAAAAAATTCAAAACTTAAGGAGTTTCTCATGAACCCAGGTACATCAGAAATATTTAAAATGATCACAAAGTGTAATTATAGGTAATTTTTGAATTTTACAAAAATTGAAAAATTAATAATTTTTCATGTACCGGGGTACACGACAAATTGTTAAAAATAACAGAAAAAATATCATTAAAAATTCAAAATTTAAGGAGTTTCTCATGAACCCAGGTACACAAGAAATGTTTTAAAATGATCACAAAGTGTAATTATAGGTAATTTTTGAATTTTACAAAAATTCAAAAATTAAGAATTTTTCATGTACCGGGGTACACGACAAATTGTTAAAAATAACAGAAAAAACATCATTAAAAAATTCAAAATTTAAGGAGTTTCTTATGAACCCAGGTACACCAGAAATGTTTAAAATGATCACAAAGTGTAATTATAGGTAATTTTGAATTTTACAAAAATTCAAAAATTAAAAATTTTTCATGTGCCGGGGTACACGACAAATTGTTAAAAATAATAGAAAAAATATCATTAAAAATTCAAAATTTAAGGAGTTTCTCATGAACCCAGGTACACCAGAAATGTTATAAAATGATCACAAAATGTAATTATAGGTAATTTTTGAATTTTACAAAAATTCAAAAATTAATAATTTTTCATGTACCGGGGTACACGACAAATTGTTAAAAATAACAGAAAAATATCATTAAAAACTTCAAAATTTAAGGAGTTTCTCATGAACCCAGGTACATCAGAAATGTTTTAAAATGATCACAAAGTGTAATTATAGGTAATTTTTGAATTTTACAAAAATTCAAAAATTAAGAATCTTTCATGTACCGGGGTACACGACAAATTGTTAAAAATAACAGAAAAAGATCATTAAAAAATTCAAAATTTAAGGAGTTTCTCATGAACCCAGGTACACCATAAATGTTTAAAATGATCACAAAGTGTAATTATAGGTAATTTTTGAATTTTACAAAAATTAAGAATTTTTCATGTACCGGGGTACACGACAAATTGTTAAAAATAAAAGAAAAAATATCATTAAAAAATTCAAAATTTAAGGAGTTTCTCATGAACCCAGGTACACTAGAAATGTTTAAAATGATCACAAAGTGTAATTATAGGTAATTTTTGAATTTAACAAAAATTGAAAAATTAAGAATTTTTCATGTACCGGGGTACACGACAAATTGTTAAAAATAACAGAAAAAATATCATTAAAAATTCAAAATTTAAAGAGTTTCTCATGAACCTAGGTACACCAGAAATGTTTAAAATGATCACAAAGTGTAATTATAGGTAATTTTTGAATTTTACCAAAATTGAAAAATTAAGAATTTTTCATGTACCGGGGTACACGACAAATTGTTAAAAATAACATAAAAAATATCATTAAAAATTCAAAATTTAAGGAGTTTCTCATGAACCCAGGTACACAAGAAATGTTTTAAAATGATCACAAAGTGTAATTATAGGTAATTTTTGAATTTTACAAAAATTCAAAAATTAAGAATTTTTCATGTACCGGGGTACACGACAAATTGTTAAAAATAACAGAAAAAACATCATTAAAAAATTCAAAATTTAAGGAGTTTCTTATTAACCCAGGTACACCAGAAATGTTTAAAATGATCACAAAGTGTAATTATAGGTAATTATGAATTTTACAAAAATTCAAAAATTAAGAATTTTTCATGTGCCGGGGTACACGACAAATTGTTAAAAATAACAGAAAAAATATCATTAAAAATTCAAAATTGAAGGAGTTTCTCATGAACCCAGGTACACAAGAAATGTTTTAAAATGATCACATATTGTAATTATAGGAAACTTTTGAATTTTACAAAAATTGAAAAATTAAGAATTTTTCATGTACCGGGGTACACGACAAATTGTTAAAAATAACAGAAAAAATATCATTAAAAAATTCAAAATTTAAGGAGTTTCTCATGAACCTAGGTACACCAGAAATGTTTTAAAATGATCACAAAGTGTAATTATAGGTAATTTTTGAATTTTACAAAAATTCAAAAATTAAGAATTTTTCATGTACCGGGGTACACGACAAATTGTTAAAAATAACAGAAAAAACATCATTAAAAAATTCAAAATTTAAGGAGTTTCTCATGAACCTAGGTACACCAGAAATGTTTTAAAATGATCACAAAGTGTAATTATATGTAGTTTTTGAATTTTACAAAAATTCAAAAATTAAGAATTTTTCATGTACCGGGGTACACGACAAATTGTTAAAAATAACAGAAAAAACATCATTAAAAAATTCAAAATTTAAGGAGTTTCTCATGAACCCAGGTACACCAGAAATGTTTAAAATGATCACAAAGTGTAATTATAGGTAATTTTTGAATTTTACAAAAATTAAGAATTTTTCATGTACCGGGGTACACGACAAATTGTTAAAAATAACAGAAAAAATATCATTAAAAAATTCAAAATTTAAGGAGTTTCTCATGAACCTAGGTACACCAAAAATGTTTAAAATGATCACAAAGTGTAATTATAGGTAATTTTTGAATTTTACAAAAATTGAAAAATTAAGAATTTTTCATGTACCGGGGTACACGACAAATTGTTAAAAATAACATAAAAAATATCATTAAAAATTCAAAATTGAAGGAGTTTCTCATGAACCCAGGTACACAAGAAATGTTTTAAAATGATCACAAAGTGTAATTATAGGTAATTTTTGAATTTTACAAAAATTCAAAAATTAAGAATTTTTCATGTACCGGGGTACACGACAAATTGTTAAAAATAACATAAAAAACATCATTAAAAAATTCAAAATTTAAGGAGTTTCTTATTAACCCAGGTACACCAGAAATGTTTAAAATGATCACAAAGTGTAATTATAGGTAATTATGAATTTTACAAAAATTCAAAAATTAAGAATTTTTCATGTGCCGGGGTACACGACAAATTGTTAAAAATAACAGAAAAAATATCATTAAAAATTCAAAATTGAAGGAGTTTCTCATGAACCCAGGTACACAAGAAATGTTTTAAAATGATCACATATTGTAATTATAGGAAATTTTTGAATTTTACAAAAATTGAAAAATTAAGAATTTTTCATGTACCGGGGTACACGACAAATTGTTAAAAATAACAGAAAAAATATCATTAAAAAATTCAAAATTTAAGGAGTTTCTCATGAACCTAGGTACACCAGAAATGTTTTAAAATGATCACAAAGTGTAATTATAGGTAATTTTTGAATTTTACAAAAATTCAAAAATTAAGAATTTTTCATGTACCGGGGTACACGACAAATTGTTAAAAATAACAGAAAAAACATCATTAAAAAATTCAAAATTTAAGGAGTTTCTCATGAACCTAGGTACACCAGAAATGTTTCAAAATGATCACAAAGTGTAATTATATGTAGTTTTTGAATTTTACAAAAATTCAAAAATTAAGAATTTTTCATGTACCGGGGTACACGACAAATTGTTAAAAATAACAGAAAAAACATCATTAAAAAATTCAAAATTTAAGGAGTTTCTCATGAACCCAGGTACACCAGAAATGTTTAAAATGATCACAAATTGTAATTATAGGTAATTTTTGAATTTTACAAAAATTAAGAATTTTTCATGTACCGGGGTACACGACAAATTGTTAAAAATAACAGAAAAAATATCATTAAAAAATTCAAAATTTAAGGAGTTTCTCATGAACCCAGGTACACTAGAAATGTTTAAAATGATCACAAAGTGTAATTATAAGGTAATTTTTGAATTTAACAAAAATTGAAAAATTAAGAATTTTTCTTGTACCGGGGTACACGACAAATTGTTAAAAATAACAGAAAAAATATCATTAAAAAATTCAAAATTTAAGGAGTTTCTCATGAACCTAGGTACACCAGAAATGTTTAAAATGATCACAAAGTGTAATTATAGGTAATTTTTGAATTTTACAAAAATTGAAAAATTAAGAATTTTTCATGCACCGGGGTACACGACAAATTGTTAAAAATAACAGAAACAATATCATTAAAAAATTCAAAATTTAAGGAGTTTCTCATGAACCCAGGTACACTAGAAATGTTTAAAATGATCACAAAGTGTAATTATAGGTAATTTTTGAATTTAACAAAAATTGAAAAATTAAAAATTTTTCTTGTACCGGGGTACACGACAAATTGTTAAAAATAACAGAAAAAATATCATTAAAAAATTCAAAATTTAAGGAGTTTCTCATGAACCTAGGTACACCAAAAATGTTTAAAATGATCACAAAGTGTAATTATAGGTAATTTTTGAATTTTACAAAAATTGAAAAATTAAGAATTTTTCATGTACCGGGGTACACGACAAATTGTTAAAAATAACATAAAAAATATCATTAAAAATTCAAAATTTAAGGAGTTTCTCATGAACCCAGGTACACAAGAAATGTTTTAAAATGATCACAAAGTGTAATTATAGGTAATTTTTGAATTTTACAAAAATTCAAAAATTAAGAATTTTTCATGTACCGGGGTACACGACAAATTGTTAAAAATAACAGTAAAAAACATCATTAAAAAATTCAAAATTTAAGGAGTTTCTTATGAACCCAGGTACACCAGAAATGTTTAAAATGATCACAAAGTGTAATTATAGGTAATTTTGAATTTTACAAAAATTCAAAAATTAAGAATTTTTCATGTGCCGGGGTACACGACAAATTGTTAAAAATAACAGAAAAAATATCATTAAAAAATTCAAAACTTAAGGAGTTTCTCATGAACCCAGGTACATCAGAAATGTTTAAAATGATCACAAAGTGTAATTATAGGTAATTTTTGAATTTTACAAAAATTGAAAAATTAAGAATTTTTCATGTACCGGGGTACACGACAAATTATTAAAAATAACAGAAAAAATATCATTAAAAATTCAAAATTTAAGGAGTTTCTCATGAACCCAGGTACACAAGAAATGTTTTAAAATGATCACAAAGTGTAATTATAGGTAATTTTTGAATTTTACAAAAATTCAAAAATTAAGAATTTTTCATGTACCGGGGTACACGACAAATTGTTAAAAATAACAGAAAAAACATCATTAAAAAATTCAAAATTTAAGGAGTTTCTTATGAACCCAGGTACACCAGAAATGTTTAAAATGATCACAAAGTGTAATTATAGGTAATTTTGAATTTTACAAAAATTCAAAAATTAAGAATTTTTCATGTGCCGGGGTACACGACAAATTGTTAAAAATAATAGAAAAAATATCATTAAAAATTCAAAATTTAAGGAGTTTCTCATGAACCCAGGTACACAAGAAATGTTTTAAAATGATCACAAAGTGTAATTATAGGTAATTTTTGAATTTTACAAAAATTGAAAACTTAAGAATTTTTCATGTACCGGGGTACACGACAAATTGTTAAAAATAACAGAAAAAATATCATTAAAAAATTCAAAATCTAAGGAGTTTCTCATGAACCTAGGTACACCAGAAATGTTTTATAATGATCACAAAGTGTAATTATAGGTAATTTTTGAATTTTACAAAAATTGAAAAATTAAGAATTTTTCATGTACCGGGGTACACGACAAATTGTTAAAAATAACAGAAAAAACATCATTAAAAAATTCAAAATTTAAGGAGTTTCTCATGAACCCAGGTACACCAGAAATGTTATAAAATGATCACAAAATGTAATTATAGGTAATTTTTGAATTTTACAAAAATTCAAAAATTAATAATTTTTCATGTACCGGGGTACACGACAAATTGTTAAAAATAACAGAAAAATATCATTAAAAACTTCAGAATTTAAGGAGTTTCTCATGAACCCAGGTACACCAGAAATGTTTTAAAATGATCACAAAGTGTAATTATAGGTAATTTTTGAATTTTACAAAAATTCAAAAATTAAGAATTTTTCATGTACCGGGGTACACGACAAATTGTTAAAAATAACAGAAAAATATCATTAAAAAATTCAAAATTTAAGGAGTTTCTCATGAACCAAGGTACACCAGAAATGTTTAAAATGATCACAAAGTGTAATTATAGGTAATTTTTGAATTTTACAAAAATTGAAAAATTAAGAATTTTTCATGTACCGGGGTACACGACAAATTGTTAAAAATAACATAAAAAATATCATTAAAAATTCAAAATTTAAGGAGTTTCTCATGAACCCAGGTACACAAGAAATGTTTTAAAATGATCACAAAGTGTAATTATAGGTAATTTTGAATTTTACAAAAATTCAAAAATTAAGAATTTTTCATGTGCCGGGGTACACGACAAATTGTTAAAAATAACAGAAAAAATATCATTAAAAAATTCAAAACTTAAGGAGTTTCTCATGAACCCAGGTACATCAGAAATGTTTAAAATGATCACAAAGTGTAATTATAGGTAATTTTTGAATTTTACAAAAATTGAAAAATTAAGAATTTTTCATGTACCGGGGTACACGACAAATTATTAAAAATAACAGAAAAAATATCATTAAAAATTCAAAATTTAAGGAGTTTCTCATGAACCAAGGTACACCAGAAATGTTTAAAATGATCACAAAGTGTAATTATAGGTAATTTTTGAATTTTACAAAAATTGAAAAATTAAGAATTTTTCATGTACCGGGGTACACGACAAATTGTTAAAAATAACATAAAAAATATCATTAAAAATTCAAAATTTAAGGAGTTTCTCATGAACCCAGGTACACAAGAAATGTTTTAAAATGATCACAAAGTGTAATTATAGGTAATTTTGAATTTTACAAAAATTGAAAACTTAAGAATTTTTCATGTACCGGGGTACACGACAAATTGTTAAAAATAACAGAAAAAATATCATTAAAAAATTCAAAATTTAAGGAGTTTCTCATGAACCTAGGTACACCAAAAATGTTTAAAATGATCACAAAGTGTAATTATAGGTAATTTTTGAATTTTACAAAAATTGAAAAATTAAGAATTTTTCATGTACCGGGGTACACGACAAATTGTTAAAAATAACATAAAAAATATCATTAAAAATTCAAAATTTAAGGAGTTTCTCATGAACCCAGGTACACAAGAAATGTTTTAAAATGATCACAAAGTGTAATTATAGGTAATTTTTGAATTTTACAAAAATTCAAAAATTAAGAATTTTTCATGTACCGGGGTACACGACAAATTGTTAAAAATAACAGTAAAAAACATCATTAAAAAATTCAAAATTTAAGGAGTTTCTTATGAACCCAGGTACACCAGAAATGTTTAAAATGATCACAAAGTGTAATTATAGGTAATTTTGAATTTTACAAAAATTCAAAAATTAAGAATTTTTCATGTGCCGGGGTACACGACAAATTGTTAAAAATAACAGAAAAAATATCATTAAAAAATTCAAAACTTAAGGAGTTTCTCATGAACCCAGGTACATCAGAAATGTTTAAAATGATCACAAAGTGTAATTATAGGTAATTTTTGAATTTTACAAAAATTGAAAAATTAAGAATTTTTCATGTACCGGGGTACACGACAAATTATTAAAAATAACAGAAAAAATATCATTAAAAATTCAAAATTTAAGGAGTTTCTCATGAACCCAGGTACACAAGAAATGTTTTAAAATGATCACAAAGTGTAATTATAGGTAATTTTTGAATTTTACAAAAATTCAAAAATTAAGAATTTTTCATGTACCGGGGTACACGACAAATTGTTAAAAATAACAGAAAAAACATCATTAAAAAATTCAAAATTTAAGGAGTTTCTTATGAACCCAGGTACACCAGAAATGTTTAAAATGATCACAAAGTGTAATTATAGGTAATTTTGAATTTTACAAAAATTCAAAAATTAAGAATTTTTCATGTGCCGGGGTACACGACAAATTGTTAAAAATAATAGAAAAAATATCATTAAAAATTCAAAATTTAAGGAGTTTCTCATGAACCCAGGTACACAAGAAATGTTTTAAAATGATCACAAAGTGTAATTATAGGTAATTTTTGAATTTTACAAAAATTGAAAACTTAAGAATTTTTCATGTACCGGGGTACACGACAAATTGTTAAAAATAACAGAAAAAATATCATTAAAAAATTCAAAATTTAAGGAGTTTCTCATGAACCTAGGTACACCAGAAATGTTTTATAATGATCACAAAGTGTAATTATAGGTAATTTTTGAATTTTACAAAAATTGAAAAATTAAGAATTTTTCATGTACCGGGGTACACGACAAATTGTTAAAAATAACAGAAAAAACATCATTAAAAAATTCAAAATTTAAGGAGTTTCTCATGAACCCAGGTACACCAGAAATGTTATAAAATGATCACAAAATGTAATTATAGGTAATTTTTGAATTTTACAAAAATTCAAAAATTAATAATTTTTCATGTACCGGGGTACACGACAAATTGTTAAAAATAACAGAAAAATATCATTAAAAACTTCAGAATTTAAGGAGTTTCTCATGAACCCAGGTACACCAGAAATGTTTTAAAATGATCACAAAGTGTAATTATAGGTAATTTTTGAATTTTACAAAAATTCAAAAATTAAGAATTTTTCATGTACCGGGGTACACGACAAATTGTTAAAAATAACAGAAAAATATCATTAAAAAATTCAAAATTTAAGGAGTTTCTCATGAACCAAGGTACACCAGAAATGTTTAAAATGATCACAAAGTGTAATTATAGGTAATTTTTGAATTTTACAAAAATTAAGAATTTTTCATGTACCGGGGTACACGACAAATTGTTAAAAATAACAGAAAAAATATCATTAAAAAATTCAAAATTTAAGGAGTTTCTCATGAACCGAGGTACACTAGAAATGTTTAAAATGATCACAAAGTGTAATTATAGGTAATTTTTGAATTTAACAAAAATTGAAAAATTAAGAATTTTTCATGTACCGGGGTACACGATAAATTGTTAAAAATAACAGAAAAAATATCATTAAAAAATTCAAAATTTAAAGAGTTTCTCATGAACCTAGGTACACCAGAAATGTTTAAAATGATCACAAAGTGTAATTATAGGTAATTTTTGAATTTTACAAAAATTGAAAAATTAAGAATTTTTCATGTACCGGGGTACATGACAAATTGTTAAAAATAACATAAAAAATATCATTAAAAATTCAAAATTTAAGGAGTTTCTCATGAACCCAGGTACACAAGAAATGTTTTAAAATGATCACAAAGTGTAATTATAGGTAATTTTTGAATTTTACAAAAATTTAAAAATTAAGAATTTTTCATGTACCGGGGTACACGACAAATTGTTAAAAATAACAGAAAAAACATCATTAAAAAATTCAAAATTTAAAGAGTTTCTTATGAACCCAGGTACACCAGAAATGTTTAAAATGATCACAAAGTGTAATTATAGGTAATTTTGAATTTTACAAAAATTCAAAAATTAAGAATTTTTCATGTGCCGGGGTACACGACAAATTGTTAAAAATAACAGAAAAAATATCATTAAAATTCAAAATTGAAGGAGTTTCTCATGAACCCAGGTACACAAGAAATGTTTTAAAATGATCACAAATTGTAATTATAGGTAATTTTTGAATTTTACAAAAATTGAAAAATTAAGAATTTTTCATGTACCGGGGTACACGACAAATTGTTAAAAATAACAGAAAAAATATCATTAAAAAATTCAAAATTTAAGGAGTTTCTCATGAACCTAGGTACACCAGAAATGTTTTAAAATGATCACAAAGTGTAATTATAGGTAATTTTTGAATTTTACAAAAATTCAAAAATTAAGAATTTTTCATGTACCGGGGTACACGACAAATTGTTAAAAATAACAGAAAAAACATCATTAAAAAATTCAAAATTTAAGGAGTTTCTTATGAACCCAGGTACACCAGAAATGTTATAAAATGATCACAAAATGTAATTATAGGTAATTTTTGAATTTTACAAAAATTTAAAAATTAATAATTTTTCATGTACCGGGGTACACGACAAATTGTTAAAAATAACAGAAAAATATCATTAAAAACTTCAAAATTTAAGGAGTTTCTCATGAACCCAGGTACACCAGAAATGTTTTAAAATGATCACAAAGTGTAATTATAGGTAATTTTTGAATTTTACAAAAATTCAAAAATTAAGAATTTTTCATGTACCGGGGTAGACGACAAATTGTTAAAAATAACAGAAAAATATCATTAAAAAATTCAAAATTTAAGGAGTTTCTCATGAACCCAGGTACACCAGAAATGTTTAAAATGATCACAAAGTGTAATTATAGGTAATTTTTGAATTTTACAAAAATTAAGAATTTTTCATGTACCGGGGTACACGACAAATTGTTAAAAATAACAGAAAAAATATCATTAAAAATTCAAAATTTAAGGAGTTTCTCATGAACCCAGGTACACTAGAAATGTTTAAAATGATCACAAAGTGTAATTATAGGTAATTTTTGAATTTAACAAAAATTGAAAAATTAAGAATTTTTCATGTACCGGGGTACACGACAAATTGTTAAAACTAACAGAAAAAATATCATTAAAAAATTCAAAATTTAAGGAGTTTCTCATGAACCCAGGTACACCAGAAATGTTATAAAATGATCACAAAATGTAATTATAGGTAATTTTTGAATTTTACAAAAATTCAAAAATTAATAATTTTTCATGTACCGGGGTACACGACAAATTGTTAAAAATAACAGAAAAATATCATGAAAAACTTCAGAATTTAAGGAGTTTCTCATGAACCCAGGTACACCAGAAATGTTTTAAAATGATCACAAAGTGTAATTATAGGTAATTTTTGAATTTT
This sequence comes from Cichorium intybus, assembly GCA_023525715.1. Taxonomy (NCBI): domain Eukaryota; kingdom Viridiplantae; phylum Streptophyta; class Magnoliopsida; order Asterales; family Asteraceae; genus Cichorium; species Cichorium intybus. The sequence goes on from CM042015.1 coordinate 117,377,527, forward strand.
ACAAAAATTCAAAAATTAAGAATTTTTCATGTACCGGGGTACACGACAAATTGTTAAAAATAACAGAAAAATATCATTAAAAAATTCAAAATTTAAGGAGTTTCTCATGAACCAAGGTACACCAGAAATGTTTAAAATGATCACAAAGTGTAATTATAGGTAATTTTTGAATTTTACAAAAATTGAAAAATTAAGAATTTTTCATGTACCGGGGTACACGACAAATTGTTAAAAATAACAGAAAAAATATCATTAAAAAATTCAAAATTTAAGGAGTTTCTCATGAACCCAGGTACACTAGAAATGTTTAAAATGATCACAAAGTGTAATTATAGGTAATTTTTGAATTTAACAAAAATTGAAAAATTAAGAATTTTTCATGTACCGGGGTACACGATAAATTGTTAAAAATAACAGAAAAATATCATTAAAAAATTCAAAATTTAAAGAGTTTCTCATGAACCTAGGTACACCAGAAATGTTTAAAATGATCACAAAGTGTAATTATAGGTAATTTTTGAATTTTACAAAAAGTGAAAAATTAAGAATTTTTCATGTACCGGGGGTACACGACAAATTGTTAAAAATAACATAAAAAATATCATTAAAAATTCAAAATTTAAGGAGTTTCTCATGAACCCAGGTACACAAGAAATGTTTTAAAATGAACACAAAGTGTAATTATAGGTAATTTTTGAATTTTACAAAAATTTTAAAATTAAGAATTTTTCATGTACCGGGGTACACGACAAATTGTTAAAAATAACAGAAAAAACATCAATAAAAAATTCAAATTTTAAGGAGTTTCTTATGAACCCAGGTACACCAGAAATGTTATAAAATTATCACAAAATGTAATTATAGGTAATTTTTGAATTTTACAAAAATTTAAAAATTAATAATTTTTCATGTACCGGGGTACACCACAAATTGTTAAAAATAACAGAAAAATATCATTAAAAACTTCAAAATTTAAGGAGTTTCTCATGAACCCAGGTACACCATAAATGTTTTAAAATGATCACAAAGTGTAATTATAGGTAATTTTTGAATTTTACAAAAATTAAGAATTTTTCATGTACCGGGGTACACGACAAATTGTTAAAAATAACAGAAAAAATATCATTAAAAATTCAAAATTTAAGGAGTTTCTCATGAACCCAGGTACACTAGAAATGTTTAAAATGATCACAAAGTGTAATTATAGGTAATTTTTGAATTTAACAAAAATTGAAAAATTAAGAATTTTTCATGTACCGGGGTACACGACAAATTGTTAAAAATAACACAAAAAATATCATTAAAAAATTCAAAATTTAAGGAGTTTCTCATGAACCCAGGTACACCAGAAATGTTATAAAATCATCACAAAATGTAATTATAGGTAATTTTTGAAATTTACAAAAATTCAAAAATTAATAATTTTTCATGTACCGGGGTACACGACAAATTGTTAAAAATAACAGAAAAATATCATGAAAAACTTCAGAATTTAAGGAGTTTCTCATGAACCCAGGTACACCAGAAATGTTTTAAAATGATCACAAAGTGTAATTATAGGTAATTTTTGAATTTTACAAAAATTCAAAAATTAAGAATTTTTCATGTACCGGGGTACACGACAAATTGTTAAAAATAACAGAAAAATATCATTAAAAAATTCAAAATTTAAGGAGTTTCTCATGAACCAAGGTACACCAGAAATGTTTAAAATGATCACAAAGTGTAATTATAGGTAATTTTTGAATTTTACAAAAATTAAGAATTTTTCATGTACCGGGGTACACGACAAATTGTTAAAAATAACAGAAAAAATATCATTAAAAAATTCAAAATTTAAGGAGTTTCTCATGAACCCAGGTACACTAGAAATGTTTAAAATGATCACAAAGTGTAATTATAGGTAATTTTTGAATTTAACAAAAATTGAAAAATTAAGAATTTTTCATGTACCGGGGTACACGATAAATTGTTAAAAATAACAGAAAAATATCATTAAAAAATTCAAAATTTAAAGAGTTTCTCATGAACCTAGGTACACCAGAAATGTTTAAAATGATCACAAAGTGTAATTATAGGTAATTTTTGAATTTTACAAAAATTGAAAAATTAAGAATTTTTCATGTACCGGGGTACACGACAAATTGTTAAAAATAACATAAAAAATATCATTAAAAATTCAAAATTTAAGGAGTTTCTCATGAACCCAGGTACACAAGAAATGTTTTAAAATGATCACAAAGTGTAATTATAGGTAATTTTTGAATTTTACAAAAATTTAAAAATTAAGAATTTTTCATGTACCGGGGTACACGACAAATTGTTAAAAATAACAGATAAAACATCATTAAAAAATTCAAAATTTAAGGAGTTTCTTATGAACCCAGGTACACCAGAAATGTTTAAAATGATCACAAAGTGTAATTATAGGTAATTTTGAATTTTACAAAAATTCAAAAATTAAGAATTTTTCATGTGCCGGGGTACACGACAAATTGTTAAAAATAACAGAAATAATATCATTAAAAATTCAAAATTGAAGGAGTTTCTCATGAACCCAGGTACACAAGAAATGTTTTAAAATGATCACAAATTGTAATTATAGGTAATTTTTGAATTTTACAAAAATTGAAAAATTAAGAATTTTTCATGTACCGGGTTACACGACAAATTGTTAAAAATAACAGAAAAAATATCATTAAAAAATTCAAAATTTAAGGAGTTTCTTATGAACCCAGGTACACCAGAAATGTTTAAAATGATCACAAAGTGTAATTATAGGTAATTTTGAATTTTACAAAAATTCAAAAATTAAGAATTTTTCATGTGCCGGGGTACACGACAAATTGTTAAAAATAACACAAAAAATATCATTAAAAAATTCAAAATTTAAGGAGTTTCTCATGAACCCAGGTACACCAGAAATGTTATAAAATGATCACAAAATGTAATTATAGGTAATTTTTGAATTTTACAAAAATTCAAAAATTAAGAATTTTTCATGTACCGGGGTACACGACAAATTGTTAAAAATAACAGAAAAATATCATTAAAAAATTCAGAATTTTAGGAGTTTCTCATGAACCCAGGTACACCAGAAATGTTTTAAAATGATCACAAAGTGTAATTATAGGTAATTTTTGAATTTTACAAAAATTCAAAAATTAAGAATTTTTCATGTACCGGGGTACACGACAAATTGTTAAAAATAACAGAAAAATATCATTAAAAAATTCAAAATTTAAGGAGTTTCTCATGAACCAAGGTACACCAGAAATGTTTAAAATGATCACAAAGTGTAATTATAGGTAATTTTTGAATTTTACAAAAATTAAGAATTTTTCATGTACCGGGGTACACGACAAATTGTTAAAAATAACAGATAAAATATCATTAAAAAATTCAAAATTTAAGGAGTTTCTCATGAACCCAGGTACACTAGAAATGTTTAAAATGATCACAAAGTGTAATTATAGGTAATTTTTGAATTTAACAAAAATTGAAAAATTAAGAATTTTTCATGTACCGGGGTACACGATAAATTGTTAAAAATAACACAAAAAATATCATTAAAAAATTCAAAATTTAAAGAGTTTCTCATGAACCTAGGTACACCAGAAATGTTTAAAATGATCACAAAGTGTAATTATAGGAAATTTTTGAATTTTACAAAAATTGAAAAATTAAGAATTTTTCATGTACCGGGGTACACGACAAATTGTTAAAAATATCATTAAAAATTCAAAATTTAAGGAGTTTCTCATGAACCCAGGTACACAAGAAATGTTTTAAAATGATCACAAAGTGTAATTATAGGTAATTTTTGAATTTTACAAAAATTTAAAAATTAAGAATTTTTCATGTACCGGGGTACACGACAAATTGTTAAAAATAACAGAAAAAACATCATTAAAAAATTCAAAATTTAAGGAGTTTCTTATGAACCCAGGTACACCAGAAATGTTTAAAATGATCACAAAGTGTAATTATAGGTAACTTTTAAATTTTACAAAAATTCAAAAATTAAGAATTTTTCATGTGCCGGGGTACACGACAAATTGTTAAAAATAACAGAAAAAATATCATTAAAAATTCAAAATTGAAGGAGTTTCTCATGAACCCAGGTACACAAGAAATGTTTTAAAATGATCACAAATTGTAATTATAGGTAATTTTTGAATTTTACAAAAATTGAAAAATTAAGAATTTTTCATGTACCGGGGTACACGACAAATTGTTAAAAATAACAGAAAAAATATCATTAAAAAATTCAAAATTTAAGGAGTTTCTCATGAACCTAGGTACACCAGAAATGTTTTAAAATGATCACAAAGTGTAATTATAGGTAATTTTTGAATTTTACAAAAATTCAAAAATTAAGAATTTTTCATGTACCGGGGTACACGACAAATTGTTAAAAATAACACAAAAAACATCATTAAAAAATTCAAAATTTAAGGAGTTTCTTATGAACCCAGGTACACCAGAAATGTTATAAAATGATCACAAAATGTAATTATAGGTAATTTTTGAATTTTACAAAAATTTAAAAATTAATAATTTTTCATGTACCGGGGTACACGACAAATTGTTAAAAATAACAGAAAAATATCATTAAAAACTTCAAAATTTAAGGAGTTTCTCATGAACCCAGGTACACCAGAAATGTTTTAAAATGATCACAAAGTGTAATTATAGGTAATTTTTGAATTTTACAAAAATTCAAAAATTAAGAATTTTTCATGTACCGGGGTACACGACAAATTGTTAAAAATAACAGAAAAATATCATTAAAAAATTCAAAATTTAAGGAGTTTCTCATGAAGCCAGGTACACCAGAAATGTTTAAAATGATCACAAAGTGTAATTATAGGTAATTTTTGAATTTTACAAAAATTAAGAATTTTTCATGTACCGGGGTACACGACAAATTGTTAAAAATAACAGAAAAAATATCATTAAAAATTCAAAATTTAAGGAGTTTCTCATGAACCCAGGTACACTAGAAATGTTTAAAATGATCACAAAGTGTAATTATAGGTAATTTTTGAATTTAACAAAAATTGAAAAATTAAGAATTTTTCATGTACCGGGGTACACGACAAATTGTTAAAAATAACAGAAAAAATATCATTAAAAAATTCAAAATTTAAGGAGTTTCTCATGAACCTAGGTACACCAGAAATGTTTAAATTGATCACAAAGTGTAATTATAGGTAATTTTTGAATTTTACAAAAATTGAAAAATTAAGAATTTTTCATGTACCGGGGTACACGACAAATTGTTAAAAATAACAGAAAAAATATCATTAAAAAATTCAAAATTGAAGGAGTTTCTCATGAACCCAGGTACACCAGAAATGTTTTAAAATGATCACAAAGTGTAATTATAGGTAATTTTTGAATTTTACAAAAATTCAAAAATTAAGAATTTTTCATGTACCGGGGTACACGACAAATTGTTAAAAATAACAGAAAAATATCATTAAAAAATTCAAAATTTAAGGAGTTTCTCATGAAGCCAGGTACACCAGAAATGTTTAAAATGATCACAAAGTGTAATTATAGGTAATTTTTGAATTTTACAAAAATTAAGAATTTTTCATGTACCGGGGTACACGACAAATTGTTAAAAATAACAGAAAAAATATCATTAAAAATTCAAAATTTAAGGAGTTTCTCATGAACCCAGGTACACTAGAAATGTTTAAAATGATCACAAAGTGTAATTATAGGTAATTTTTGAATTTAACAAAAATTGAAAAATTAAGAATTTTTCATGTACCGGGGTACACGACAAATTGTTAAAAATAACAGAAAAAATATCATTAAAAAATTCAAAATTTAAGGAGTTTCTCATGAACCTAGGTACACCAGAAATGTTTAAATTGATCACAAAGTGTAATTATAGGTAATTTTTGAATTTTACAAAAATTGAAAAATTAAGAATTTTTCATGTACCGGGGTACACGACAAATTGTTAAAAATAACAGAAAAAATATCATTAAAAAATTCAAAATTTAAGGAGTTTCTCATGAACCTAGGTACACCAGAAATGTTTTAAAATGATCACGAAGTGTAATTATAGGTAATTTTTGAATTTTACAAAAATTCAAAAATTAAGAATTTTTCATGTACCGGGATACACGACAAATTGTTAAAAATAACAGAAAAAACATCATTAAAAAATTCAAAATTTAAGGAGTTTCTTATGAACCCAGGTACACCAGAAATGTTTAAAATGATCACAAAGTGTAATTATAGGTAACTTTTAAATTTTTCAAAAATTCAAAAATTAAGAATTTTTCATGTGCCGGGGTACACGACAAATTGTTAAAAATAACAGAAAAAATATCATTAAAAATTCAAAATTGAAGGAGTTTCTCATGAACCCAGGTACACAAGAAATGTTTTAAAATGATCACAAATTGTAATTATAGGTAATTTTTGAATTTTACAAAAATTGAAAAATTAAGAATTTTTCATGTACCCGGGGTACACGACAAATTGTTAAAAATAACAGAAAAAATATCATTAAAAAATTCAAAATTGAAGGAGTTTCTCATGAACCTAGGTACACCAGAAATGTTTTAAAATGATCACAAAGTGTAATTATAGGTAATTTTTGAATTTTACAAAAATTCAAAAATTAAGAATTTTTCATGTACCGGGGTACACGACAAATTGTTAAAAATAACAGAAAAAACATCATTAAAAAATTCAAAATTTAAGGAGTTTCTTATGAACCCAGGTACACCATAAATGTTATAAAATGATCACAAAATGTAATTATAGGTAATTTTTGAATTTTACAAAAATTTAAAAATTAATAATTTTTCATGTACCGGGGTACACGACAAATTGTTAAAAATAACAGAAAAATATCATTAAAAACTTCAAAATTTAAGGAGTTTCTCATGAACCCAGGTACACCAGAAATGTTTTAAAATGATCACAAAGTGTAATTATAGGTAATTTTTGAATTTTACAAAAATTCAAAAATTAAGAATTTTTCATGTACCGGGGTACACGACAAATTGTTAAAAATAACAGAAAAATATCATTAAAAAATTCAAAATTTAAGGAGTTTCTCATGAACCCAGGTACACCAGAAATGTTTAAAATGATCACAAAGTGTAATTATAGGAAATTTTTGAATTTTACAAAAATTAAGAATTTTTCATGTACCGGGGTACACGACAAATTGTTAAAAATAACAGAAAAAATATCATTAAAAATTCAAAATTTAAGGAGTTTCTCATGAACCCAGGTACACTAGAAATGTTTAAAATGATCACAAAGTGTAATTATAGGTAATTTTTGAATTTAACAAAAATTGAAAAATTAAGAATTTTTCATGTACCGGGGTACACGACAAATTGTTAAAAATAACAGAAAAAATATCATTAAAAAATTCAAAATTTAAGGAGTTTCTCATGAACCCAGGTACACCAGAAATGTTTAAAATGATCACAAAGTGTAATTATAGGAAATTTTTGAATTTTACAAAAATTAAGAATTTTTCATGTACCGGGGTACACGACAAATTGTTAAAAATAACAGAAAAAATATCATTAAAAATTCAAAATTTAAGGAGTTTCTCATGAACCCAGGTACACTAGAAATGTTTAAAATGATCACAAAGTGTAATTATAGGTAATTTTTGAATTTAACAAAAATTGAAAAATTAAGAATTTTTCATGTACCGGGGTACACGACAAATTGTTAAAAATAACAGAAAAAATATCATTAAAAATTCAAAATTTAAGGAGTTTCTCATGAACCCAGGTACACTAGAAATGTTTAAAATGATCACAAAGTGTAATTATAGGTAATTTTTGAATTTAACAAAAATTGAAAAATTAAGAATTTTTCATGTACCGGGGTACACGACAAATTGTTAAAAATAACAGAAAAAATATCATTAAAAAATTCAAAATTTAAGGAGTTTCTCATGAACCTAGGTACACCAGAAATGTTTAAATTGATCACAAAGTGTAATTATAGGTAATTTTTGAATTTTACAAAAATTGAAAAATTAAGAATTTTTCATGTACCGGGGTACACGACAAATTGTTAAAAATAACAGAAAAATATCATTAAAAACTTCAAAATTTAAGGAGTTTCTCATGAACCCAGGTACACCAGAAATGTTTTAAAATGATCACAAAGTGTAATTATAGGTAATTTTTGAATTTTACAAAAATTCAAAAATTAAGAATTTTTCATGTACCGGGGTACACGACAAATTGTTAAAAATAACAGAAAAATATCATTAAAAAATTCAAAATTTAAGGAGTTTCTCATGAACCCAGGTACACCAGAAATGTTTAAAATGATCACAAAGTGTAATTATAGGAAATTTTTGAATTTTACAAAAATTAAGAATTTTTCATGTACCGGGGTACACGACAAATTGTTAAAAATAACAGAAAAAATATCATTAAAAATTCAAAATTTAAGGAGTTTCTCATGAACCCAGGTACACTAGAAATGTTTAAAATGATCACAAAGTGTAATTATAGGTAATTTTTGAATTTAACAAAAATTGAAAAATTAAGAATTTTTCATGTACCGGGGTACACGACAAATTGTTAAAAATAACAGAAAAAATATCATTAAAAAATTCAAAATTTAAGGAGTTTCTCATGAACCCAGGTACACCAGAAATGTTTAAAATGATCACAAAGTGTAATTATAGGAAATTTTTGAATTTTACAAAAATTAAGAATTTTTCATGTACCGGGGTACACGACAAATTGTTAAAAATAACAGAAAAAATATCATTAAAAATTCAAAATTTAAGGAGTTTCTCATGAACCCAGGTACACTAGAAATGTTTAAAATGATCACAAAGTGTAATTATAGGTAATTTTTGAATTTAACAAAAATTGAAAAATTAAGAATTTTTCATGTACCGGGGTACACGACAAATTGTTAAAAATAACAGAAAAAATATCATTAAAAATTCAAAATTTAAGGAGTTTCTCATGAACCCAGGTACACTAGAAATGTTTAAAATGATCACAAAGTGTAATTATAGGTAATTTTTGAATTTAACAAAAATTGAAAAATTAAGAATTTTTCATGTACCGGGGTACACGACAAATTGTTAAAAATAACAGAAAAAATATCATTAAAAAATTCAAAATTTAAGGAGTTTCTCATGAACCTAGGTACACCAGAAATGTTTAAATTGATCACAAAGTGTAATTATAGGTAATTTTTGAATTTTACAAAAATTGAAAAATTAAGAATTTTTCATGTACCGGGGTACACGACAAATTGTTAAAAATAACAGAAAAAATATCATTAAAAAATTCAAAATTTAAGGAGTTTCTTATGAACCCAGGTACACCAGAAATGTTATAAAATGATCACAAAATGTAATTATAGGTAATTTTTGAATTTTTCAAAAATTTAAAAATTAATAATTTTTCATGTACCGGGGTACACGACAAATTGTTAAAAATAACAGAAAAATATCATTAAAAAATTCAAAATTTAAGGAGTTTCTCATGAACCCAGGTACACCAGAAATGTTTAAAATGATCACAAAGTATAATTATAGGTAATTTTTGAATTTTACAAAAATTAAGAATTTTTCATGTACCGGGGTACACGACAAATTGTTAAAAATAACAGAAAAAATATCATTAAAAATTCAAAATTTAAGGAGTTTCTCATGAACCCAGGTACACTAGAAATGTTTAAAATGATCACAAAGTGTAATTATAGGTAATTTTTGAATTTAACCAAAATTGAAAAATTAAGAATTTTTCATGTACCGGGGTACACGACAAATTGTTAAAAATAACAGAAAAAATATCATTAAAAAATTCAAAATTTAAGGAGTTTCTCATGAACCCAGGTACACCAGAAATGTTATAAAATGATCACAAAATGTAATTATATGTAATTTTTGAATTTTACAAAAATTCAAAAATTAATAATTTTTCATGTACCGGGGTACACGACAAATTGTTAAAAATAACAAAAAAATATCATGAAAAACTTCAGAATTTAAGGAGTTTCTCATGAACCCAGGTACACCAGAAATGTTTTAAAATGATCACAAAGTGTAATTATAGGTAATTTTTGAATTTTACAAAAATTCAAAAATTAAGAATTTTTCATGTACCGGGGTACACGACAAATTGTTAAAAATAACAGAAAAATATCATTAAAAAATTCAAAATTTAAGGAGTTTCTCATGAACCAAGGTACACCAGAAATGTTTAAAATGATCACAAAGTGTAATTATAGGTAATTTTTGAATTTTACAAAAATTAAGAATTTTTCATGTACCGGGGTACACGACAAATTGTTAAAAATAACAGAAAAAATATCATTAAAAAATTCAAAATTTAAGGAGTTTCTCATGAACCCAGGTACACTAGAAATGTTTAAAATGATCACAAAGTGTAATTATAGGTAATTTTTGAATTTAACAAAAATTGAAAAATTAAGAATTTTTCATGTACCGGGGTACACGATAAATTGTTAAAAATAACAGAAAAATATCATTAAAAAATTCAAAATTTAAAGAGTTTCTCATGAACCTAGGTACACCAGAAATGTTTAAAATGATCACAAAGTGTAATTATAGGTAATTTTTGAATTTTACAAAAATTGAAAAATTAAGAATTTTTCATGTACCGGAGTACACGACAAATTGTTAAAAATAACATAAAAAATATCATTAAAAATTCAAAATTTAAGGAGTTTCTCATGAACCCAGGTACACAAGAAATGTTTTAAAATGATCACAAAGTGTAATTATAGGTAATTTTTGAATTTTACAAAAATTTAAAAATTAAGAATTTTTCATGTACCGGGGTACACGACAAATTGTTAAAAATAACAGAAAAAACATCATTAAAAAATTCAAAATTTAAGGAGTTTCTTATGAACCCAGGTACACCAGAAATGTTTAAAATGATCACAAAGTGTAATTATAGGTAATTTTGAATTTTACAAAAATTCAAAAATTAAGAATTTTTCATGTGCCGGGGTACACGACAAATTGTTAAAAATAACAGAAAAAATATCATTAAAAATTCAAAATTGAAGGAGTTTCTCATGAACCCAGGTACACAAGAAATGTTTTAAAATGATCACAAATTGTAATTATAGGTAATTTTTGAATTTTACAAAAATTGAAAAATTAAGAATTTTTCATGTACCGGGGTACACGACAAATTGTTAAAACTAACAGAAAAAATATCATTAAAAAATTCAAAATTTAAGGAGTTTCTCATGAACCTAGGTACACCAGAAATGTTTTAAAATGATCACAAAGTGTAATTATAGGTAATTTTTGAATTTTACAAAAATTCAAAAATTAAGAATTTTTCATGTACCGGGGTACACGACAAATTGTTAAAAATAACAGAAAAAACATCATTAAAAAATTCAAAATTTAAGGAGTTTCTTATGAACCCAGGTACACCAGAAATGTTATAAAATGATCACAAAATGTAATTATAGGTAATTTTTGAATTTTACAAAAATTTAAAAATTAATAATTTTTCATGTACCGGGGTACACGACAAATTGTTAAAAATAACAGAAAAATATCATTAAAAACTTCAAAATTTAAGGAGTTTCTCATGAACCCAGGTACACCAGAAATGTTTTAAAATGATCACAAAGTGTAATTATAGGTAATTTTTGAATTTTACAAAAATTCAAAAATTAAGAATTTTTCATGTACCGGGGTACACGACAAATTGTTAAAAATAACAGAAAAAATATCATTAAAAAATTCAAAATTTAAGGAGTTTCTCATGAACCCAGGTACACCAGAAATGTTATAAAATGATCACAAAATGTAATTATAGGTAATTTTTGAATTTTACAAAAATTCAAAAATTAATAATTTTTCATGTACCGGGGTACACGACAAATTGTTAAAAATAACAGAAAAATATCATTAAAAACTTCAGAATTTAAGGAGTTTCTCATGAACCCAGGTACACCAGAAATGTTTTAAAATGATCACAAAATGTAATTATAGGTAATTTTTGAATTTTACAAAAATTCAAAAATTAAGAATTTTTCATGTACCGGGGTACACGACAAATTGTTAAAAATAACAGAAAAATATCATTAAAAACTTCAAAATTTAAGGAGTTTCTCATGAACCCAGGTACACCAGAAATGTTTTAAAATGATCACAAAGTGTAATTATAGGTAATTTTTGAATTTTTGTAAAATTCAAAAATTAAGAATTTTTCATGTACCGGGGTACACGACAAATTGTTAAAAATAACAGAAAAATATCATTAAAAAATTCAAAATTTAAGGAGTTTCTCATGAACCCAGGTACACCAGAAATGTTTAAAATGATCACAAAGTGTAATTATAGGTAATTTTTGAATTTTACAAAAATTAAGAATTTTTCATGTACCGGGGTACACGACAAATTGTTAAAAATAACAGAAAAAATATCATTAAAAATTCAAAATTTAAGGAGTTTCTCATGAACCCAGGTACATTAGAAATGTTTAAAATGATCACAAAGTGTAATTATAGGTAATTTTTGAATTTAACAAAAATTGAAAAATTAAGAATTTTTCATGTACCGGGGTACACGACAAATTGTTAAAAATAACAGAAAAAATATCATTAAAAAATTCAAAATTTAAGGAGTTTCTCATGAACCCAGGTACACCAGAAATGTTATAAAATGATCACAAAATGTAATTATAGGTAATTTTTGAATTTTACAAAAATTCAAAAATTAATAATTTTTCATGTACCGGGGTACACGACAAATTGTTAAAAATAACAGAAAAATATCATTAAAAACTTCAGAATTTAAGGAGCTTCTCATGAACCCAGGTACACCAGAAATGTTTTAAAATGATCACAAAATGTAATTATAGGTAATTTTTGAATTTTACAAAAATTCAAAAATTAAGAATTTTTCATGTACCGGGGTACACGACAAATTGTTAAAAATAACAGAAAAATATCATTAAAAAATTCAAAATTTAAGGAGTTTCTCATGAACCAAGGTACACCAGAAATGTTTAAAATGATCACAAAGTGTAATTATAGGTAGTTTTTGAATTTTACAAAAATTAAGAATTTTTCATGTACCGGGGTACACGACAAATTGTTAAAAATAACAGATAAAATATCATTAAAAAATTCAAAATTTAAGGAGTTTCTCTTGAACCCAGGTACACTAGAAATGTTTAAAATGATCACAAAGTGTAATTATAGGTAATTTTTAAATTTTACAAAAATTCAAAAATTAAGAATTTTTCATGTGCCGGGGTACACGACAAATTGTTAAAAATAACAGAAAAAATATCATTAAAAATTCAAAATTGAAGGAGTTTCTCATGAACCCAGGTCCACAAGAAATGTTTTAAAATGATCACAAATTGTAATTATAGGTAATTTTTGAATTTTACAAAAATTGAAAAATTAAGAATTTTTCATGTACCGGGGTACACGACAAATTGTTAAAAATAACATAAAAAATATCATTAAAAAATTCAAAATTTAAGGAGTTTCTCATGAACCTAGGTACACCAGAAATGTTTTAAAATGATCACAAAGTGTAATTATAGGTAATTTTTGAATTTTACAAAAATTCAAAAATTAAGAATTTTTCATGTACCGGGGTACACGACAAATTGTTAAAAATAACAGAAAAAACATCATTAAAAAATTCAAAATTTAAGGAGTTTCTTATGAACCCAGGTACACCAGAAATGTTATAAAATGATCACAAAATGTAATTATAGGTAATTTTTGAATTTTACAAAAATTTAAAAATTAATAATTTTTCATGTACCGGGGTACACGACAAATTGTTAAAAATAACAGAAAAATATCATTAAAAACTTCAAAATTTAAGGAGTTTCTCATGAACCCAGGTACACCAGAAATGTTTTAAAATGATCACAAAGTGTAATTATAGGTAATTTTTGAATTTTACAAAAATTCAAAAATTAAGAATTTTTCATGTACCGGGGGTACACGACAAATTGTTAAAAATAACAGAAAAATATCATTAAAAAATACAAAATTTAAGGAGTTTCTCATGAACCCAGGTACACCAGAAATGTTTAAAATGATCACAAAGTGTAATTATAGGTAATTTTTGAATTTTACAAAAATTAAGAATTTTTCATGTACCGGGGGTACACGACAAATTGTTAAAAATAACAGAAAAAATATCATTAAAAATTCAAAATTTAAGGAGTTTCTCATGAACCCAGATACACTAGAAATGTTTAAAATGATCACAAAGTGTAATTATAGGTAATTTTTGAATTTAACAAAATTGAAAAATTAAGAATTTTTCATGTACCGGGGTACACGACAAATTGTTAAAAATAACAGAAAAAATATCATTAAAAAATTCAAAATTTAAGGAGTTTCTCATGAACCTAGGTACACCAGAAATGTTTAAATTGATCACAAAGTGTAATTATAGGTAATTTTTGAATTTTACAAAAATTGAAAAATTAAGAATTTTTCATGTACCGGGGTACACGACAAATTGTTAAAAATAACAGAAAAAATATCATTAAAAAATTCAAAATTTAAGGAGTTTCTCATGAACCTAGGTACACCAGAAATGTTTTAAAATGATCACAAAGTGTAATTATAGGTAATTTTTGAATTTTACAAAAATTCAAAAATTAAGAATTTTTCAAGTCACGGGGTACACGACAAATTGTTAAAAATAACAGAAAAAACATCATTAAAAAATTCAAAATTTAAGGAGTTTCTTATGAACCCAGGTACACCAGAAATGTTATAAAATGATCACAAAATGTAATTATAGGTAATTTTTGAATTTTACAAAAATTTAAAAATTAATAATTTTTCATGTACCGGGGTACACGACAAATTGTTAAAAATAACAGAAAAATATCATTAAAAACTTCAAAATTTAAGGAGTTTCTCATGAACCCAGGTACACCAGAAATGTTTTAAAATGATCACAAAGTGTAATTATAGGTAATTTTTGAATTTTACAAAAATTCAAAAATTAAGAATTTTTCATGTACCGGGGTACACGACAAATTGTTAAAAATAACAGAAAAATATCATTAAAAAATTCAAAATTTAAGGAGTTTCTCATGAACCCAGGTACACCAGAAATGTTTAAAATGATCACAAAGTGTAATTATAGGTAATTTTTGAATTTTACAAAAATTAAGAATTTTTCATGTACCGGGGTACACGACAAATTGTTAAAAATAACAGAAAAAATATCATTAAAAATTCAAAATTTAAGGAGTTTCTCATGAACCCAGGTACACTAGAAATGTTTAAAATGATCACAAAGTGTAATTATAGGTAATTTTTGAATTTAACAAAAATTGAAAAATTAAGAATTTTTCATGTACCGGGGTACTCGACAAATTGTTAAAAATAACAGAAAAAATATCATTAAAAAATTCAAAATTTAAGGAGTTTCTCATGAACCTAGGTACACCAGAAATGTTTAAATTGATCACAAAGTGTAATTATAGGTAATTTTTGAATTTTACAAAAATTGAAAAATTAAGAATTTTTCATGTACCGGGGTACACGACAAATTGTTAAAAATAACAGAAAAAATATCATTAAAAAATTCAAAATTTAAGGAGTTTCTCATGAACCTAGGTACACCAGAAATGTTTTAAAATGATCACAAAGTGTAATTATAGGTAATTTTTGAATTTTACAAAAATTCAAAAATTAAGAATTTTTCATGTACCGGGGTACACGACAAATTGTTAAAAATAACAGAAAAAACATCATTAAAAAATTCAAAATTTAAGGAGTTTCTTATGAACCCAGGTACACCAGAAATGTTATAAAATGATCACAAAGTGTAATTATAGGTAATTTTTGAATTTTACAAAAATTCAAAAATTAAGAATTTTTCATGTCACGGGGTACACGACAAATTGTTAAAAATAACAGAAAAATATCATTAAAAACTTCAAAATTTAAGGAGTTTCTCATGAACCCAGGTACACCAGAAATGTTTTAAAATGATCACAAAGTGTAATTATAGGTAATTTTTGAATTTTACAAAAATTCAAAAATTAAGAATTTTTCATGTACCGGGGTACACGACAAATTGTTAAAAATAACAGAAAAATATCATTAAAAAATTCAAAATTTAAGGAGTTTCTCATGAACCCAGGTACACCAGAAATGTTTAAAATGATCACAAAGTGTAATTATAGGTAATTTTTGAATTTTACAAAAATTAAGAATTTTTCATGTACCGGGGTACACGACAAATTGTTAAAAATAACAGAAAAAATATCATTAAAAATTCAAAATTTAAGGAGTTTCTCATGAACCCAGGTACACTAGAAATGTTTAAAATGATCACAAAGTGTAATTATAGGTAATTTTTGAATTTAACAAAAATTGAAAAATTAAGAATTTTTCATGTACCGGGGTACACGACAAATTGTTAAAAATAACAGAAAAAATATCATTAAAAAATTCAAAATTTAAGGAGTTTCTCATGAACCTAGGTACACCAGAAATGTTTAAATTGATCACAAAGTGTAATTATAGGTAATTTTTGAATTTTACAAAAATTGAAAAATTAAGAATTTTTCATGTACCGGGGTACACGACAAATTGTTAAAAATAACAGAAAAAATATCATTAAAAAATTCAAAATTTAAGGAGTTTCTCATGAACCTAGGTACACCAGAAATGTTTAAAATGATCACAAACTGTAATTATAGGTAATTTTTGAATTTTACAAAAATTGAAAAATTAAGAATTTTTCATGTACCGGGGTACACGACAAATTGTTAAAAATAACATAAAAAATATCATTAAAAATTCAAAATTTAAGAAGTTTCTCATGAACCCAGGTACACAAGAAATGTTTTAAAATGATCACAAAGTGTAATTATAGGTAATTTTTGAATTTTACAAAAATTCAAAAATTAAGAATTTTTCATGTACCGGGGTACACGACAAATTGTTAAAAATAACAGAAAAAACATCATTAAAAAATTCAAAATTTAAGGAGTTTCTTATGAACCCAGGTACACGAGAAATGTTTAAAATGATCACAAAGTGTAATTATAGGTAATTTTTGAATTTTAAAAAAATTCCAAAATTAATAATTTTTCATGTACCGGGGTACACGACAAATTGTTAAAAATAACAGAAAAATATCATTAAAAACTTCAAAATTTAAGGAGTTTCTCATGAACCCAGGTACACCAGAAATGTTTTAAAACGATCACAAAGTGTAATTATAGGTAATTTTTGAATTTTACAAAAATTCAAAAATTAAGAATTTTTCATGTACCGGGGTACACAACAAATTGTTAAAAATAACAGAAAAATATCATTAAAAAATTCAAAATTTAAGGAGTTTCTCATGAACCCAGGTATACCAGAAATGTTTAAAATGATCACAAAGTGTAATTATAGGTTATTTTTGAATTTTACAAAAATTAAGAATTTTTCATGTACCGGGGTACACGACAAATTGTTAAAAATAACAGAAAAAATATCATTAAAAAATTCAAATTTTAAGGAGTTTCTCATGAACCCAGGTACACTAGAAATGTTTAAAATGATCACAAAATGTAATTATAGGTAATTTTTGAATTTAACAAAAATTGAAAAATTAAGAATTTTTCATGTACCGGGGTACACGACAAATTGTTAAAAATAACAGAAAAAATATCATTAAAAAATTCAAAATTTAAGGAGTTTCTCATGAAACTAGGTACACAAGAAATGTTTTAAAATGATCACAAAGTGTAATTATATGTAATTTTTGAATTTTACAAAAATTCAAAAATTAAGAATTTTTCATGTACCGGGGTACACGACAAATTGTTAAAAATAACAGAAAAAACATCATTAAAAATTTCAAAATTTAAGGAGTTTTTTATGAACCCAGGTACACCAGAAATGTTTAAAATGATCACAAAGTGTAATTATAGGTAATTTTTGAATTTTACAAAAATTCAAAAATTAATAATTTTTCATGTACCGGGGTACACGACAAATTGTTAAAAATAACAGAAAAATATCATTAAAAACTTCAAAATTTAAGGAGTTTCTCATGAACCCAGGTATACCAGAAATGTTTAAAATGATCACAAAGTGTAATTTTAGGTAATTTTTGAATTTTACAAAAATTAAGAATTTTTCATGTACCGGGGTACACGACAAATTGTTAAAAATAACAGAAAAAATATCATTAAAAAATTCAAATTTTAAGGAGTTTCTCATGAACCCAGGTACACTAGAAATGTTTAAAATGATCACAAAGTGTAATTATAGGTAATTTTTGAATTTAACAAAAATTGAAAAATTAAGAATTTTTCATGTACCGGGGTACACGACAAATTGTTAAAAATAACAGAAAAAATATCATTAAAAAATTCAAAATTTAAGGAGTTTCTCATGAATCTAGGTACACCAGAAATGTTTAAAATGATCACAAAGTGTAATTATAGGTAATTTTTGAATTTTACAAAAATTGAAAAATTAAGAATTTTTCATGTACCGGGGTACACGACAAATTGTTAAAAATAACATAAAAAATATCATTAAAAATTCAAAATTTAAGGAGTTTCTCATGAACCCAGGTACACAAGAAATGTTTTAAAATGATCACAAAGTGTAATTATAGGTAATTTTTGAATTTTACAAAAATTCAAAAATTAAGAATTTTTCATGTACCGGGGTACACGACAAATTGTTAAAAATAACAGAAAAAACATCATTAAAAAATTCAAAATTTAAGGAGTTTCTTATGAACCCAGGTACACCAGAAATGTTTAAAATGATCACAAAGTGTAATTATAGGTAATTTTTGAATTTTACAAAAATTAAAAAATTAATAATTTTTCATGTACCGGGGTACACGACAAATTGTTAAAAATAACAGAAAAATATCATTAAAAACTTCAAAATTTAAGGAGTTTCTCATGAACCCAGGTACACCAGAAATGTTTTAAAATGATCACAAAGTGTAATTATAGGTAATTTTTGAATTTTACAAAAATTCAAAAATTAAGAATTTTTCATGTACCGGGGTACACAACAAATTGTTAAAAATAACAGAAAAATATCATTAAAAAATTCAAAATTTAAGAAGTTTCTCATGAACCCAGGTATACCAGAAATGTTTAAAATGATCACAAAGTGTAATTATAGGTAATTTTTGAATTTTACAAAAATTAAGAATTTTTCATGTACCGGGGTACACGACAAATTGTTAAAAATAACAGAAAAAATATCATTAAAAAATTCAAAATTTAAGGAGTTTCTCATGAACCCAGGTACACTAGAAATGTTTAAAATGATCACAAAGTGTAATTATAGGTAATTTTTGAATTTAACAAAAATTGAAAAATTAAGAATTTTTCATGTACCGGGGTACACGACAAATTGTTAAAAATAACAGAAAAAATATCATTAAAAAATTCAAAATTTAAGGAGTTTCTCATGAACCTAGGTACACCAGAAATGTTTAAAATGATCACAAAGTGTAATTATAGGTAATTTTTGAATTTTAAAAAAATTGAAAAATTAAGAATTTTTCATGTACCGGGGTACACGACAAATTGTTAAAAATAACATAAAAAATATCATTAAAAATTCAAAATTTAAGGAGTTTCTCATGAACCCAGGTACACAAGAAATGTTTTAAAATGATCACAAAGTGTAATTATAGGTAATTTTTGAATTTTACAAAAATTCAAAAATTAAGAATTTTTCATGTACCGGGGTACACGACAAATTGTTAAAAATAACAGAAAAAACATCATTAAAAAATTCAAAATTTAAGGAGTTTCTTATGAACCCAGGTACACCAGAAATGTTTAAAATGATCACAAAGTGTAATTATAGGTAATTTTTGAATTTTACAAAAATTGAAAAATTAAGAATTTTTCATGTACCGGGGTACACGACAAATTGTTAAAAATAACAGAAAAAACATCATTAAAAATTCAAAATTTAAGAGTTTCTCATGAACCCAGGTACACTAGAAATGTTTAAAATGATCACAAAGTGTAATTATAGGTAATTTTTGAATTTTACAAAAATTGAAAAATTAAGAATTTTTCATGTACCGGGGTACACGACAAATTGTTAAAAATAACAGAAAAAATATCATTAAAAAATTCAAAATTTAAGGAGTTTCTCATGAAACTAGGTACACAAGAAATGTTTTAAAATGATCACAAAGTGTAATTATATGTAATTTTTGAATTTTACAAAAATTCAAAAATTAAGAATTTTTCATGTACCGGGGTACACGACAAATTGTTAAAAATAACAGAAAAAACATCATTAAAAAATTCAAAATTTAAGGAGTTTTTTATGAACCCAGGTACACCAGAAATGTTTAAAATGATCACAAAGTGTAATTATAGGTAATTTTTGAATTTTACAAAAATTCAAAAATTAATAATTTTTCATGTACCGGGGTACACGACAAATTGTTAAAAATAACAGAAAAATATCATTAAAAACTTCAAAATTTAAGGAGTTTCTCATGAACCCAGGTATACCAGAAATGTTTAAAATGATCACAAAGTGTAATTTTAGGTAATTTTTGAATTTTACAAAAATTAAGAATTTTTCATGTACCGGGGTACACGACAAATTGTTAAAAATAGCAGAAAAAATATCATTAAAAAATTCAAAATTTAAGGAGTTTCTCATGAACCCAGGTACACTAGAAATGTTTAAAATGATCACAAAGTGTAATTATAGGTAATTTTTGAATTTAACAAAAATTGAAAAATTAAGAATTTTTCATGTACCGGGGTACACGACAAATTGTTAAAAATAACAGAAAAATATCATTAAAAAATTCAAAATTTAAGGAGTTTCTCATGAATCTAGGTACACCAGAAATGTTTAAAATGATCACAAAGTGTAATTATAGGTAATTTTTGAATTTTACAAAAATTGAAAAATTAAGAATTTTTCATGTACCGGGGTACACGACAAATTGTTAAAAATAACATAAAAAATATCATTAAAAATTCAAAATTTAAGGAGTTTTTCATGAACCCAGGTACACAAGAAATGTTTTAAAATGATCACAAAGTGTAATTATAGGTAATTTTTGAATTTTACAAAAATTCAAAAATTAAGAATTTTTCATGTACCGGGGTACACGACAAATTGTTAAAAATAACAGAAAAAACATCATTAAAAAATTCAAAATTTAAGGAGTTTCTTATGAACCCAGGTACACCAGAAATGTTTAAAATGATCACAAAGTGTAATTATAGGTAATTTTTGAATTTTACAAAAATTCAAAAATTAATAATTTTTCATGTACCGAGGTACACGACAAATTGTTAAAAATAACAGAAAAATATCATTAAAAACTTCAAAATTTAAGGAGTTTCTCATGAACCCAGGTACACCAGAAATGTTTTAAAATGATCACAAAGTGTAATTATAGGTAATTTTTGAATTTTACAAAAATTCAAAAATTAAGAATTTTTCATGTACCGGGGTACACGACAAATTGTTAAAAATAACAGAAAAAATATCATTAAAAAATTCAAAATTTAAGGAGTTTCTCATGAATCTAGGTACACCAGAAATGTTTAAAATGATCACAAAGTGTAATTATAGGTACTTTTTGAATTTTACAAAAATTGAAAAATTAAGAATTTTTCATGTACCGGGGTACACGACAAATTGTTAAAAATAACATAAAAAATATCATTAAAAAATTCAAAATTTAAGGAGTTTCTCATGAACCCAGGTACACTAGAAATGTTTAAAATGATCACAAAGTGTAATTATAGGTAATTTTTGAATTTAACAAAAATTGAAAAATTAAGAATTTTTCATGTACCGGGGTACACGACAAATTGTTAAAAATAACAGAAAAAATATCATTAAAAAATTCAAAATTTAAGGAGTTTCTCATGAATCTAGGTACACCATAAATGTTTAAAATGATCACAAAGTGTAATTATAGGTAATTTTTGAATTTTACAAAAATTGAAAAATTAAGAATTTTTCATGTACCGGGGTACACGACAAATTGTTAAAAATAACATAAAAAATATCATTAAAAATTCAAAATTTAAGGAGTTTTTCATTAACCCAGGTACACAAGAAATGTTTTAAAATGATCACAAAGTGTAATTATAGGTAATTTTTGAATTTTACAAAAATTCAAAAATTAAGAATTTTTCATGTACCGGGGTACACGACAAATTGTTAAAAATAACAGAAAAAACATCATTAAAAAATTCAAAATTTAAGGAGTTTCTTATGAACCCAGGTACACCAGAAATGTTTAAAATGATCACAAAGTGTAATTATAGGTAATTTTTGAATTTTACAAAAATTCAAAAATTAATAATTTTTCATGTACCGAGGTACACGACAAATTGTTAAAAATAACAGAAAAATATCATTAAAAACTTCAAAATTTAAGGAGTTTCTCATGAACCCAGGTACACCAGAAATGTTTTAAAATGATCACAAAGTGTAATTATAGGTAATTTTTGAATTTTACAAAAATTCAAAAATTAAGAATTTTTCATGTACCGGGGTACACAGCAAATTGTTAAAAATAACAGAAAAATATCATTAAAAATTCAAAATTTAAGAAGTTTCTCATGAACCCAGGTATACCAGAAATGTTTAAAATGATCACAAAGTGAAATTATAGGTAATTTTTGAATTTTACAAAAATTAAGAATTTTTCATGTACCGGGGTACACGACAAATTGTTAAAAATAGCAGAAAAAATATCATTAAAAAATTCAAAATTTAAGGAGTTTCTCATGAACCCAGGTACACTAGAAATGTTTAAAATGATCACAAAGTGTAATTATAGGTAATTTTTGAATTTAACAAAAATTGAAAAATTAAGAATTTTTCATGTACCGGGGTACACGACAAATTGTTAAAAATAACAGAAAAAATATCATTAAAAAATTCAAAATTTAAGGAGTTTCTCATGAACCTAGGTACACCAGAAATGTTTAAAATGATCACAAAGTGTAATTATAGGTAATTTTTGAATTTTACAAAAATTGAAAAATTAAGAATTTTTCTTGTACCGGGGTACACGACAAATTGTTAAAAATAACATAAAAAATATCATTAAAAAATTCAAAATTTAAGGAGTTTCTCATGAAACTAGGTACACAAGAAATGTTTTAAAATGATCACAAAGTGTAATTATATGTAATTTTTGAATTTTACAAAAATTCAAAAATTAAGAATTTTTCATGTACCGGGGTACACGACAAATTGTTAAAAATAACAGAAAAAACATCATTAAAAAATTCAAAATTTAAGGAGTTTCTCATGAACTCAGGTACACCAGAAATGTTTAAAATGATCACAAAGTGTAATTATAGGTAATTTTTGAATTTTACAAAAATTAATAATTTTTCATGTACCGGGGTACACGACAAATTGTTAAAAATAACAGAAAAAATATCATTAAAAAATTCAAAATTTAAGGAGTTTCTCATGAACCCAGGTACACTAGAAATGTTTAAAATGATCACAAAGTGTAATTATAGGTAATTTTTGAATTTAACAAAAATTGAAAAATTAAGAATTTTTCATGTACCGGGGTACACGACAAATTGTTAAAAATAACAGAAAAAATATCATTAAAAAATTCAAAATTTAAGGAGTTTCTCATGAACCCAGGTACACCAGAAATGTTTAAAATGATCACAAAGTGTAATTATAGGTAATTTTTGAATTTTACAAAAATTGAAAAATTAAGAATTTTTCATGTACCGGGGTACACGACAAATTGTTAAAAATAACAGAAAAAATATCATTAAAAATTCAAAATTTAAGGAGCTTCTCATGAACCCAGGTACACAAGAAATGTTTTAAAATGATCACAAAGTGTAATTATAGGTAATTTTTGAATTTTACAAAAATTCAAAAATTAAGAATTTTTCATGTACCGGGGTACACGACAAATTGTTAAAAATAACAGAAAAAACATCATTAAAAAATTCAAAATTTAAGGAGTTTCTTATGAACCCAGGTACACCAGAAATGTTTAAAATGATCACAAAGTGTAATTATAGGTAATTTTTGAATTTAACAAAAATTGAAAAATTAAGAATTTTTCATGTACCGGGGTACACGACAAATTGTTAAAAATAAAAGAAAAAATATCATTAAAAATTTCCAAATTTAAGGAGTTTCTCATGAACCTAGGTACACCAGAAATGTTTAAAATGATCACAAAGTGTAATTATAGGTAATTTTTGAATTTTACAAAAATTGAAAAATTAAGAATTTTTCTTGTACCGGGGTACACGACAAATTGTTAAAAATAACATAAAAAATATCATTAAAAAATTCAAAATTTAAGGAGTTTCTCATGAAACTAGGTACACAAGAAATGTTTTAAAATGATCACAAAGTGTAATTATATGTAATTTTTGAATTTTACAAAAATTCAAAAATTAAGAATTTTTCATGTACCGGGGTACACGACAAATTGTTAAAAATAACAGAAAAAACATCATTAAAAAATTCAAAATTTAAGGAGTTTCTCATGAACCCAGGTACACCAGAAATGTTTAAAATGATCACAAAGTGTAATTATAGGTAATTTTTGAATTTTACAAAAATTAAGAATTTTTCATGTACCGGGGTACACGACAAATTGTTAAAAATAACAGAAAAAATATCATTAAAAAATTCAAAATTTAAGGAGTTTCTCATGAACCCAGGTACACTAGAAATGTTTAAAATGATCACAAAGTGTAATTATAGGTAATTTTTGAATTTAACAAAAATTGAAAAATTAAGAATTTTTCATGTACCGGGGTACACGACAAATTGTTAAAAATAACAGAAAAAATATCATTAAAAAATTCAAAATTTAAGGAGTTTCTCATAAACCCAGGTACACCAGAAATGTTTAAAATGATCACAAAGTGTAATTATAGGTAATTTTTGAATTTTACAAAAATTGAAAAATTAAGAATTTTTCATGTACCGGGGTACACGACAAATTGTTAAAAATAACAGAAAAAATATCATTAAAAATTCAAAATTTAAGGAGCTTCTCATGAACCCAGGTACACAAGAAATGTTTTAAAATGATCACAAAGTGTAATTATAGGTAATTTTTGAATTTTACAAAAATTCAAAAATTAAGAATTTTTCATGTACCGGGGTACACGACAAATTGTTAAAAATAACAGAAAAAACATCATTAAAAAATTCAAAATTTAAGGAGTTTCTTATGAACCCAGGTACACCAGAAATGTTTAAAATGATCACAAAGTGTAATTATAGGTAATTTTTGAATTTAACAAAAATTGAAAAATTAAGAATTTTTCATGTACCGGGGTACACGACAAATTGTTAAAAATAACAGAAAAAATATCATTAAAAAATTCCAAATTTAAGGAGTTTCTCATGAACCTAGGTACACCAGAAATGTTTAAAATGATCACAAAGTGTAATTATAGGTAATTTTTGAATTTTACAAAAATTGAAAAATTAAGAATTTTTCTTGTACCGGGGTACACGACAAATTGTTAAAAATAACATAAAAAATATCATTAAAAAATTCAAAATTTAAGGAGTTTCTCATGAAACTAGGTACACAAGAAATGTTTTAAAATGATCACAAAGTGTAATTATATGTAATTTTTGAATTTTACAAAAATTCAAAAATTAAGAATTTTTCATGTACCGGGGTACACGACAAATTGTTAAAAATAACAGAAAAAACATCATTAAAAAATTCAAAATTTAAGGAGTTTCTCATGAACCCAGGTACACCAGAAATGTTTAAAATGATCACAAAGTGTAATTATAGGTAATTTTTGAATTTTACAAAAATTAAGAATTTTTCATGTACCGGGGTACACGACAAATTGTTAAAAATAACAGAAAAAATATCATTAAAAAATTCAAAATTTAAGGAGTTTCTCATGAACCCAGGTACACTAGAAATGTTTAAAATGATCACAAAGTGTAATTATAGGTAATTTTTGAATTTAACAAAAATTGAAAAATTAAGAATTTTTCATGTACCGGGGTACACGACAAATTGTTAAAAATAACAGAAAAAATATCATTAAAAAATTCAAAATTTAAGGAGTTTCTCATAAACCCAGGTACACCAGAAATGTTTAAAATGATCACAAAGTGTAATTATAGGTAATTTTTGAATTTTACAAAAATTGAAAAATTAAGAATTTTTCATGTACCGGGGTACACGACAAATTGTTAAAAATAACAGAAAAAATATCATTAAAAATTCAAAATTTAAGGAGCTTCTCATGAACCCAGGTACACAAGAAATGTTTTAAAATGATCACAAAGTGTAATTATAGGTAATTTTTGAATTTTACAAAAATTCAAAAATTAAGAATTTTTCATGTACCGGGGTACACGACAAATTGTTAAAAATAACAGAAAAAACATCATTAAAAAATTCAAAATTTAAGGAGTTTCTTATGAACCCAGGTACACCAGAAATGTTTAAAATGATCACAAAGTGTAATTATAGGTAATTTTTGAATTTAACAAAAATTGAAAAATTAAGAATTTTTCATGTACCGGGGTACACGACAAATTGTTAAAAATAACAGAAAAAATATCATTAAAAAATTCCAAATTTAAGGAGTTTCTCATGAACCTAGGTACACCAGAAATGTTTAAAATGATCACAAAGTGTAATTATAGGTAATTTTTGAATTTTACAAAAATTGAAAAATTAAGAATTTTTCTTGTACCGGGGTACACGACAAATTGTTAAAAATAACATAAAAAATATCATTAAAAAATTCAAAATTTAAGGAGTTTCTCATGAAACTAGGTACACAAGAAATGTTTTAAAATGATCACAAAGTGTAATTATATGTAATTTTTGAATTTTACAAAAATTCAAAAATTAAGAATTTTTCATGTACCGGGGTACACGACAAATTGTTAAAAATAACAGAAAAAACATCATTAAAAAATTCAAAATTTAAGGAGTTTCTCATGAACCCAGGTACACCAGAAATGTTTAAAATGATCACAAAGTGTAATTATAGGTAATTTTTGAATTTTACAAAAATTAAGAATTTTTCATGTACCGGGGTACACGACAAATTGTTAAAAATAACAGAAAAAATATCATTAAAAAATTCAAAATTTAAGGAGTTTCTCATGAACCCAGGTACACTAGAAATGTTTAAAATGATCACAAAGTGTAATTATAGGTAATTTTTGAATTTAACAAAAATTGAAAAATTAAGAATTTTTCATGTACCGGGGTACACGACAAATTGTTAAAAATAACAGAAAAAATATCATTAAAAAATTCAAAATTTAAGGAGTTTCTCATGAACCTAGGTACACCAGAAATGTTTAAAATGATCACAAAGTGTGATTATAGGTAATTTTTTAATTTTACAAAAATTGAAAAATTAAGAATTTTTTATGTACCGGGGTACACGACAAATTGTTAAAAATAACATAAAAAATATCATTAAAAATTCAAAATTTAAGGAGTTTCTCATGAACCCAGGTACACAAGAAATGTTTTAAAATGATCACAAAGTGTAATTATAGGTAATTTTTGAATTTTACAAAAATTAAAAAATTAAAATTTTTCATGTACCGGGGTACACGACAAATTGTTAAAAATAACAGAAAAAACATCATTAAAAAATTCAAAATTTAAGGAGTTTCTTATGAACCCAGGTACACCAGAAATGTATAAATGATCACAAAGTGTAATTATAGGTAATTTTGAATTTTACAAAAAATCAAAAATTAAGAATTTTTCATGTGCCGGGGTACACGACAAATTGTTAAAAATAACAGAAAAAATATCATTAAAAAATTCAAA
The DNA here is from genome assembly GCA_023525715.1 of Cichorium intybus. NCBI lineage: Eukaryota > Viridiplantae > Streptophyta > Magnoliopsida > Asterales > Asteraceae > Cichorium > Cichorium intybus. The sequence goes on from CM042015.1 coordinate 117,405,374, forward strand.
ATTTAAGGAGTTTCTCATGAACCCATGTACACCAGAAATGTTTAAAATGATCACAAAGTGTAATTATAGGTAATTTTTGAATTTTACAAAAATTGAAAAATTAAGAATTTTTCATGTACCGGGGTACACGACAAATTGTTAAAAATAACAGAAAAAATATCATTAAAAATTCAAAATTTAAGGAGCTTCTCATGAACCCAGGTACACAAGAAATGTTTTAAAATGATCACAAAGTGTAATTATAGGTAATTTTTGAATTTTGCAAAAATTCAAAAATTAAGAATTTTTCATGTACCGGGGTACACGACAAATTGTTAAAAATAACAGAAAAAACATCATTAAAAAATTCAAAATTTAAGGAGTTTCTTATGAACCCAAGTACACCATAAATGTTTAAAATGATCACAAAGTGTAATTATAGGTAATTTTGAATTTATAAAAATTCAAAAATTAAGAATTTTTCATGTGCCGGGGTACACGACAAATTGTTAAAAATAACAGAAAAAATATCATTAAAAATTCAAAATTTAAGGAGTTTCTCATGAACCCAGGTACATAAGAAATGTTTTAAAATGATCACAAAGCGTAATTATAGGTAATTTTTGAATTTTACAAAAATTGAAAAATTAAGAATTTTTCATGTACCGGGGTACACGACAAATTGTTAAAAATAACAGAAAAAATATTATTAAAAAATTCAAAATTTAAGGAGTTTCTCATGAACCTAGGTACACCAGAAATGTTTTAAAATGATCACAAAGTGTAATTATAGGTAATTTTTGAATGTTACAAAAATTCAAAAATTAAGAATTTTTCATGTACCGGGGTACACGACAAATTGTTAAAAATAACAGAAAAAACATCATTAAAAAATTCAAAATTTAAGGAGTTTCTCATGAACCCAGGTACACCAGAAATGTTATAAAATGATCACAAAGTGTAATTATAGGTAATTTTTGAATTTTACAAAAATTGAAAAATTAAGAATTTTTCATGTACCGGGGTACACGACAAATTGTTAAAAATAACAGAAAAAATATCATTAAAAATTCAAAATTTAAGGAGCTTCTCATGAACCCAGGTACACAAGAAATGTTTTAAAATGATCACAAAGTGTAATGATAGGTAATTTTTGAATTTTACAAAAATTCAAAAATTAAGAATTTTTCATGTACCGGGGTACACGACAAATTGTTAAAAATAACAGAAAAAACATCATTAAAAAATTCAAAATTTAAGGAGTTTCTTATGAACCCAGGTACACCATAAATGTTTAAAATGATCACAAAGTGTAATTATAGGTAATTTTGAATTTTACAAAAATTCAAAAATTAAGAATTTTTCATGTGCCGGGGTACACGACAAATTGTTAAAAATAACAGAAAAAGTATCATTAAAAATTCAAAATTTAAGGAGTTTCTCATGAACCCAGGTACACAAGAAATGTTTTAAAATGATCACAAAGCGTAATTATAGGTAATTTTTGAATTTTACAAAAATTGAAAAATTAAGAATTTTTCATGTACCGGGGTACACGACAAATTGTTAAAAATAACAGAAAAAATATTATTAAAAAATTCAAAATTTAAGGAGTTTCTCATGAACCTAGGTACACCAGAAATGTTTTAAAATGATCACAAAGTGTAATTATAGGTAATTTTTGAATGTTACAAAAATTCAAAAATTAAGAATTTTTCATGTACCGGGGTACACGACAAATTGTTAAAAATAACAGAAAAAACATCATTAAAAAATTCAAAATTTAAGGAGTTTCTCATGAACCCAGGTACACCATAAATGTTATAAAATGATCACAAAGTGTAATTATAGGTAATTTTTGAATTTTACAAAAATTCAAAAATTAATAATTTTTCATGTACCGGGGTACACGACAAATTGTTAAAAATAACAGAAAAAATATCATTAAAAACTTCAAAATTTAAGGAGTTTCTCATGAACCCAGGTACACCAGAAATGTTTTAAAATGATCACAAAGTGTAATTATAGGTAATTTTTGAATTTTACCAAAATTCAAAAATTAAGAATTTTTCATGTACCGGGGTACACGACAAATTGTTAAAAATAACAGAAAAATATCATTAAAAAATTCAAAATTTAAGGAGTTTCTCATGAACCCAGGTACATCAGAAATGTTTAAAATGATCACAAAGTGTAATTATAGGTAATTTTTGAATTTTACAAAAATTCAAAAATTAAGAATTTTTCATGTACCGGGGTACACAACAAATTGTTAAAAATATCAGAAAAAATATCATTAAAAAATTCAAAATTTAAGGAGTTTCTCATGAACGCAAGTACACCAGAAATGTTTAAAATGATCACAAAGTGTAATTATAGGTAATTTTTGAATTTAACAAAAATTGAAAAATTAAGAATTTTTCATGTACTGGGGTACACGACAAATTGTTAAAAATAACAGAAAAATATCATTAAAAATTCAAAATTTAAGGAGCTTCTCATGAACCCAGGTACACAAGAAATGTTTTAAAATGATCACAAAGTGTAATTATAGGTAATTTTTGAATTTTACAAAAATTCAAAAATTAAGAATTTTTCATGTACCGGGGTACACGACAAATTGTTAAAAATAACAGAAAAAACATCATTAAAAAATTCAAAATTTAAGGAGTTTCTTATGAACCCAGGTACACCATAAATGTTTAAAATGATCACAAAGTGTAATTATAGGTAATTTTGAATTTTACAAAAATTCAAAAATTAAGAATTTTTCATGTGCCGGGGTACACGACAAATTGTTAAAAATAACAGAAAAAATATCATTAAAAATTCAAAATTTAAGGAGTTTCTCATGAACCCAGGTACACAAGAAATGTTTTAAAATGATCACAAAGCGTAATTATAGGTAATTTTTGAATTTTACAAAAATTGAAAAATTAAGAATTTTTCATGTACCGGGGTACACGACAAATTGTTAAAAATAACAGAAAAAATATTATTAAAAAATTCAAAATTTAAGGAGTTTCTCATGAACCTAGGTACACCAGAAATGTTTTAAAATGATCACAAAGTGTAATTATAGGTAATTTTTAAATGTTACAAAAATTCAAAAATTAAGAATTTTTCATGTACCGGGGTACACGACAAATTGTTAAAAATAACAGAAAAAACATCATTAAAAAATTCAAAATTTAAGGAGTTTCTCATGAACCCAGGTACACCAGAAATGTTATAAAATGATCACAAAGTGTAATTATAGGTAATTTTTGAATTTTACAAAAATTCAAAAATTAATAATTTTTCATGTACCGGGGTACACGACAAATTGTTAAAAATAACAGAAAAAATATCATTAAAAACTTCAAAATTTAAGGAGTTTCTCATGAACCCAGGTACACCAGAAATGTTTTAAAATGATCACAAAGTGTAATTATAGGTAATTTTTGAATTTTACAAAAATTCAAAAATTAAGAATTTTTCATGTACCGGGGTACACGACAAATTGTTAAAAATAACAGAAAAATATCATTAAAAAATTAAAAATTTAAGGAGTTTCTCATGAACCCAGGTACATCAGAAATGTTTAAAATGATCACAAAGTGTAATTATAGGTAATTTTTGAATTTCACAAAAATTCAAAAATTAAGAATTTTTCATGTACCGGGGTACACAACAAATTGTTAAAAATATCAGAAAAAATATCATTAAAAAATTCAAAATTTAAGGAGTTTCTCATGAACGCAGGTACACCAGAAATGTTTAAAATGATCACAAAGTGTAATTATAGGTAATTTTTGAATTTAACAAAAATTGAAAAATTAAGAATTTTTCATGTACTGGGGTACACGACAAATTGTTAAAAATAACAGAAAAATATCATTCAAAATTCAAAATTTAAGGAGTTTCTCATGAACGCAGGTATACTAGAAATGTTTAAAATGATCACAAAGTGTAATTATAGGTAATTTTTGAATTTTACAAAAATCGAAAAATTAAGAATTTTTCATGTACCGGGGTACACGACAAATTGTTAAAAATAAAAGAAAAAATATCATTAAATAATTCAAAATTTAAGGAGTTTCTCATGAACCTAGGTACACCAGAAATGTTTTAAAATGATCACAAAGTGTAATTATAGTTAATTTTTGAATTTTACAAAAATTCAAAAATTAAGAATTTTTCATGTACCGGGGTACACGACAATTTGTTAAAAATAACAGAAAAAACATCATTAAAAAATTCAAAATTTAAGGAGTTTCTCATGAACCCAGGTACACCAGAAATGTTATAAAATGATCACAAAGTGTAATTATAGGTAATTTTTGAATTTTACAAAAATTCAAAAATTAATAATTTTTCATGTACCGGGGTACACGACAAATTGTTAAAAATAACAGAAAAAATATCATTAAAAACTTCAAAATTTAAGGAGTTTCTCATGAACCCAGGTACACCAGAAATGTTTTAAAATGATCACAAAGTGTAATTATAGGTAATTTTTGAATTTTACAAAAAATTCAAAAATTAAGAATTTTTCATGTACCGGGGTACACGACAAATTGTTAAAAATAACAGAAAAATATCATTAAAAAATTAAAAATTTAAGGAGTTTCTCATGAACCCAGGTACATCAGAAATGTTTAAAATGATCACAAAGTGTAATTATAGGTAATTTTTGAATTTTACAAAAATTCAAAAATTAAGAATTTTTCATGTACCGGGGTACACAACAAATTGTTAAAAATATCAGAAAAAATATCATTAAAAAATTCAAAATTTAAGGAGTTTCTCATGAACGCAGGTACACCAGAAATGTTTAAAATGATCACAAAGTGTAATTATAGGTAATTTTTGAATTTAACAAAAATTGAAAAATTAAGAATTTTTCATGTACTGGGGTACACGACAAATTGTTAAAAATAACAGAAAAATATCATTAAAAATTCAAAATTTAAGGAGTTTCTCATGAACGCAGGTATACTAGAAATGTTTAAAATGATCACAAAGTGTAATTATAGGTAATTTTTGAATTTTACAAAAATCGAAAAATTAAGAATTTTTCATGTACCGGGGTACACGACAAATTGTTAAAAATAAAAGAAAAAATATCATTAAATAATTCAAAATTTAAGGAGTTTCTCATGAACCTAGGTACACCAAAAATGTTTTAAAATGATCACAAAGTGTAATTATAGTTAATTTTTGAATTTTACAAAAATTCAAAAATTAAGAATTTTTCATGTACCGGGGTACACGACAATTTGTTAAAAATAACAGAAAAAACATCATTAAAAAATTCAAAATTTAAGGAGTTTCTCATGAACCCAGGTACACCAGAAATGTTATAAAATGATCACAAAGTGTAATTATACGTAATTTTTGAATTTAAAAAAAAATTCAAAAATTAATAATTTTTCATGTACCGGGGTACACGACAAATTGTTAAAAATAACAGAAAAAATATCATTAAAAAATTCAAAATTTAAGGAGTTTCTCATGAACCCAGGTACACCAGAAATGTTTAAAATGATCACAAAGTGTAATTATAGGTAATTTTAATTTTTGAATTTTACAAAAATTCAAAAATTAAGAATTTTTCATGTACCGGGGTACACGACAAATTGTTAAAAATAACAGAAAAATATCATTAAAAAATTCAAAATTTAAGGAGTTTCTCATGAACCTAGGTACACCAGAAATGTTTAAAATGATCACAAAGTGTAATTATAGTTAATTTTTGAATTTTACAAAAATTCAAAAATTAAGAATTTTTCATCTACCGGGGTAAACGACAAATTGTTAAAAATAACATAAATAATATCATAAAAAAATTCAAAATTTAAGGAGTTTCTTATGAACCCAGGTACACCAGAAATGTTTAAAATGATCACAAAGTGTAATTATAGGTAATTTTTGAATTTTACAAAAATTCAAAAATTAAGAATTTTTCATGTGCCGGGGTACACGACAAATTTTTAAAAATAACAGAAAAAATATCATTAAAAAATTCATAATTTAAGGTGTTTCTCTTGAACCCTGGTACACCAGAAATGTTTAAAATGATCACAAAGTGTAATTATAGGTAATTTTTGAATTTTACAAAAATTGAAAAATTAAGAATTTTTCATGTACCGGGGTACACGACAAATTGTTAAAAATAACAGAAAAAATATCATTAAAAAATTCAAAATTGAAGGAGTTTCTCATGAACCTAGGTACACCGGAAATGTTTATAATGATCACAAAGTGTAATTATAGGTACTTTTTGAATTTTACAAAAATTCAAAAATTAAGATTTTTTCATGTACCGGGGTACACGACAAATTGTTAAAAATAACAGAAAAAACATCATTAAAAAATTGAACATTTAAGAAGTTTCTCATGAACCCTGGTACACTAGAAATGTTTAAAATGATCACAAAGTGTAATTATAGGTAATTTTTGAATTTTACAAAAATTGAAAAATTAAGAATTTTTCATGTACCGGGGTATACGACAAATTGTTAAAAATAACAGAAAAAATATCATTAAAAATTCAAAATTTAAGGAGTTTCTCATGAACCTAGGTACACCATAAATGTTTTAAAATGATCACAAAGTGTAATTATAGGTAATTTTTGAATTTTATAAAAATTAAAAAATTAAGAATTTTTCATGTACCGGGGTACACGACAAATTGTAAAAAATAACAGAAAAAACATCATTAAAAAATTCAAAATTTAAGGAGTTTCACATGAACCCACGTACACCAGAAATGTTATAAAATGATCACAAAGTGTAATTATAGGTAATTTTTGAATTTTACAAAAATTCAAAAATTAATAATTTTTCATGTACCGGGGTACACGACAAATTGTTAAAAATAACAGAAAAAATATCATTAAAAACTTCAAAATTTAAGGAGTTTCTCATGAACCCAGGTACACCAGAAATGTTTTAAAATGATCACAAAGTGTAATTATAGGTAATTTTTGAATTTCACAAAAATTCAAAAATTAAGAATTTTTCATGTACCGGGGTACACAACAAATTGTTAAAAATATCAGAAAAAATATCATTAAAAAATTCAAAATTTAAGGAGTTTCTCATGAACGCAGGTACACCAGAAATGTTTAAAATGATCACAAAGTGTAATTATAGGTAATTTTTGAATTTAACAAAAATTGAAAAATTAAGAATTTTTCATGTACTGGGGTACACGACAAATTGTTAAAAATAACAGAAAAATATCATTCAAAATTCAAAATTTAAGGAGTTTCTCATGAACGCAGGTATACTAGAAATGTTTAAAATGATCACAAAGTGTAATTATAGGTAATTTTTGAATTTTACAAAAATCGAAAAATTAAGAATTTTTCATGTACCGGGGTACACGACAAATTGTTAAAAATAAAAGAAAAAATATCATTAAATAATTCAAAATTTAAGGAGTTTCTCATGAACCTAGGTACACCAGAAATGTTTTAAAATGATCACAAAGTGTAATTATAGTTAATTTTTGAATTTTACAAAAATTCAAAAATTAAGAATTTTTCATGTACCGGGGTACACGACAATTTGTTAAAAATAACAGAAAAAACATCATTAAAAAATTCAAAATTTAAGGAGTTTCTCATGAACCCAGGTACACCAGAAATGTTATAAAATGATCACAAAGTGTAATTATAGGTAATTTTTGAATTTTACAAAAATTCAAAAATTAATAATTTTTCATGTACCGGGGTACACGACAAATTGTTAAAAATAACAGAAAAAATATCATTAAAAACTTCAAAATTTAAGGAGTTTCTCATGAACCCAGGTACACCAGAAATGTTTTAAAATGATCACAAAGTGTAATTATAGGTAATTTTTGAATTTTACAAAAAATTCAAAAATTAAGAATTTTTCATGTACCGGGGTACACGACAAATTGTTAAAAATAACAGAAAAATATCATTAAAAAATTAAAAATTTAAGGAGTTTCTCATGAACCCAGGTACATCAGAAATGTTTAAAATGATCACAAAGTGTAATTATAGGTAATTTTTGAATTTTACAAAAATTCAAAAATTAAGAATTTTTCATGTACCGGGGTACACAACAAATTGTTAAAAATATCAGAAAAAATATCATTAAAAAATTCAAAATTTAAGGAGTTTCTCATGAACGCAGGTACACCAGAAATGTTTAAAATGATCACAAAGTGTAATTATAGGTAATTTTTGAATTTAACAAAAATTGAAAAATTAAGAATTTTTCATGTACTGGGGTACACGACAAATTGTTAAAAATAACAGAAAAATATCATTAAAAATTCAAAATTTAAGGAGTTTCTCATGAACGCAGGTATACTAGAAATGTTTAAAATGATCACAAAGTGTAATTATAGGTAATTTTTGAATTTTACAAAAATCGAAAAATTAAGAATTTTTCATGTACCGGGGTACACGACAAATTGTTAAAAATAAAAGAAAAAATATCATTAAATAATTCAAAATTTAAGGAGTTTCTCATGAACCTAGGTACACCAGAAATGTTTTAAAATGATCACAAAGTGTAATTATAGTTAATTTTTGAATTTTACAAAAATTCAAAAATTAAGAATTTTTCATGTACCGGGGTACACGACAATTTGTTAAAAATAACAGAAAAAACATCATTAAAAAATTCAAAATTTAAGGAGTTTCTCATGAACCCAGGTACACCAGAAATGTTATAAAATGATCACAAAGTGTAATTATACGTAATTTTTGAATTTAAAAAAAATTCAAAAATTAATAATTTTTCATGTACCGGGGTACACGACAAATTGTTAAAAATAACAGAAAAAATATCATTAAAAAATTCAAAATTTAAGGAGTTTCTCATGAACCCAGGTACACCAGAAATGTTTAAAATGATCACAAAGTGTAATTATAGGTAATTTTAATTTTTGAATTTTACAAAAATTCAAAAATTAAGAATTTTTCATGTACCGGGGTACACGACAAATTGTTAAAAATAACAGAAAAATATCATTAAAAAATTCAAAATTTAAGGAGTTTCTCATGAACCTAGGTACACCAGAAATGTTTAAAATGATCACAAAGTGTAATTATAGTTAATTTTTGAATTTTACAAAAATTCAAAAATTAAGAATTTTTCATCTACCGGGGTAAACGACAAATTGTTAAAAATAACATAAATAATATCATAAAAAAATTCAAAATTTAAGGAGTTTCTTATGAACCCAGGTACACCAGAAATGTTTAAAATGATCACAAAGTGTAATTATAGGTAATTTTTGAATTTTACAAAAATTCAAAAATTAAGAATTTTTCATGTGCCGGGGTACACGACAAATTTTTAAAAATAACAGAAAAAATATCATTAAAAAATTCATAATTTAAGGTGTTTCTCTTGAACCCTGGTACACCAGAAATGTTTAAAATGATCACAAAGTGTAATTATAGGTAATTTTTGAATTTTACAAAAATTGAAAAATTAAGAATTTTTCATGTACCGGGGTACACGACAAATTGTTAAAAATAACAGAAAAAATATCATTAAAAAATTCAAAATTGAAGGAGTTTCTCATGAACCTAGGTACACCGGAAATGTTTATAATGATCACAAAGTGTAATTATAGGTACTTTTTGAATTTTACAAAAATTCAAAAATTAAGATTTTTTCATGTACCGGGGTACACGACAAATTGTTAAAAATAACAGAAAAAACATCATTAAAAAATTGAACATTTAAGAAGTTTCTCATGAACCCTGGTACACTAGAAATGTTTAAAATGATCACAAAGTGTAATTATAGGTAATTTTTGAATTTTACAAAAATTGAAAAATTAAGAATTTTTCATGTACCGGGGTATACGACAAATTGTTAAAAATAACAGAAAAAATATCATTAAAAATTCAAAATTTAAGGAGTTTCTCATGAACCTAGGTACACCATAAATGTTTTAAAATGATCACAAAGTGTAATTATAGGTAATTTTTGAATTTTATAAAAATTAAAAAATTAAGAATTTTTCATGTACCGGGGTACACGACAAATTGTAAAAAATAACAGAAAAAACATCATTAAAAAATTCAAAATTTAAGGAGTTTCACATGAACCCACGTACACCAGAAATGTTATAAAATGATCACAAAGTGTAATTATAGGTAATTTTTGAATTTTACAAAAATTCAAAAATTAATAATTTTTCATGTACCGGGGTACACGACAAATTGTTAAAAATAACAGAAAAAATATCATTAAAAAATTCAAAATTTAAGGAGTTTCTCATGAACCTAGGTACACCAGAAATGTTTAAAATGATCACAAAGTGTAATTATAGGTAATTTTAATTTTTGAATTTTACAAAAATTCAAAATTTAAGAATTTTTCATGTACCGGGGTACACGACAAATTGTTAAAAATAACAGAAAAAAATATCATTAAAAAATTCAAAATTTAAGGAGTTTCTCATGAACCCAGGTACACCAGAAATGTTTAAAATGATCACAAAGTGTAATTATAGTTAATTTTTGAATTTTACAAAAATTGAAAAATTAAGAATTTTTCATGTACCGGGGTACACGACAAATTGTTAAAAATAACAGAAAAAATATCATTAAAAAATTCAAAATTTAAGGAGTTTCTCATGAACCTAGGTACACCATAAATGTTTTAAAATGATCACAAAGTGTAATTATAGGTAATTTTAATTTTTGAATTTTACAAAAATTCAAAAATTAAGAATTTTTCATGTACCGGGGTACTCGACAAATTGTTAAAAATAACAGAAAAATATCATTAAAAAATTCAAAATTTAAGGAGTTTCTCATGAACCTAGGTACACCAGAAATGTTTAAAATGATCACAAAGTGTAATTATAGTTAATTTTTGAATTTTACAAAAATTCAAAAATTAAGAATTTTTCATCTACCGGGGTAAACGACAAATTGTTAAAAATAACTTAAAAAATATCATAAAAAAATTCAAAATTTATGGAGTTTCTTATGAACCCAGGTACACCAGAAATGTTTAAAATGATCACAAAGTGTAATTATAGGTAATTTTTGAATTTTACAAAAATTCAAAAATTAAGAATTTTTCATGTGCCGGGGTACACGACAAATTTTTAAAAATAACAGAAAAAATATCATTAAAAAATTCAAAATTTAAGGTGTTTCTCTTGAACCCTGGTACACCAGAAATGTTTAAAATGATCACAAAGTGTAATTATAGGTAATTTTTGAATTTTACAAAAATTGAAAAATTAAGAATTTTTCATGTACCGGGGTACACGACAAATTGTTAAAAATAACAGAAAAAATATCATTAAAAAATTCAAAATTGAAGGAGTTTCTCATGAACCTAGGTACACCGGAAATGTTTATAATGATCACAAAGTGTAATTATAGGTACTTTTTGAATTTTACAAAAATTCAAAAATTAAGAATTTTTCATGTACCGGGGTACACGACAAATTGTTAAAAATAACAGAAAAAACATCATTAAAAAATTCAAAATTTAAGAAGTTTCTCATGAACCCTGGTACACTAGAAATGTTTAAAATGATCACAAAGTGTAATTATAGGTAATTTTTGAATTTTACAAAAATTGAAAAATTAAGAATTTTTAATGTACTGGGGTATACGACAAATTGTTAAAAATAACAGAAAAAATATCATTAAAAATTCAAAATTTAAAGAGTTTCTCATGAACCTAGGTACACCATAAATGTTTTAAAATGATCACAAAGTGTAATTATAGGTAATTTTTGAATTTTATAAAAATTCAAAAATTAAGAATTTTTCATGTACCGGGGTACACGACAAATTGTTAAAAATAACAGAAAAAACATCATTAAAAAATTCAAAATTTAAGGAGTTTCACATGAACCCACGTACACCATAAATGTTATAAAATGATCACAAAATGTAATTATAGGTAATTTTTGAATTTTACAAAAATTCAAAAATTAATAATTTTTCATGTACCGGGGTACACGACAAATTGTTAAAAATAACAGAAAAAATATCATTAAAAAATTCAAAATTTAAGGAGTTTCTCATGAACCTAGGTACACCAGAAATGTTTAAAATGATCACAAAGTGTAATTATAGGTAATTTTAATTTTTGAATTTTACAAAAATTCAAAATTTAAGAATTTTTCATGTACCGGGGTACACGACAAATTGTTAAAAATAACAGAAAAAATATCATTAAAAAATTCAAAATTTAAGGAGTTTCTCATGAACCCAGGTACACCAGAAATGTTTAAAATGATCACAAAGTGTAATTATAGTTAATTTTTGAATTTTACAAAAATTGAAAAATTAAGAATTTTTCATGTACCGGGGTACACGACAAATTGTTAAAAATAACAGAAAAAATATCATTAAAAAATTCAAAATTTAAGGAGTTTCTCATGAACCTAGGTACACCGGAAATGTTTATAATGATCACAAAGTGTAATTATAGGTAATTTTTGTATTTTACAAAAATTCAAAAATTAAGAATTTTTCATGTACCGGGGTACACGACAAATTGTTAAAAATAAAAGAAAAAATATCATTAAAAAATTCAAAATTTAAGGAGTTTCTCTTGAACCTAGGTACACCGGAAATGTTTATAATGATCACAAAGTGTAATTATAGGTAATTTTTGAATTTTACAAAAATTCAAAAATTAAGAATTTTTCATGTACCGGGGTACACGACAAATTGTTAAAAATAACAGAAAAAACATCATTAAAAAATTCAAAATTTAAGAAGTTTCTCATGAACCCTGGTACACCAGAAATGTTTAAAATGATCACAAAGTGTAATTATAGGTAATTTTTTAATTTTACAAAAATTGAAAAATTAAGAATTTTTCATGTACCGGGGTATACGACAAATTGTTAAAAATAACAGAAAAAATATCATTAAAAATTCAAAATTTAAGGAGTTTCTCATGAACCTAGGTACACCAGAAATGTTTTAAAATGATCACAAAGTGTAATTATAGGTAATTTTTGAATTTTATAAAAATTAAAAAATTAAGAATTTTTCATGTACCGGGGTACACGACAAATTGTTAAAAATAACAGAAAAAACATCATTAAAAAATTCAAAATTTAAGGAGTTTCACATGAACCCACGTACACCAGAAATGTTATAAAATGATCACAAAGTGTAATTATAGGTAATTTTTGAATTTTACAAAAATTCAAAAATTAATAATTTTTCATATATCGGGGTACACGACAAATTGTTAAAAATAATAGAAAAAATATCATTAAAAAATTCAAAATTTAAGGAGTTTCTCATGAACCTAGGTACACCAGAAATGTTTAAAATGATCACAAAGTGTAATTATAGGTAATTTTAATTTTTGAATTTTACAAAAATTCAAAATTTAAGAATTTTTCATATACCGGGGTACACGACAAATTGTTAAAAATAACAGAAAAAATATCATTAAAAAATTCAAAATTTAAGGAGTTTCTCATGAACCTAGGTACACCGGAAATGTTTATAATGATCACAAAGTGTAATTATAGGTAATTTTTGAATTTTACAAAAATTCAAAAATTAAGAATTTTTCATGTACCGGGGTACACGACAAATTGTTAAAAATAACAGCAAAAACATCATTAAAAAATTCAAAATTTAAGAAGTTTCTCATGAACCCTGGTACACCAGAAATGTTTAAAATGATCACAAAGTGTAATTATAGGTAATTTTTGAATTTTACAAAAATTCAAAAATTAAGAATTTTTCATGTGCCGGGGTACACGACAAATTTTTAAAAATAACATAAAAAATATCATTAAAAAATTCAAAATTTAAGGTGTTTCTCTTGAACCCTGGTACACCAGAAATGTTTAAAAATGATCACAAAGTGTAATTATAGGTAATTTTTGAATTTTACAAAAATTGAAAAATTAAGAATTTTTCATGTACCGGGGTACACGACAAATTGTTAAAAATAACAGAAAAAATATCATTAAAAAATTCAAAATTTAAGGAGTTTCTCATGAACCTAGGTACACCAGAAATGTTTAAAATGATCACAAAGTGTAATTATAGGTAATTTTAATTTTTGAATTTTACAAAAATTCAAAATTTAAGAATTTTTCATGTACCGGGGTACACGACAAATTGAAAAAATAACAGAAAAAATATCATTAAAAAATTCAAAATTTAAGGAGTTTCTCATGAACCCAGGTACACCAGAAATGTTTAAAATGATCACAAAGTGTAATTATAGTTAATTTTTGAATTTTACAAAAATTGAAAAATTAAGAATTTTTCATGTACCGGGGTACACTACAAATTGTTAAAAATAACAGAAAAAATATCATTAAAAAATTCAAAATTTAAGGAGTTTCTCATGAACCTAGGTACACCATAAATGTTTTAAAATGATCACAAAGTGTAATTATAGGTAATTTTAATTTTTGAATTTTACAAAAATTCAAAAATTAAGAATTTTTCATGTACCGGGGTACACGACAAATTGTTAAAAATAACAGAAAAATATCATTAAAAAATTCAAAATTTAAGGAGTTTCTCATGAACCTAGGTACACCAGAAATGTTTAAAATGATCACAAAGTGTAATTATAGTTAGTTTTTGAATTTTACAAAAATTCAAAAATTAAGAATTTTTCATCTACCGGGGGTAAACGACAAATTGTTAAAAATAACATAAAAAATATCATAAAAAATTCAAAATTTAAGGAGTTTCTTATGAACCCAGGTACACCAGAAATGTTTAAAATGATCACAAAGTGTAATTATAGGTAATTTTTGAATTTTACAAAAATTCAAAAATTAAGAATTTTTCATGTGCCGGGGTACACGACAAATTTTAAAAATAACAGAAAAAAATATCATTAAAAAATTCAAAATTTAAGGTGTTTCTCTTGAACCCTGGTACACCAGAAATGTTTAAAATGATCACAAAGTGTAATTATAGGTAATTTTTGAATTTTACAAAATTGAAAAATTAAGAATTTTTCATGTACCGGGGTACACGACAAATTGTTAAAAATAACAGAAAAAATATCATTAAAAAATTCAAAATTGAAGGAGTTTCTCATGAACCTAGGTACACCGGAAATGTTTATAATGATCACAAAGTGTAATTATAGGTACTTTTTGAATTTTACAAAAATTCAAAAATTAAGAATTTTTCATGTACCGGGGTACACGACAAATTGTTAAAAATAACAGAAAAAACATCATTAAAAAATTCAAAATATAAGAAGTTTCTCATGAACCCTGGTACACTAGAAATGTTTAAAATGATCACAAAGTGTAATTATAGGTAATTTTTGAATTTTACAAAAATTGAAAAATTAAGAATTTTTCATGTACCGGGGTAACAGAAAAAATATCATTAAAAATTCAAAATTTAAGGAGTTTCTCATGAACCTAGGTACACCATAAATGTTTTAAAATGATCACAAAGTGTAATTATAGGTAATTTTTGAATTTTATAAAAATTCAAAAATTAAGAATTTTTCATGTACCGGGGTACACGACAAATTGTTAAAAATAACAGAAAAAACATCATTAAAAAATTCAAAATTTAAGGAGTTTCACATGAACCCACGTACACCAGAAATGTTATAAAATGATCACAAAGTGTAATTATAGGTAATTTTTGAATTTTACAAAAATTCAAAAATTAATAATTTTTCATGTATCGGGGTACACGACAAATTGTTAAAAATAACAGAAAAAATATCATTAAAAAATTCAAAATTTAAGGAGTTTCTCATGAACCTAGGTACACCAGAAATGTTTAAAATGATCACAAAGTGTAATTATAGGTAATTTTAATTTTTGAATTTTACAAAAATTCAAAATTTAAGAATTTTTCATGTACCGGGGTACACGACAAATTGTTAAAAATAACAGAAAAAATATCATTAAAAAATTCAAAATTTAAGGAGTTTCTCATGAACCCAGGTACACCAGAAATGTTTAAAATGATCACAAAGTGTAATTATAGTTAATTTTTGAATTTTACACAAATTGAAAAATTAAGAATTTTTCATGTACCGGGGTACACGACAAATTGTTAAAAATAACAGAAAAAATATCATTAAAAAATTCAAAATTTAAGGAGTTTCTCATGAACCTAGGTACACCGGAAATGTTTATAATGATCACAAAGTGTAATTATAGGTAATTTTTGAATTTTACAAAAATTCAAAAATTAAGAATTTTTCATGTACCGGGGTACACGACAAATTGTTAAAAATAACAGAAAAAATATCATTAAAAAATTCAAAATTTAAGGAGTTTCTCTTGAACCTAGGTACACCGGAAATGTTTATAATGATCACAAAGTGTAATTATAGGTAATTTTTGAATTTTACAAAAATTCAAAAATTAAGAATTTTTCATGTACCGGGGTACACGACAAATTGTTAAAAATAACAGAAAAAACATCATTAAAAAATTCAAAATTTAAGAAGTTTCTCATGAACCCTGGTACACCAGAAATGTTTAAAATGATCACAAAGTGTAATTATAGGTAATTTTTTAATTTTACAAAAATTGAAAAATTAAGAATTTTTCATGTACCGGGGTATACGACAAATTGTTAAAAATAACAGAAAAAATATCATTAAAAATTCAAAATTTAAGGAGTTTCTCATGAACCTAGGTACACCAGAAATGTTTTAAAATGATCACAAAGTGTAATTATAGGTAATTTTTGAATTTTATAAAAATTCAAAAATTAAGAATTTTTCATGTACCGGGGTACACGACAAATTGTTAAAAATAACAGAAAAAACATCATTAAAAAATTCAAAATTTAAGGAGTTTCACATGAACCCATGTACACCAGAAATGTTATAAAATGATCACAAAGTGTAATTATAGGTAATTTTTGAATTTTACAAAAATTCAAAAATTAATAATTTTTCATATACCGGGGTACACGACAAATTGTTAAAAATAATAGAAAAAATATCATTAAAAAATTCAAAATTTAAGGAGTTTCTCATGAACCTAGGTACACCAGAAATGTTTAAAATGATCACAAAGTGTAATTATAGGTAATTTTAATTTTTGAATTTTACAAAAATTCAAAATTTAAGAATTTTTCATGTACCTGGGTACACGACAAATTGTTAAAAATAACAGAAAAAATATCATTAAAAAATTCAAAATTTAAGGAGTTTCTCATGAACCCAGGTACACCAGAAATGTTTAAAATGATCACAAAGTGTAATTATAGTTAATTTTTGAATTTTACAAAAATTGAAAAATTAAGAATTTTTCATGTACCGGGGTACACGACAAATTGTTAAAAATAACAGAAAAAATATCATTAAAAAATTCAAAATTTAAGGAGTTTCTCATGAACCTAGGTACACCGGAAATGTTTATAATGATCACAAAGTGTAATTATAGGTAATTTTTGAATTTTACAAAAATTCAAAAATTAAGAATTTTTCATGTACCGGGGTACACGACAAATTGTTAAAAATAACAGAAAAAATATCATTAAAAAATTCAAAATTTAAGGAGTTTCTCTTGAACCTAGGTACACCGGAAATGTTTATAATGATCACAAAGTGTAATTATAGGTAATTTTTGAATTTTACAAAAATTCAAAAATTAAGAATTTTTCATGTACCGGGGTACACGACAAATTGTTAAAAATAACAGAAAAAACATCATTAAAAAATTCAAAATTTAAGAAGTTTCTCATGAACCCTGGTACACCAGAAATGTTTAAAATGATCACAAAGTGTAATTATAGGTAATTTTTTAATTTTACAAAAATTGAAAAATTAAGAATTTTTCATGTACCGGGGTATACGACAAATTGTTAAAAATAACAGAAAAAATATCATTAAAAATTCAAAATTTAAGGAGTTTCTCATGAACCTAGGTACACCAGAAATGTTTTAAAATGATCACAAAGTGTAATTATAGGTAATTTTTGAATTTTATTAAAATTCAAAAATTAAGAATTTTTCATGTACCGGGGTACACGACAAATTGTTAAAAATAACAAAAAAAACATCATTAAAAAATTCAAAATTTAAGGAGTTTCACATGAACCCACGTACACCAGAAATGTTATAAAATGATCACAAAGTGTAATTATAGGTAATTTTTGAATTTTACAAAAATTCAAAAATTAATAATTTTTCATATACCGGGGTACACGACAAATTGTTAAAAATAATAGAAAAAATATTATTAAAAAATTCAAAATTTAAGGAGTTTCTCATGAACCTAGGTATACCAGAAATGTTTAAAATGATCACAAAGTGTAATTATAGGTAATTTTAATTTTTGAATTTTACAAAAATTCAAAATTTAAGAATTTTTCATGTACCGGGGTACACGACAAATTGTTAAAAATAACAGAAAAAATATCATTAAAAAATTCAAAATTTAAGGAGTTTCTCATGAACCCAGGTACACCAGAAATGTTTAAAATGATCACAAAGTGTAATTATAGTTAATTTTTGAATTTTACGAAAATTGAAAAATTAAGAATTTTTCATGTACCGGGGTACACGACAAATTGTTAAAAATAACAGAAAAATATCATTAAAAAATTCAAAATTTAAGGAGTTTCTCATGAACCTAGGTACACCAGAAATGTTTAAAATGATCACAAAGTATAATTATAGGTAATTTTTGAATTTTACAAAAATTGAAAAATTAAGAATTTTTCATGTACCGGTGTACACGACAAATTGTTAAAAATAACATAAAAAATATCATTAAAAAATTCAAAATTTAAGGAGTTTCTCATGAACCCAGGTACACCATAAATGTTTAAAATGATCACAAAGTGTAATTATAGTTAATTTTTGAAGTTTACAAAAATTCAAAAATTAAGAATTTTTCATCTACCGGGGTAAACGACAAATTGTTAAAAATAACATAAAAAATATCATACAAAAATTCAAAATTTAAGGAGTTTCTTATGAACCCAGGTACACCAGAAATGTTTAAAATGATCACAAAGTGTAATTATAGGTAATTTTTGAATTTTATAAAAATTCAAAAATTAAGAATTTTTCATGTGCCGGGGTACACGACAAATTGTTAAAAATAACAGAAAAAATATTATTAAAAAATTCAAAATTTAAGGTGTTTCTCTTGAACCCAGGTACACCAGAAATGTTTAAAATGATCACAAAGTGTAATTATAGGTAATTTTTGAATTTTACAAAAATTGAAAAATTAAGAATTTTTCATGTACCTGGGTACACGACAAATTGTTAAAAATAACAGAAAAAATATCATTAAAAAATTCAAAATTTAAGGAGTTTCTCATGAACCTAGGTACATCGGAAATGTTTATAATGATCACAAAGTGTAATTATAGGTAATTTTTGAATTTTACAAAAATTCAAAAATTAAGAATTTTTCATGTACCGGGGTACACGACAAATTGTTAAAAATAACAGAAAAAACATCATTAAAAAATTCAAAATTTAAGAAGTTTCTCATGAACCCTGGTACACCAGAAATGTTTAAAATGATCACAAAGTGTAATTATAGGTAATTTTTGAATTTTACAAAAATTGAAAAATTAAGAATTTTTCATGTACCGGGGTATACGACAAATTGTTAAAAATAACAGAAAAAATATCATTAAAAATTCAAAATTTAAGGAGTTTCTCAATAACCTAGGTACACCAGAAATGTTTTAAAATGATCACAAAGTGTAATTATAGGTAATTTTTGAATTTTATAAAAATTCAAAAATTAAGAATTTTTCATGTACCTGGGTACACGACAAATTGTTAAAAATAACAGAAAAAACATCATTAAAAAATTCAAAATTTAAGGAGTTTCACATGAACCCACGTACACCAGAAATGTTATAAAATGATCACAAAGTGTAATTATAGGTAATTTTTGAATTTTACAAAAATTCAAAAATTAATAATTTTTCATATACCGGGGTACACGACAAATTGTTAAAAATAATAGAAAAAATATTATTAAAAAATTCAAAATTTAAGGAGTTTCTCATGAACCTAGGTACACCAGAAATGTTTAAAATGATCACAAAGTGTAATTATAGGTAATTTTAATTTTTGAATTTTACAAAAATTCAAAATTTAAGAATTTTTCATGTACCGGGGTACACGACAAATTGTTAAAAATAACAGAAAAAATATCATTAAAAAATTCAAAATTTAAGGAGTTTCTCATGAACCCAGGTACACCAGAAATGTTTAAAATGATCACAAAGTGTAATTATAGTTAATTTTTGAATTTTACAAAAATTGAAAAATTAAGAATTTTTCATGTACCGGGGTACACGACAAATTGTTAAAAATAACAGAAAAATATCATTAAAAAATTCAAAATTTAAGGAGTTTCTCATGAACCTAGGTACACCAGAAATGTTTAAAATGATCACAAAGTGTAATTATAGGTAATTTTTGAATTTTACATAAATTGAAAAATTAAGAATTTTTCATGTACCGGTGTACACGACAAATTGTTAAAAATAACATAAAAAATATCATTAAAAAATTCAAAATTTAAGGAGTTTCTCATGAACCCAGGTACACCATAAATGTTTAAAATGATCACAAAGTGTAATTATAGTTAATTTTTGAAGTTTACAAAAATTCAAAAATTAAGAATTTTTCATCTACCGGGGTAAACGACAAATTGTTAAAAATAACATAAAAAATATCATACAAAAATTCAAAATTTAAGGAGTTTCTTATGAACCCAGGTACACCAGAAATGTTTAAAATGATCACAAAGTGTAATTATAGGTAATTTTTGAATTTTACAAAAATTCAAAAATTAAGAATTTTTCATGTGCCGGGGTACACGACAAATTGTTAAAAATAACAGAAAAAATATTATTAAAAAATTCAAAATTTAAGGTGTTTCTCTTGAACCCAGGTACACCAGAAATGTTTAAAATGATCACAAAGTGTAATTATAGGTAATTTTTGAATTTTACAAAAATTGAAAAATTAAGAATTTTTCATGTACCGAGGTACACGACAAATTGTTAAAAATAACAGAAAAAATATCATTAAAAAATTCAAAATTTAAGGAGTTTCTCATGAACCTAGGTACACCGGAAATGTTTATAATGATCACAAAGTGTAATTATAGGTAATTTTTGAATTTTACAAAAATTCAAAAATTAAGAATTTTTCATGTACCGGGGTACACGACAAATTGTTAAAAATAACAGAAAAAACATCATTAAAAAATTCAAAATTTAAGAAGTTTCTCATGAACCCTGGTACACCAGAAATGTTTAAAATGATCACAAAGTGTAATTATAGGTAATTTTTGAATTTTACAAAAATTGAAAAATTAAGAATTTTTCATGTACCGGGGTATACGACAAATTGTTAAAAATAACAGAAAAAATATCATTAAAAATTCAAAATTTAAGGAGTTTCTCAATAACCTAGGTACACCAGAAATGTTTTAAAATGATCACAAAGTGTAATTATAGGTAATTTTTGAATTTTATAAAAATTCAAAAATTAAGAATTTTTCATGTACCTGGGTACACGACAAATTGTTAAAAATAACAGAAAAAACATCATTAAAAAATTCAAAATTTAAGGAGTTTCACATGAACCCACGTACACCATAAATGTTATAAAATGATCACAAAGTGTAATTATAGGTAATTTTTGAATTTTACAAAAATTCAAAAATTAAGAATTTTTCATGTACCGGGGTACACGACAAATTGTTAAAAATAACAGAAAAATATCATTAAAAAATTCAAAATTTAAGGAGTTTCTCATGAACCTAGGTACACCAGAAATGTTTAAAATGATCGCAAAGTGTAATTATAGGTAATTTTTGAATTTTACAAAAATTGAAAAATTAAGAATTTTTCATGTACCGGGGTACACGACAAATTGTTAAAAATAACATAAAAAATATCATTAAAAAATTCAAAATTTAAGGAGTTTCACATGAACCCACGTACACCAGAAATGTTATAAAATGATCACAAAGTGTAATTATAGGTAATTTTTGAATTTTACAAAAATTCAAAAATTAATAATTTTTCATATACCGGGGTACACGACAAATTGTTAAAAATAATAGAAAAAATATCATTAAAAAATTCAAAATTTAAGGAGTTTCTCATGAACCTAGGTACACCAGAAATGTTTAAAATGATCACAAAGTGTAATTATAGGTAATTTTAATTTTTGAATTTTACAAAAATTCAAAATTTAAGAAATTTTCATGTACCGGGGTACACGACAAATTGTTAAAAATAACAGAAAAAATATCATTAAAAAATTCAAAATTTAAGGAGTTTCTCATGAACCCAGGTACACCAGAAATGTTTAAAATGATCACAAAGTGTAATTATAGTTAATTTTTGAATTTTACAAAAATTGAAAAATTAATAATTTTTCATGTACCGGGGTACACGACAAATTGTTAAAAATAACAGAAAAATATCATTAAAAAATTCAAAATTTAAGGAGTTTCTCATGAACCTAGGTACACCAGAAATGTTTAAAATGACCACAAAGTGTAATTATAGGTAATTTTTGAATTTTACAAAAATTGAAAAATTAAGAATTTTTCATGTACCGGTGTACACGACAAATTGTTAAAAATAACATAAAAAATATCATTAAAAAATTCAAAATTTAAGGAGTTTATCATGAACCCATGTACACCATAAATGTTTAAAATTATCACAAAGTGTAATTATAGTTAATTTTTGAAGTTTACCAAAATTCAAAAATTAAGAATTTTTCATCTACCGGGGTAAACGACAAATTGTTAAAAATAACATAAAAAATATCATACAAAAATTCAAAATTTAAGGAGTTTCTTATGAACCCAGGTACACCAGAAATGTTTAAAATGATCACAAAGTGTAATTATAGGTAATTTTTGAATTTTACAAAAATTCAAAAATTAAGAATTTTTCATGTGCCGGGGTACACGACAAATTGTTAAAAATAACAGAAAAACTATTATTAAAAAATTCAAAATTTAAGGTGTTTCTCTTGAACCCAGGTACACCAGAAATGTTTAAAATGATCACAAAGTGTAATTATAGGTAATTTTTGAATTTTACAAAAATTGAAAAATTAAGAATTTTTCATGTACCGGGGTACACGACAAATTGTTAAAAATAACAGAAAAAATATCATTAAAAATTCAAAATTTAAGGAGTTTCTCATGAACCTAGGTACACCGGAAATGTTTATAATGATCACAAAGTGTAATTATAGGTAATTTTTGAATTTTACAAAAATTCAAAAATTAAGAATTTTTCTTGTACCGGGGTACACGACAAATTGTTAAAAATAACAGAAAAAACATCATTAAAAAATTCAAAATTTAAGGAGTTTCACATGAACCCACGTACACCATAAATGTTATAAAATGATCACAAAGTGTAATTATAGGTAATTTTTGAATTTTACAAAAATTCAAAAATTAATAATTTTTCATGTACCGGGGTACACGACAAATTGTTAAAAATAACAGAAAAAATATCATTAAAAAATTCAAAATTTAAGGAGTTTCTCATGAACCTAGGTACACGAGAAATGTTTAAAATGATCACAAAGAGTAATTATAGGTAATTTTAATTTTTGAATTTTACAAAAATTCAAAATTTAAGAATTTTTCATGTACCGGGGTATACGACAAATTGTTAAAAATAACAGAAAAAATATCATTAAAAATTCAAAATTTAAGGAGTTTCTCAATAACCTAGGTACACCAGAAATGTTTTAAAATGATCACAAAGTGTAATTATAGGTAATTTTTGAATTTTATAAAAATTCAAAAATTAAGAATTTTTCATGTACCTGGGTACACGACAAATTGTTAAAAATAACAGAAAAAACATCATTAAAAAATTCAAAATTTAAGGAGTTTCACATGAACCCACGTACACCATAAATGTTATAAACTGATCACAAAGTGTAATTATAGGTACTTTTTGAATTTTACAAAAATTCAAAAATTAATAATTTTTCATGTACCGGGGTACACGACAAATTGTTAAAAATAACAGAAAAAATATCATTAAAAAATTCAAAATTTAAGGAGTTTCTCATGAACCTAGGTACACGAGAAATGTTTAAAATGATCACAAAGAGTAATTATAGGTAATTTTAATTTTTGAATTTTACAAAAATTCAAAATTTAAGAATTTTTCATGTACCGGGATATACGACAAATTGTTAAAAATAACAGAAAAAATATCATTAAAAAATTCAAAATTTAAGGAGTTTCTCATGAACCCAGGTACACCAGAAATGTTTAAAATGATCACAAAGTGTAATTATAGTTAATTTTTGAATTTTACAAAAATTGAAAAATTAGGAATTTTTCATGTACCGGGGTACACGACAAATTGTTAAAAATAACAGAAAAATATCATTAAAAAATTCAAAATTTAAGGAGTTTCTCATGAACCTAGGTACACCAGAAATGTTTAAAATGATCGCAAAGTGTAATTATAGGTAATTTTTGAATTTTACAAAAATTGAAAAATTAAGAATTTTTCATGTACCGGGGTACACGACAAATTGTTAAAAATAACATAAAAAATATCATTAAAAAACTCAAAATTTAAGGAGTTTCTCATGAACCCAGGTACACCAGAAATGTTTAAAATGATCACAAAGTGTAATTATAGTTCATTTTTGAATTTTACAAAAATTCAAAAATTAAGAATTTTTCATCTATCGGGGTAAACGACAAATTGTTAAAAATAACATAAAAATATCATAAAAAAATTCAAAATTTAAGGAGTTTCTTATGAACCCAGGTACACCAGAAATGTTTAAAATGATCACAAAGTGTAATTATAGGTAATTTTTGAATTTTACAAAAATTCAAAAATTAAGAATTTTTCATGTGCCGGGGTACACGACAAATTGTTAAAAATAACAGAAAAAATATCATTAAAAAATTCAAAATTTAAGGTGTTTCTCTTGAACCCAGGTACACCAGAAATGTTTAAAATGATCACAAAGTGTAGTTATAGGTAATTTTTGAATTTTACAAAAATTCAAAAATTAAGAATTTTTCATGTGCCGGGGTACACGACAAATTGTTAAAAATAACAGAAAAAACATCATTAAAAAATTCAAAATTTAAGAAGTTTCTCATGAACCCTGGTACACCAGAAATGTTTAAAATGATCACAAAGTGTAATTATAGGTAATTTTTGAATTTTACAAAAATTGAAAAATTAAGAATTTTTCATGTACCGGGGTATACGACAAATTGTTAAAAATAACAGAAAAAATATCATTAAAATTCAAAATTTAAGGAGTTTCTCATGAACCTAGGTACACCAGAAATGTTTAAAATGATCACAAAGTGTAATTATAGGTAATTTTTGAATTTTACAAAAATTGAAAAATTAAGAATTTTTCATGTACCGGGGTATACGACAAATTGTTAAAAATAACAGAAAAAATATCATTAAAAATTCAAAATTTAAGGAGTTTCTCATGAACCTAGGTACACCAGAAATGTTTTAAAATGATCACAAAGTGTAATTATAGGTAATTTTTGAATTTTATAAAAATTCAAAAATTAAGAATTTTTCATGTACCTGGGTACACGACAAATTGTTAAAAATAACAGAAAAAACATCATTAAAAAATTCAAAATTTAAGGAGTTTCACATGAACCCACGTACACCATAAATGTTATAAAATGATCACAAAGTGTAATTATAGGTAATTTTTGAATTTTACAAAAATTCAAAAATTAATAATTTTTCATGTACCGGGGTACACGACAAATTGTTAAAAATAACAGAAAAAATATCATTAAAAAATTCAAAATTTAAGGAGTTTCTCATGAACCTAGGTACACCAGAAATGTTTAAAATGATCACAAAGTGTAATTATAGGTAATTTTAATTTTTGAATTTTACAAAAATTCAAAATTTAAGAATTTTTCATGTACCGGGATACACGACAAATTGTTAAAAATAACAGAAAAAATATCATTAAAAAATTCAAAATTTAAGGAGTTTCTCATGAACCCAGGTACACCAGAAATGTTTAAAATGATCACAAAGTGTAATTATAGTTAATTTTTGAATTTTACAAAAATTGAAAAATTAAGAATTTTTCATGTACCGGGGTACACGACAAATTGTTAAAAATAACAGAAAAATATCATTAAAAAATTCAAAATTTAAGGAGTTTCTCATGAACCTAGGTACACCAGAAATGTTTAAAATGATCGCAAAGTGTAATTATAGGTAATTTTTGAATTTTACAAAAATTGAAAAATTAAGAATTTTTCATGTACCGGGGTACACGACAAATTGTTAAAAATAACATAAAAAATATCATTAAAAAATTCAAAATTTAAGGAGTTTCTCATGAACCCGGGTACACCAGAAATGTTTAAAATGATCACAAAGTGTAATTATAGTTAATTTTTGAATTTTACAAAAATTCAAAAATTAAGAATTTTTCATCTACCGGGGTAAACGACAAATTGTTAAAAATAACATAAAAATATCATAAAAAAATTCAAATTTTAAGGAGTTTCTTATGAACCCAGGTACACCAGAAATGTTTAAAATGATCACAAAGTGTAATTATAGGTAATTTTTGAATTTTACAAAAATTCAAAAATTAAGAATTTTTCATGTGCCGGGGTACACGACAAATTGTTAAAAATAACAGAAAAAATATCATTAAAAAATTCAAAATTTAAGGTGTTTCTCTTGAACCCAGGTACACCAGAAATGTTTAAAATGATCACAAAGTGTAGTTATAGGTAATTTTTGAATTTTACAAAAATTGAAAAATTAAGAATTTTTCATGTACCGGGGTACACGACAAATTGTTAAAAATGACAGAAAAAATATCATTAAAAAATTCAAAATTTAAGGAGTTTCTCATGAACCTAGGTACACCGGAAATGTTTATAATGATCACAAAGTGTAATTATAGGTAATTTTTGAATTTTACAAAAATTCAAAAATTAAGAATTTTTCATGTACCGGGATACACGACAAATTGTTAAAAATAACAGAAAAAACATCATTAAAAAATTCAAAATTTAAGAAGTTTCTCATGAACCCTGGTACACCAGAAATGTTTAAAATGATCACAAAGTGTAATTATAGGTAATTTTTGAATTTTACAAAAATTGAAAAATTAAGAATTTTTCATGTACCGGGGTATACGACAAATTGTTAAAAATAACAGAAAAAATATCATTAAAATTCAAAATTTAAGGAGTTTCTCATGAACCTAGGTACACCAGAAATGTTTTAAAATGATCACAAAGTGTAATTATAGGTAATTTTTGAATTTTATAAAAATTCAAAAATTAAGAATTTTTCATGTACCGGGGTACACGACAAATTGTTAAAAATAACAGAAAAAACATCATTAAAAAATTCAAAATTTAAGGAGTTTCACATGAACCTAGGTACACCGGAAATGTTTATAATGATCACAAAGTGTAATTATAGGTAATTTTTGAATTTTACAAAAATTCAAAAATTAAGAATTTTTCATGTACCGGGATACACGACAAATTGTTAAAAATAACAGAAAAAACATCATTAAAAAATTCAAAATTTAAGAAGTTTCTCATGAACCCTGGTACACCAGAAATGTTTAAAATGATCACAAAGTGTAATTATAGGTAATTTTTGAATTTTACAAAAATTGAAAAATTAAGAATTTTTCATGTACCGGGGTATACGACAAATTGTTAAAAATAACAGAAAAAATATCATTAAAATTCAAAATTTAAGGAGTTTCTCATGAACCTAGGTACACCAGAAATGTTTTAAAATGATCACAAAGTGTAATTATAGGTAATTTTTGAATTTTATAAAAATTCAAAAATTAAGAATTTTTCATGTACCGGGGTACACGACAAATTGTTAAAAATAACAGAAAAAACATCATTAAAAAATTCAAAATTTAAGGAGTTTCACATGAACCCACGTACACCAGAAATGTTATAAAATGATCACAAAGTGTAATTATAGGTAATTTTTGAATTTTACAAAAATTCAAAAATTTATAATTTTTCATTGACCGGGGTACACGACAAATTGTTAAAAATAACAGAAAAAATATCATTAAAAAATTCAAAATTTAAGGAGTTTCTCATGAACCTAGGTACACCAGAAATGTTTAAAATGATCACAAAGTGTAATTATAGGTAATTTTAATTTTTGAATTTTACAAAAATTCAAAATTTAAGAATTTTTCATGTAGCGGGGTACACGACAAATTGTTAAAAATAACAGAAAAAATATCATTAAAAAATTCAAAATTTAAGGAGTTTCTCATGAATCCAGGTACACCAGAAATGTTTAAAATGATCACAAAGTGTAATTATAGTTAATTTTTGAATTTTACAAAAATTGAAAAATTAAGAATTTTTCATGTACCGGGGTACACGACAAATTGTTAAAAATAACAAAAAAATATCATTAAAAAATTCAAAATTTAAGGAGTTTCTCATGAACCTAGGTACACCAGAAATGTTTAAAATGATCACAAAGTGTAATTATAGGTAATTTTTGAATTTTACAAAAATTGAAAAATTAAGAATTTTTCATGTACCGGGGTACACGACAAATTGTTAAAAATAACATAAAAAATATCATTAAAAAATTCAAAATTTAAGGAGTTTCTCATGAACCCAGGTACACCAGAAATGTTTTAAAATGATCACAAAGTGTAATTATAGGTAATTTTTGAATTTTACAAAAATTCAAAAATTAAGAATTTTTCATGTACCGGGGTACACGACAAATTGTTAAAAATAACAGAAAAATATCATTAAAAAATTCAAAATTTAAGGAGTTTCTCATGAACCTAGGTACACCAGAAATGTTTAAAATGATAACAAAGTGTAATTATAGGTAATTTTTGAATTTTACAAAAATTCAAAAATTAAGAATTTTTCATGTACCGGGGTACGGTACACAACAAATTGTTAAATATATCAGAAAAAATATCATTAAAAATTCAAAATTTAAGGAGTTTCTCATGAACGCAGGTACACAGAAATGTTTAAAATGATCACAAAGTGTAATTATAGGTAATTTTTGAATTTAACAAAAATTGAAAAATTAAGAATTTTTCATGTACAGGGGTACACGACAAATTGTTAAAAATATCATTAAAAATTCAAAATTTAAGGAGTTTCTCATGAACGCAGGTACACCAGAAATGTTTAAAATGATCACAAAGTGTAATTATAGGTAATTTTTGAATTTTACAAAAATTGAAAAATTAAGAATTTTTCATGTACCGGGGTACACGACAAATTGTTAAAAATAACTTAAAAAATATCATTAAAAATTCAAAATTTAAGGAGTTTCTCATGAACCCAGGTACATCAGAAATGTTTTAAAATGACCACAAAGTGTAATTATAGGTAATTTTTGAATTTTACAAAAATTCAAAAATTAAGAATTTTTCATGTACTGGGGTACACGACAAATTGTTAAAAATAATAGAAAAAACATAATTAAAAAATTCAAAATTTAAGGAGTTTCTCATGAACTCAGGTACACCAGAAATGTTTTAAAATGATCACAAAGTCTAATTATAGGTAATTTTTGAATTTAACAAAAATTGAAAAATTAAGAATTTTTCATGTACCGGGGTACACGACAAATTGTTAAAAATAACAAAAAAAAATCATTAAAAAATTCAAAATTTAAGGAGTTTCTCATGAACCTAGGTACACCAGAAATGTTTAAAATGATCACAATGTGTAATTATAGGTAATTTTTGAATTTTACAAAAATTCAAAATTTAAGAATTTTTCATGTACCGGGGTACACGACAAATTGTTAAAAATAACATAAAAAATATCATTAAAAAATTCAAAATTTAAGGAGTTCCTCATGAACCCAGGTACACGAGAAATGTTTTAAAATGATCACAAAGTGTAATTATAGGTAATTTTTGAATTTTACAAAAATTCAAAAATTAAGAATTTTTCATGTACCGGGCTACACAACAAATTGTTAAAAATATCAGAAAAAATATCATTAAAAAATTCAAAATTTAAGGAGTTTAACATGAACGCAG
The DNA here is from genome assembly GCA_023525715.1 of Cichorium intybus. Classification (NCBI taxonomy): domain Eukaryota; kingdom Viridiplantae; phylum Streptophyta; class Magnoliopsida; order Asterales; family Asteraceae; genus Cichorium; species Cichorium intybus. The sequence goes on from CM042015.1 coordinate 117,435,395, forward strand.
GTACACAGAAATGTTTAAAATGATCACAAATTGTAATTATAGGTAATTTTTGAATTTAACAAAAATTGAAAAATTAAGAATTTTTCATGTACAGGGGTACACGACAAATTGTTAAAAATAACAGAAAAATATCATTAAAAATTCAAAATTTAAGGAGTTTCTCATGAACGCAGGTACACCAGAAATATTTAAAATGATCACAAAGTGTAATTATAGGTAATTTTTGAATTTTATAAAAATTGAAAAATTAAGAATTTTTCATGTACCGGGGTACACGACAAATTGTTAAAAATAACATAAAAAATATCATTAAAAATTCAAAATTTAAGGAGTTTCTCATGAACCCAGGTACATCAGAAATGTTTTAAAATGACCACAAAGTGTAATTATAGGTAATTTTTGAATTTTACAAAAATTCAAAAATTAAGAATTTTTCATGTACTGGGGTACACGACAAATTGTTAAAAATAACAGAAAAAACATCATTAAAAAATTCAAAATTTAAGGAGTTTCTCATGAACCCAGGTACACCAGAAATGTTTAAAATGATCACAAAGTGTAATTATAGGTAATTTTTGAATTTAACAAAAATTCAAAAATTAAGAATTTTTCATATACCGGGGTATACGACAAATTGTTAAAAATATCAGAAAAAATATCATTAAAAAATTCAAATTTAAGGAGTTTCTCATGAACGCAGGTATACCAGAAATGTTTAAAATGATCACAAAGTGTAATTATATTTAATTTTTGAATTTAACTAAAATTGAAAAGTTAAGAATTTTTCATGTACCGGGGTATACGTAAAATTGTTAAAAATAACAGAAAAAATATCATTAAAAAATTCAAAATTTAAGGAGTATCTAATGAACCTAGGTACACCAGAAATGTTTAAAATGATCACAAAGTGTAATTATAGGTAATTTTTGAATTTTACAAAAAATTGAAAAATTAAGAATTTTTCATGTACCGGGGTACACGACAAATTGTTAAAAATAACAGAAAAAACATCATTAAAAAATTCAAATTTAAGGAGTTTCTCATGAACCCAGGTACACCAGAAATGTTTAAAATGATCACAAAGTGTAATTATAGGTAATTTTTGAATTTAACAAAAATTGAAAAATTAAGAATTTTTCATGTACAGGGGTACACGACAAATTGTTAAAAATAACAGAAAAATATCATTAAAAATTCAAAATTTAAGGAGTTTCTCATGAACGCAGGTACACAAGAAATGTTTAAAACGATCACAAAGTGTAATTATAGGTAATTTTTGAATTTTACAAAAATTGAAAAATTAAGAATTTTTCATGTACCGGGGTACACGACAAATTGTTAAAAATAACATAAAAATATCATTAAAAATTCAAAATTTAAGGAGTTTCTCATGAACCCAGGTACATCAGAAAAAACATCATTAAAAAATTCAAATTTAAGGAGTTTCTCATGAACGCAGGTACAACAGAAATGTTTAAAATGATCACAAAGTGTAATTATATTTAATTTTTGAATTTAACTAAAATTGAAAAGTTAAGAATTTTTCATGTACCGGGGTATACGACAAATTGTTAAAAATAACAGAAAAAATATCATTAAAAAATTCAAAATTTAAGGAGTATCTAATGAACCTTGGTACTCCAAAAATGTTTAAAATGATCACAAAGTGTAATTATAGGTAATTTTTGAATTTTACAAAAATTGAAAAATTAAGAATTTTTCATGTACCGGGGTACACCACAAATTGTTAAAAATAACATAAAAAATATCATTAAAAAATTCAAAATTTAAGGAGTTTCTCATGAACCCAGGTACACCAGAAATGTTTAAAATGATCACAAAGTGTAATTATAGGTAATTTTTGAATTTTACAAAAATTCAAAAATTAAGAATTTTTCATGTACCGGGGTACACGACAAATTGTTAAAAATATCAGAAAATATATCATTAAAAAATTCGAAATTTAAGGAGTTTCTCATGAACGCAGGTACACCAGAAATGTTTAAAATGATCACAAAGTGTAATTATAGGTAATTTTTGAATTTAACAAAAATTGAAAAATTAAGAATTTTTCATGGACCGGGGTACACGACAAATTGTTAAAAATAACAGAAAAAATATAATTAAAAAATTCAAAATTTAAGGAGTTTCTCATGAACCTAGGTACACCAGAAATGTTTAAAATGATCACAAAGTGTAATTATAGGTAATTTTTGAATTTTACAAAAATTGAAAAATTAAGAATTTTTCATGTACCGGGGTACACGAGAAAGTGTTAAAAATAACTTAAAAAATATCATTAAAAATTCAAAATTTAAGGAGTTTCTCATGAACCCAGGTACACCATAAATGTTTTAAAATGATCACAAAGTGTAATTATAGGTAATTTTTGAATTTTACAAAAATTCAAAAATTAAGAATATTTTTCATGTACCGGGGTACACGACAAATTGTTAAAAATAACATAAAAAATATCATTAAAAAATTCAAAATTTAAGGAGTTTCTCATTAACCCAGGTACACCAGAAATGTTTTAAAATGATCACAAAGTGTAATTATAGGTAATTTTTGAATTTAACAAAAATTGAAAAATTAAGAATTTTTCATGTACCGTGGTACACGACAAATTGTTAAAAATAACAGAAAAAATATCATTAAAAAATTCAAAATTTAAGGAGTTTCTCATGAACCTAGGTACACCAGAAATGTTTAAAATGATAACAAAGTGTAATTATAGGTAATTTTTGAATTTTACAGAAATTGAAAAATTAAGAATTTTTCATGTATCGGGGTACACGACAAATTGTTAAAAATAACATAAAAAATATCATTAAAAAATTCAAAATTTAAGGAGTTTCTCATGAACCCAGGTACACCAGAAATGTTTTAAAATGATCACAAAGTGTAATTATAGGTAATTTTTGAATTTTACAAAAATTGTAAAATTAAGAATTTTTCTTGTACCGGGGTACACGACAAATTGTTAAAAATAACATAAAAAATATCATTAAAAATTCAAAATTTAAGGAGTTTCTCATGAACCCAGGTACATCAGAAATGTTTTAAAATGATCACAAAGTGTAATTATAGGTAATTTCTGAATTTTACAAAAATTCAAAAATGAAGAATTTTTCATGTACTGGGGTACACGACAAATTGTTAAAAATAACAGAAAAAAATCATTAAAAAATTCAAAAATTAAGGAGTTTCTCATGAACATAGGTACACCAGAAATGTTTAAAATGATCACAAAGTGTAATTATAGGTAATTTTTGAATTTAACAAAAATTCAAAAATTAAGAATTTTTCATGTACCGGGGTATACGACAAATTGTTAAAAATATCAGAAAAAATATCATTAAAAAATTCAAATTTAAGGAGTTTCTCATGAACGCAGGTACACCAGAAATGTTTAAAATGATCACAAAGTGTAATTATATTTAATTTTTGAATTTAACTAAAATTGAAAAGTTAAGAATTTTTCATGTACCGGGGTATACGACAAATTGTTAAAAATAACAGAAAAAATATCATTAAAAAATTCAAAATTTAAGGAGTATCTAATGAACCTAGGTACTCCAAAAATGTTTAAAATGATCACAAAGTGTAATTATAGGTAATTTTTGAATTTTACAAAAATTGAAAAATTAAGAATTTTTCATGTACCGGGGTACACGACAAATTGTTAAAAATAACATAAAAAATATCATTAAAAAATTCAAAATTTAAGGAGTTTCTCATGAACCCAGGTACACCAGAAATGTTTAAAATGATCACAAAGTGTAATTATAGGTAATTTTTGAATTTTACAAAAATTCAAAAATTAAGAATTTTTCATGTACCGGGGTACACGACAAATTGTTAAAAATATCAGAAAAAATATCATTAAAAAATTCGAAATTTAAGGAGTTTCTCATGAACGCAGGTACACCAGAAATGTTTAAAATGATCACAAAGTGTAATTATAGGTAATTTTTGAATTTAACAAATATTGAAAAATTAAGAATTTTTCATGGACCGGGCTACACGACAAATTGTTAAAAATAACAGAAAAAATATAATTAAAAAATTCAAAATTTAAGGAGTTTCTCATGAACCTAGGTACACCAGAAATGTTTAAAATGATCACAAAGTGTAATTATAGGTAATTTTTGAATTTTATAAAAATTGAAAAATTAAGAATTTTTCATGTACCGGGGTACACGAGAAAGTGTTAAAAATAACATAAAAAATATCATTAAAAATTCAAAATTTAAGGAGTTTCTCATGAACCCAGGTACACCATAAATGTTTTAAAATGATCACAAAGTGTAATTATAGGTAATTTTTGAATTTTACAAAAATTCAAAAATTAAGAATATTTTTCATGTACCGGGGTACACGACAAATTGTTAAAAATAACATAAAAAATATCATTAAAAAATTCAAAATTTAAGGAGTTTCTCATTAACCCAGGTACACCAGAAATGTTTTAAAATGATCACAAAGTGTAATTATAGGTAATTTTTGAATTTGACAAAAATTGAAAAATTAAGAATTTTTCATGTACCGTGGTACACGACAAATTGTTAAAAATAACAGAAAAAATATCATTAAAAAATTCAAAATTTTATGGAGTTTCTCATGAACCTAGTTACACCAGAAATGTTTAAAATGATAACAAAGTGTAATTATAGGTAATTTTTCAATTTTACAGAAATTGAAAAATTAAGAATTTTTCATGTATCGGGGTACACGACAAATTGTTAAAAATAACATAAAAAATATCATTAAAAAATTCAAAATTTAAGGAGTTTAACATGAACGCAGGTACACAGAAATGTTTAAAATGATCACAAAGTGTAATTATAGGTAATTTTTGAATTTAACAAAAATTGAAAAATTAAGAATTTTTCATGTACAGGGGCACACGACAAATTGTTAAAAATAACAGAAAAAATATCATTAAAAATTCAAAATTTAAGGAGTTTCTCATGAACGCAGGTACACAAGAAATGTTTAAAATGATCACAAAGTGTAATTATAGGTAATTTTTGAATTTTACAAAAATTGAAAAATTAAGAATTTTTCATGTACCGGGGTACACGACAAATTGTTAAAAATAACATAAAAATATCATTAAAAATTCAAAATTTAAGGAGTTTCTCATGAACCCAGGTACATCAGAAATGTTTTAAAATGACCACAAAGTGTAATTATAGGTAATTTTTGAATTTGACAAAAATTCAAAAATTAAGAATTTTTCATGTACTGGGGTACACGACAAATTGTTAAAAATATCAGAAAAAACATCATTAAAAAATTCAAAATTTAAGGAGTTTCTCATGAACCCAGGTACACCAGAAATGTTTAAAATGATCACAAAGTGTAATTATAGGTAATTTTTGAATTTAACAAAAATTCAAAAATTAAGAATTTTTCATGTACCGGGGTATACGACAAATTGTTAAAAATATCAGAAAAAATATCATTAAAAAATTCAAATTTAAGGAGTTTCTCATGAACGCAGGTACACCAGAAATGTTTAAAATGATCACAAAGTGTAATTATAGGTAATTTTTGAATTTAACTAAAATTGAAAAGTTAAGAATTTTTCATGTACCGGGGTATACGACAAATTGTTAAAAATAACAGAAAAAATATCATTAAAAAATTCAAAATTTAAGGAGTATCTAATGAACCTAGGTACTCCAAAAATGTTTAAAATGATCACAAAGTGTAATTATAGGTAATTTTTGAATTTTACAAAAATTGAAAAATTAAGAATTTTTCATGTACCGGGGTACACGACAAATTGTTAAAAATAACATAAAAAATATCATTAAAAAATTCAAAATTTAAGGAGTTTCTCATGAACCCAGGTACACCAGAAATGTTTAAAATGATCACAAAGTGTAATTATAGGTAATTTTTGAATTTTACAAAAATTCAAAAATTAAGAATTTTTCATGTACCGGGGTACACGACAAATTGTTAAAAATATCAGAAAAAATATCATTAAAAAATTCGAAATTTAAGGAGTTTCTCATGAACGCAGGTACACCAGAAATGTTTAAAATGATCACAAAGTGTAATTATAGGTAATTTTTGAATTTAACAAAAATTGAAAAATTAAGAATTTTTCATGGACCGGGGTACACGACAAATTGTTAAAAATAACAGAAAAAATATAATTAAAAAATTCAAAATTTAAGGAGTTTCTCATGAACCTAGGTACACCAGAAATGTTTAAAATGATCACAAAGTGTAATTATAGGTAATTTTTGAATTTTACAAAAATTGAAAAATTAAGAATTTTTCATGTACCGGGGTACACGAGAAAGTGTTAAAAATAACATAAAAAATATCATTAAAAATTCAAAATTTAAGGAGTTTCTCATGAACCCAGGTACACCATAAATGTTTTAAAATGATCACAAAGTGTAATTATAGGTAATTTTTGAATTTTACAAAAATTCAAAAATTAAGAATATTTTTCATGTACCGGGGTACACGACAAATTGTTAAAAATAACATAAAAAATATCATTAAAAAATTCAAAATTTAAGGAGTTTCTCATTAACCCAGGTACACCAGAAATGTTTTAAAATGATCACAAAGTGTAATTATAGGTAATTTTTGAATTTAACAAAAATTGAAAAATTAAGAATTTTTCATGTACCGTGGTACACGACAAATTGTTAAAAATAACAGAAAAAATATCATTAAAAAATTCAAAATTTAAGGAGTTTCTCATGAGCCTAGGTACACCAGAAATGTTTAAAATGATAACAAAGTGTAATTATAGGTAATTTTTGAATTTTACAGAAATTGAAAAATTAAGAATTTTTCATGTATCGGGGTACACGACAAATTGTTAAAAATAACATAAAAAATATCATTAAAAAATTCAAAATTTAAGGAGTTTCTCATGAACCCAGGTACACCAGAAATGTTTTAAAATGATCACAAAGTGTAATTATAGGTAATTTTTGAATTTTACAAAAATTGAAAAATAAAGAATTTTTCATGTACCGGGGTATACGACAAATTGTTAAAAATATCAGAAAAAATATCATTAAAAAAATTCAAATTTAAGGAGTTTCTCATGAACGCAGGTACACCAGAAATGTTTAAAATGATCACAAAGTGTAATTATAGGTAAATTTTGAATTTAACTAAAATTGAAAAGTTAAGAATTTTTCATGTACCGGGGTATACGACAAATTGTTAAAAATAACAGAAAAAATATCATTAAAAAATTCAAAATTTAAGGAGTATCTAATGAACCTAGGTACTCCAAAAATGTTTAAAATGATCACAAAGTGTAATTATAGGTAATTTTTGAATTTTACAAAAATTGAAAAATTAAGAATTTTACATGTACCGGGGTACACGACAAATTGTTAAAAATAACATAAAAAATATCATTAAAAAATTCAAAATTTAAGGAGTTTCTCATGAACCCAGGTACACCAGAAATGTTTAAAATGATCACAAAGGGTAATTATAGGTAATTTTTGAATTTTACAAAAATTCAAAAATTAAGAATTTTTCATGTACCGGGGTACACGACAAATTGTTAAAAATATCAGAAAAAATATCATTAAAAAATTCGAAATTTAAGGAGTTTCTCATGAACGCAGGTACACCAGAAATGTTTAAAACGATCACAAAGTGTAATTATAGGTAATTTTTGAATTTAACAAAAATTGAAAAATTAAGAATTTTTCATGGACCGGGGTACACGACAAATTGTTAAAAATAACAGAAAAAATATAATTAAAAAATTCAAAATTTAAGGAGTTTCTCATGAACCTAGGTACACCAGAAATGTTTAAAATGATCACAAAGTGTAATTATAGGTAATTTTTGAATTTTACAAAAATTGAAAAATTAAGAATATTTTTCATGTACCGGGGTACACGACAAATTGTTAAAAATAACATAAAAAATATCATTAAAAAATTCAAAATTTTAGGAGTTTCTCATTAACCCAGGTACAACAGAAATGTTTTAAAATGATCACAAAGTGTAATTATAGGTAATTTTTGAATTTAACAAAAATTGAAAAATTAAGAATTTTTCATGTACCGTGGTACACGACAAATTGTTAAAAATAACAGAAAAAATATCATTAAAAAATTCAAAATTTAAGGAGTTTCTCATGAACCTAGGTACACCAGAAATGTTTAAAATGATAACAAAGTGTAATTATAGGTAATTTTTGAATTTTACAGAAATTGAAAAATTAAGAATTTTTCATGTATCGGGGTACACGACAAATTGTTAAAAATAACATAAAAAATATCATTAAAAAATTCAAAATTTAAGGAGTTTCTCATGAACCCAGGTACACCAGAAATGTTTTAAAATGATCACAAAGTGTAATTATAGGTAATTTTTGAATTTTAGAAAAATTGAAAAATTAAGAATTTTTCATGTACCGGGGTACACGACAAATTGTTAAAAATAACATAAAAAATATCATTAAAAATTCAAAATTTAAGGAGTTTCTCATGAACCCAGGTACATCAGAAATGTTTTAAAATGACCACAAAGTGTAATTATAGGTAATTTCTGAATTTTATAAAAATTCAAAAATGAAGAATTTTTCATGTACTGGGGTACACGACAAATTGTTAAAAATAACAGAAAAAAAATCATTAAAAAATTCAAAAATTAAGGAGTTTCTCATGAACATAGGTACACCAGAAATGTTTTAAAATGATCACAAAGTCTAATTATAGGTAATTTTTGAATTTAACATAAATTGAAAAATTAAGAATTTTTCATGTACCGGGGTACACGACAAATTGTTAAAAATAACAAAAAAATATCATTAAAAAATTCAAAATTTAAGGAGTTTCTCATGAACCTAGGTACACCAGAAATGTTTAAAATGATCACAAAGTGTAATTATAGGTAATTTTTGAATTTTACAAAAATTGAAAAATTAAGAATTTTTCATGTACCGGGGTACACGACAAATTGTTTAAAATAACATAAAAAATATCATTAAAAAATTCAAAATTTAAGGAGTTTTTCATGAACCGAGGTACACCAGAAATGTTTTAAAATGATCACAAAGTGTAATTATAGGTAATTTTTGAATTTTACAAAAATTCAAAAATTAAGAATTTTTCATGTACCGGGGTACACGACAAATTGTTAAAAATAACAGAAAAAACATCATTAAAAAATTCAAAATTTAAGGAGTTTCTCATGAACCCAGGTACACCAGAAATGTTTAAAATGATCACAAAGTGTAATTATAGGTAATTTTTGAATTTAACAAAAATTGAAAAATTAAGAATTTTTCATGTACCGGGGTACACGGCAAATTGTTAAAAATAACAGAAAAAATATCATTAAAAAATTCAAAATTTAAGGAGTTTCTCATGAACCTAGGTACACCAGAAATGTTTAAAATGATAACAAAGTGTAATTATAGGTAATTTTTGAATTTTACAGAAATTGAAAAATTAAGAATTTTTCATGTATCGGGGTACACGACAAATTGTTAAAAATAACATAAAAAATATCATTAAAAAATTCAAAATTTAAGGAGTTTCTCATGAACCCAGGTACACCAGAAATGTTTTAAAATGATCACAAAGTGTAATTATAGGTAATTTTTGAATTTTACAAAAATTGAAAAATTAAGAATTTTTCATGTACCGGGGTACACGACAAATTGTTAAAAATAACATAAAAAATATCATTAAAAATTCAAAATTTAAGGAGTTTCTCATGAACCCAGGTACATCAGAAATGTTTTAAAATGATCACAAAGTGTAATTATAGGTAATTTCTGAATTTTACAAAAATTCAAAAATGAAGAATTTTTCATGTACTGGGGTACACGACAAATTGTTAAAAATAACAGAAAAAAAAATCATTAAAAAATTCAAAAATTAAGGAGTTTCTCATGAACATAGGTACACCAGAAATGTTTTAAAATGATCACAAAGTCTAATTATAGGTAATTTTTGAATTTAACAAAAATTGAAAAATTAAGAATTTTCATGTACCGGGGTACACGACAAATTGTTAAAAATAACAAAAAAATATCATTAAAAAATTCAAAATTTAAGGAGTTTCTCATGAACCTAGGTACACCAGAAATGTTTAAAATGATCACAAAGTGTAATTATAGGTAATTTTTGAATTTTACAAAAATTGAAAAATTAAGAATTTTTCATGTACCGGGGTACACGACAAATTGTTTAAAATAACATAAAAAATATCATTAAAAAATTCAAAATTTAAGGAGTTTTTCATGAACCGAGGTACACCAGAAATGTTTTAAAATGATCACAAAGTGTAATTATAGGTAATTTTTGAATTTTACAAAAATTCAAAAATTAAGAATTTTTCATGTACCGGGGTACACGACAAATTGTTAAAAATAACAGAAAAAACATCATTAAAAAATTCAAAATTTAAGGAGTTTCTCAAGAACCCAGGTACACCAGAAATGTTTAAAATGATCACAAAGTGTAATTATAGGTAATTTTTGAATTTAACAAAAATTGAAAAATTAAGAATTTTTCATGTACCGGGGTACACGACAAATTGTTAAAAATAACAGAAAAAACATCATTAAAAAATTCAAATTTAAGGAGTTTCTCATGAACGCAGGTACACCAGAAATGTTTAAAATGATCACAAAGTGTAATTATATTTAATTTTTGAATTTAACTAAAATTGAAAAGATAAGAATTTTTCATGTACCGGGGTATACGACAAATTGTTAAAAATAACAGAAAAAATATCATTAAAAAATTCAAAATTTAAGGAGTATCTAATGAACCTAGGTACACCAAAAATGTTTAAAATGATCACAAAGTGTAATTATAGGTAATTTTTGAATTTTACAAAAATTGAAAAATTAAGAATTTTTCATGTACCGGGGTACACGACAAATTGTTAAAAATAACATAAAAAATATCATTAAAAAATTCAAAATTGAAGGAGTTTCTCATGAACCCAGGTACACCAGAAATGTTTAAAATGATCACAAAGTGTAATTATAGGTAATTTTTGAATTTTACAAAAATTCAAAAATTAAGAATTTTTCATGTACCGGGGTACACGACAAATTGTTAAAAATATCAGAAAAAATATCATTAAAAAATTCGAAATTTAAGGAGTTTCTCATGAACGCAGGTACACCAGAAATGTTTAAAATGATCACAAAGTGTAATTATAGGTAATTTTTGAATTTAACAAAAATTGAAAAATTAAGAATTTTTCATGGACCGGGGTACACGACAAATTGTTAAAAATAACAGAAAAAATATAATTAAAAAATTCAAAATTTAAGGAGTTTCTCATGAACCTAGGTACACCAGAAATGTTTAAAATGATCACAAAGTGTAATTATAGGTAATTTTTGAAATTTTACAAAAATTGAAAAATTAAGAATTTTTCATGTACCGGGGTACACGACAAATTGTTAAAAATAACATAAAAAATATCATTAAAAAATTCAAAATTTAAGGAGTTTCTCATGAACCCAGGTACACCAGAAATGTTTAAAATGATCACAAAGTGTAATTATAGGTAACTTTTGAATTTTACAAAAATTCAAAAATTAAGAATTTTTCATGTACCGGGGTACACGACAAATTATTAAAAATATCAGAAAAAATATCATTAAAAAATTCGAAAGTTAAGGAGTTTCTCATGAACGCAGGTACACCAGAAATGTTTAAAATGATCACAAAGTGTAATTATAGGTAATTTTTGAATTTAACAAAAATTGAAAAATTAAAAATTTTTCATGGACCTGGGTACACGACAAATTGTTAAAAATAACAGAAAAAATATAATTAAAAAATTCAAAATTTAAGGAGTTTCTCATGAACCTAGGTACACCAGAAATGTTTAAAACGATTACAAAGTGTAATTATAGGTAATTTTTGAATTTTACAAAAATTGAAAAATTAAGAATTTTTCATGTACCGGGGTACACGAGAAATTGTTAAAAATAACATAAAAAATATCATTTAAAATTCAAAATTTAAGGAGTTTCTCATGAACCCAGGTACACCATAAATGTTTTAAAATGATCACAAAGTGTAATTATAGGTAATTTTTGAATTTTACAAAAATTCAAAAATTAAGAATATTTTTCATGTACCGGGGTACACGACAAATTGTTAAAAATATCATTAAAAAATTCAAAATTTAAGGAGTTTCTCATTAACCCAGGTACACCAGAAATGTTTTAAAATGATCACAAAGTGTAATTATAGGTAATTTTTGAATTTAACAAAAATTGAAAAATTAAGAATTTTTCATGAACCGGGGTACACGACAAATTGTTAAAAATAACAGAACAAATATCATTAAAAAATTAAAAATTTAAGGAGTTTCTCATGAACCTAGGTACACCAGAAATGTTTAAAATGATAACAAAGTGTAATTATAGGTAATTTTTGAATTTTACAGAAATTGAAAAATTAAGAATTTTTCATGTACCGGGGTACACGACAAATTGTTAAAAATAACATAAAAAATATCATTAAAAAATTCAAAATTTAAGGAGTTTCTCATGAACCCAGGTACACCAGAAATGTTTTAAAATGATCACAAAGTGTAATTATAGGTAATTTTTGAATTTTACAAAAATTGAAAAATTAAGAATTTTTCATGTACCGGGGTACACGACAAATTGTTAAAAATAACATAAAAAATATCATTAAAAATTCAAAATTTAAGGAGTTTCTCATGAACCCAGGTACATCAGAAATGTTTTAAAATGATCACAAAGTGTAATTATAGGTAATTTCTGAATTTTACAAAAATTCAAAAATAAAGAATTTTTCATGTACTGGGGTACACGACAAATTGTTAAAAATAACAGAAAAAAATCATAAAAAAATTCAAAAATTAAGGAGTTTCTCATGAACATAGGTACACCAGAAATGTTTTAAAATGATCACAAAGTCTAATTATATGTAATTTTTGAATTTAACAAAAATTGAAAAATTAAGAATTTTTCATGTACCGGGGTACACGACAAATTGTTAAAAATAACAAAAAAATATCATTAAAAAATTCAAAATTTAAGGAGTTTCTCATGAACCTAGGTACACCAGAAATGTTTAAAATGATCACAAAGTGTAATTATAGGTAATTTTTGAATTTTACAAAAATTGAAAAATTAAGAATTTTTCATGTACCGGGGTACACGACAAATTGTTAAAAATAACATAAAAAATATCATTAAAAAATTCAAAATTTAAGGAGTTTTTCATGAACCGAGGTACACCAGAAATGTTTTAAAATGATCACAAAGTGTAATTATAGGTAATTTTTGAATTTTACAAAAATTCAAAAATTAAGAATTTTTCATGTACCGGGGTACACGACAAATTGTTAAAAATAACAGAAAAAACATCATTAAAAAATTCAAAATTTAAGGAGTTTCTCATGAACCCAGGTACACCAGAAATGTTTAAAATGATCACAAAGTGTAATTATAGGTAATTTTTGAATTTAACAAAAATTGAAAAATTAAGAATTTTTCATGTACCGGGGTACACGACAAATTGTTAAAAATAACAGAAAAAATATCATTAAAAATTCAAAATTTAAGGAGTTTCTCATTAACGCAGGTACACCAGAAATGTTTAAAATGATCACAAAGTGTAATTATAGGTAATTTTTGAATTTTACAAAAATTGAAAAATTAAGAATTTTTCATGTACCGGGGTACACGACAAATTGTTAAAAATAACATAAAAAATATCATTAAAAAATTCAAAATTTAAGGAGTTTCTCATGAACCCAGGTACACCAGAAATGTTTTAAAATGATCACAAAGTGTAATTATAGGTAATTTTTGAATTTTACAAAAATTCAAAAATTAAGAATTTTTCATGTACCCGGGTTACACGACAAATTGTTAAAAATAATAGAAAAAACCTCATTAAAAATTCAAAATTTAAGGAGTTTCTCATGAACCCAGGTACACCAGAAATGTTTAAAATGATCACAAAGTGTAATTATAGGTAATTTTTGAATTTAACAAAAATTGAAAAATTAAGAATTTTTCATGGACCGGGGTACACGACAAATTGTTAAAAATAACAGAAAAAATATAATTAAAAAATTCAAAATTTAAGGAGTTTCTCATCAACCTAGGTACACCAGAAATGTTTAAAATGATCACAAAGTGTAATTATAGGTAATTTTTGAAATTTTACAAATATTGAAAAATTAAGAATTTTTCATGTACCGGGGTACACGACAAATTGTTAAAAATAACATAAAAAATATCATTAAAAAATTCAAAATTTAAGGAGTTTCTCATGAACCCAGGTACACCAGAAATGTTTAAAATGATCACAAAGTGTAATTATAGGTAATTTTTGAATTTTACAAAAATTCAAAAATTAAGAATTTTTCATGTACCGGGGTACACGACAAATTATTAAAAATATCAGAAAAAATATCATTAAAAAATTCGAAATTTAAGGAGTTTCTCATGAACGCAGGTACACCAGAAATGTTTAAAATGATCACAAAGTGTAATTATAGGTAATTTTTGAATTTAACAAAAATTGAAAAATTAAGAATTTTTCATGGACCGGGGTACACGACAAATTGTTAAAAATAACAGAAAAAATATAATTAAAAAATTCAAAATTTAAGGAGTTTCTCATGAACCTAGGTACACCAGAAATGTTTAAAATGATCACAAAGTGTAATTATAGGTAATTTTTGAATTTTACAAAAATTGAAAAATTAAGAATTTTTCATGTACCGGGGTACACGAGAAATTGTTAAAAATAACATAAAAAATATCATTAAAAATTCAAAATTTAAGGAGTTTCTCATGAACCCAGGTACACCATAAATGTTTTAAAATGATCACAAAGTGTAATTATAGGTAATTTTTGAATTTTACAAAAATTCAAAAATTAAGAATATTTTTCATGTACCGGGGTACACGACAAATTGTTAAAAATAACATAAAAAATATCATTAAAAAATTCAAAATTTAAGGAGTTTCTCATTAACCCAGGTACACCAGAAATGTTTTAAAATGATCACAAAGTGTAATTATAGGTAATTTTTGAATTTAACAAAAATTGAAAAATTAAGAATTTTTCATGTACCGGGGTACACGACAAATTGTTAAAAATAACAGAAAAAATATCATTAAAAAATTCAAAATTTAAGGAGTTTCTCATGAACCTAGGTACACCAGAAATGTTTAAAATGATAACAAAGTGTAATTATAGGTAATTTTTGAATTTTACAGAAATTGAAAAATTAAGAATTTTTCATGTACCGGGGTACACGACAAATTGTTAAAAATAACATAAAAAATATCATTAAAAAATTCAAAATTTAAGGAGTTTCTCATGAACCCAGGTACACCAGAAATGTTTTAAAATGATCACAAAGTGTAATTATAGGTAATTTTTGAATTTTACAAAAATTCAAAAATTAAGAATTTTTCATGTACCGGGGTACACGACAAATTGTTAAAAATAACATAAAAATATCATTAAAAATTCAAAATTTAAGGAGTTTCTCATGAACCCAGGTACATCAGAAATGTTTTAAAATGATCACAAAGTGTAATTATAGGTAATTTCTGAATTTTACAAAAATTCAAAAATAAAGAATTTTTCATGTACTGGGGTACACGACAAATTGTTAAAAATAACAGAAAAAAATCATTAAAAAATTCAAAAATTAAGGAGTTTCTCATGAACATAGGTACACCAGAAATGTTTTAAAATGATCACAAAGTCTAATTATAGGTAATTTTTGAATTTAACAAAAATTGAAAAATTAAGAATTTTTCATGTACCGGGGTACACGACAAATTGTTAAAAATAACAAAAAAATATCATTAAAAAATTCAAAATTTAAGGAGTTTCTCATGAACCTAGGTACACCAGAAATGTTTAAAATGATCACAAAGTGTAATTATAGGTAATTTTTGAATTTTACAAAAATTGAAAAATTAAGAATTTTTCATGTACCGGGGTACACGACAAATTGTTAAAAATAACATAAAAAATAACATTAAAAAATTCAAAATTTAAGGAGTTTTTCATGAACCGAGGTACACCAGAAATGTTTTAAAATGATCACAAAGTGTAATTATAGGTAATTTTTGAATTTTACAAAAATTCAAAAATTAAGAATTTTTCATGTACCGGGGTACACGACAAATTGTTAAAAATAACAGAAAAAACATCATTAAAAAATTCAAAATTTAAGGAGTTTCTCATGAACCCAGGTACACCAGAAATGTTTAAAATGATCACAAAGTGTAATTATAGGTAATTTTTGAATTTAACAAAAATTGAAAAATTAAGAATTTTTCATGTACCGGGGTACACGACAAATTGTTAAAAATAACAGAAAAAATATCATTAAAAATTCAAAATTTAAGGAGTTTCTCATTAACGCAGGTACACCAGAAATGTTTAAAATGATCACAAAGTGTAATTATAGGTAATTTTTGAATTTTACAAAAATTGAAAAATTAAGAATTTTTCATGTACCGGGGTACACGACAAATTGTTAAAAATAACATAAAAAATATCATTAAAAATTCAAAATTTAAGGAGTTTCTCATGAACCCAGGTACACCAGAAATGTTTTAAAATGATCACAAAGTGTAATTATAGGTAATTTTTGAATTTTACAAAAATTCAAAAATTAAGAATTTTTCATGTACCCGGGTTACACGACAAATTGTTAAAAATAATAGAAAAAACATCATTAAAAATTCAAAATTTAAGGAGTTTCTCATGAACCCAGGTACACCAGAAATGTTTAAAATGATCACAAAGTGTAATTATAGGTAATTTTTGAATTTAACAAAAATTAAAAAATTAAGAATTTTTCATGGACCGGGGTACACGACAAATTGTTAAAAATAACAGAAAAAACATCATTAAAAAATTCAAAATTTAAGGAGTTTCTCATGAACCCAGGTACACCAGAAATGTTTAAAATGATCACAAAGTGTAATTATAGGTAATTTTTGAATTTAACAAAAATTGAAAAATTAAGAATTTTTCAAGTACCGGGGTACACGACAAATTGTTAAAAATAACAGAAAAAATATCATTAAAAATTCAAAATTTAAGGAGTTTCTCATTAACGCAGGTACACCAGAAATGTTTAAAATGATCACAAAGTGTAATTATAGGTAATTTTTGAATTTTACAAAAATTGAAAAATTAAGAATTTTTCATGTACCGGGGTACACGACAAATTGTTAAAAATAACATAAAAAATATCATTAAAAAATTCAAAATTTAAGGAGTTTCTCATGAACCCAGGTACACCAGAAATGTTTTAAAATGATCACAAAGTGTAATTATAGGTAATTTTTGAATTTTACAAAAATTCAAAAATTAAGAATTTTTCATGTACCCGGGTTACACGACAAATTGTTAAAAATAATAGAAAAAACATCATTAAAAATTCAAAATTTAAGGAGTTTCTCATGAACCCAGGTACACCAGAAATGTTTAAAATGATCACAAAGTGTAATTATACGTAATTTTTGAATTTAACAAAAATTAAAAAATTAAGAATTTTTCATGGACCGGGGTACACGACAAATTGTTAAAAATAACACAAAAAATATAATTAAAAAATTCAAAATTTAAGGAGTTTCTCATGAACCTAGGTACACCAGAAATGTTTAAAATGATCACAAAGTGTAATTATAGGTAATTTTTGAAATTTTACAAAAATTGAAAAATTAAGAATTTTTCATGTACCGGGGTACACGACAAATTGTTAAAAATAACATAAAAAATATCATTAAAAAATTCAAAATTTAAGGAGTTTCTCATGAACCCAGGTACACCAGAAATGTTTAAAATGATCACAAACTGTAATTATAGGTAATTTAAGAATTTTACAAAAATTCAAAAATTATGATTTTTTCATGTATCCGGGTACACGAAAAATTGTTAAAATATCATTAAAAATTTCAAAATTTAAGGAGTTTCTCATGAACCCAGGTACACCAGAAATGTTTAAAATGATCACAAAGTGTAATTATAGGTAATTTTTGAATTTTACAAAAATACAAAAATTCAGAATTTTTCATGTACCGGGGTACACCACAAATTGTTAAAAATAACAGAAAAAATATCATTAAAAAATTCAAAATTTAAGGAGTTTCTCATGAACCAAGGTACACCAAAAATGTTTAAAATGATCACAAAGTGTAATTATAGGTAATTTTTGAATTTTATAAAAGTTGAAAAATTAAGAATTTTTCATGTACCGGGGTACACGACAAATTGTTAAAAATAACAGAAAAATATCATTAAAAAATTCAAAATTTAAGGAGTTTCTCATTAACCCAGGTACACCAGAAATGTTTAAAATGATCACAAAGTGTAATTACAGGTAATTTAAGAATTTTACAAAAATTCAAAAATTATGATTTTTTCATGTATCCGGGTACACGAAAAATTGTTAAAACATCATTAAAAAATTCAAAATTTAAGGAGTTTCTCATGAACCCAGGTACACCATAAATGTTTAAAATGATCACAAAGTGTAATTATAGGTAATTTTTGAATTTTACAAAAATTCAAAAATTAAGAATTTTTCATGTACCGGGGTACATGACAAATTGTTAAAAATAACAGAAAAAATATCGTTAAAAATTCAAAATTGAAGGAGTTTCTTATGAACCCAGGTACACCATAAATGTTTAAAATGATCACAAAGTGTAATTATAGGTTATTTTTGAATTTTACAAAAATTCAAAAATTAAGAATTTTTCATGTACCGGGGTACACGGCGAATTGTTAAAAATAACAGAAAAAATATCATTAAAAAATTTAAAATTTAAGGAGTTTCTCATGAACCCAGTTACACCAGAAATGTTTAAAATGATCACAAAGTGTAATTATAAATAATTTTTGAATTTTACAAAAATTGAAAAATTAAAAATTTTTCATGTACCGGGGTACACGACAAATTGTTAAAAATAACAGAAAAATATCGTTAAAAATTTCAAAATTTAAGGAGTTTCTCATGAACCCAGGTACACCAGAAATGTTTTAAAATGATCACAAAGTGTAATTATAGGTAATTTTTGAATTTTACAAAAATTCAAAAATTCAGAATTTTTCATGTACCGGGGTACACCACAAATTGTTAAAAATAACAGAAAAAATATCATTAAAAAATTCAAAATTTAAGGAGTTTCTCATGAACCCAGGTACACCAAAAATGTTTAAAATGATCACAAAGTGTAATTATAGGTAATTTTTGAATTTTATAATAGTTGAAAAATTAAGAATTTTTCATGTACCGGGGTACACGACAAATTGTTAAAAATAACAGAAAAATATCGTTAAAAAATTCAAAATTTAAGGAGTTTCTCATTAACCCAAGTACACCAGAAATGTTTAAAATGATCACAAAGTGTAATTATAGGTAATTTAAGAATTTTACAAAAATTCAAAAATTATGATTTTTTCATGTATCCGGGTACACGAAAAATTGTTAAAACATCATTAAAAAATTCAAAATTTAAGGAGTTTCTCATGAACCCAGGTACACCATAAATGTTTAAAATGATCACAAAGTGTAATTATAGGTAATTTTTGAATTTTACAAAAATTCAAAAATTAAGAATTTTTCATGTACCGGGGTACATGACAAATTGTTATAAATAACAGAAAAAATATCGTTAAAAATTCAAAATTTAAGGAGTTTCTTATGAACCCAGGTACACCATAAATGTTTAAAATGATCACAAAGTGTAATTATAGGTTATTTTTGAATTTTACAAAAATTCAAAAATTAAGAATTTTTCATGTACCGGGGTACACGACGAATTGTTAAAAATAACAGAAAAAATATCATTAAAAAATTTAAAATTTAAGGAGTTTCTCATGAACCCAGTTACACCATAAATGTTTAAAATGATCACAAAGTGTAATTATAAATAATTTTTGAATTTTACAAAAATTGAAAAATTAAAAATTTTTCATGTACCTGGGTACACGACAAATTGTTAAAAATAACAGAAAAATATCGTTAAAAATTTCAAAATTTAAGGAGTTTCTCATGAACCCAGGTACACCAGAAATGTTTTAAAATGATCACAAAGTGTAATTATAGGTAATTTTTGAATTTTACAAAAATTCAAAAATTCAGAATTTTTCATGTACCGGGGTACACCACAAATTGTTAAAAATAACAGAAAAAATATCATTAAAAAATTCAAAATTTAAGGAGTTTCTCATGAACCCAGGTACACCAAAAATGTTTAAAATGATCACAAAGTGTAATTATAGGTAATTTTTGAATTTTATAAAAGTTGAAAAATTAAGAATTTTTCATGTACCGGGGTACACGACAAATTGTTAAAAATAACAGAAAAATATCGTTAAAAAATTCAAAATTTAAGGAGTTTCTCATTAACCCAGATACACCAGAAATGTTTAAAATGATCACAAAGTGTAATTATAGGTAATTTAAGAATTTTACAAAAATTCAAAAATTATGATTTTTTCATGTATCCGGGTACACAAAAAATTGTTAAAACATCATTAAAAAATTCAAAATTTAAGGAGTTTCTCATGAACCCAGGTACACCATAAATGTTTAAAATGATCACAAAGTGTAATTATAGGTAATTTTTGAATTTTACAAAAATTCAAAAATTAAGAATTTTTCATGTACCGGGGTACACGACAAATTGTTAAAAATAACATAAAAAAATATCGTTAAAAAATTCAAAATTTAAGGAGTTTCTTATGAACCCAGGTACACCATAAATGTTTAAAATGATCACAAAGTGTAATTATAGGTTATTTTTGAATTTTACAAAAATTCAAAAATTTAGAATTTTTCATGTACCGGGGTACACGACGAATTGTTAAAAATAACAGAAAAAATATCATTAAAAATTTAAAATTTAAGGAGTTTCTCATGAACCCAGTTCCACCAGAAATATTTAAAATGATCACAAAGTGTAATTATAGGTAATTTTTGAATTTTACAAAAATTGAAAAATTAAGAATTTTTCATGTACCGGGGTACACGACAAATTGTTAAAAATAACAGAAAAATATCGTTAAAAATTTCAAAATTTAAGGTGTTTCTCATGAACCCAGGTACACCAGAAATGTTTAAAATGATCACAAAGTGTAATTATAGGTAATTTTTGAATTTTACAAAAATTCAAAAATTAAGAATTTTTCATGTACCGGGGTACACGACAAATTGTTAAAAATAACAGAAAAAATATCGTTAAAAATTCAAAATTTAAGGAGTTTCTCATGAACCCAGGTACACCTGAAATGTTTAAAATGATCACAAAGTGTAATTATAGGTAATTTTTGAATTTTACAAAAATATAAAAATTAAGAATTTTTCATGTACCGGGGTACACGACAAATTGTTAAAAATAACAGAAAAAATATCATTAAAAAATTCAAAATTTAAGGAGTTTCTCATGAACCCAGGTACACCAAAAATGTTTAAAATGATCACAAAGTGTAATTATAGGTAATTTTTGAATTTAAAAAAATTGAAAAATTAAGAATTTTTCATGTACTGGGGTACACGACAAATTGTTAAAAATAACAGAAAAATATATTTAAAAAATTTAAAATTTAAGAAGTTTCTCATGAACCCAGGTACACCAGAAATGTTTAAAATGATCACAAACTGTAATTATAGGTAATTTAAGAATTTTACAAAAATTCAAAATTTATGATTTTTTGATGTATCCGGGTACACGAAAAATTGTTAAAATATCATTAAAAATTTCAAAATTTAGGGAGTTTCTCATGAACCCAGGTACACCAGAAATGTTTAAAATGATCACAAAGTGTAATTATAGGTAATTTTTGAATTTTACAAAAATTCAAAAATTAAGAATTTTTCATGTACCGGGGTACACGAAAAATTGTTAAAAATAACAGAAAAAATATCATTAAAAAATTCAAAATTTAAGGAGTTTCTCATGAACCCAGGTACACCAGAAATGTTTAAAATGATCACAAAGTGTAATTATAGGTAATTTTTGAATTTTACAAAAATTGAAAAATTCAGAATTTTTCATGTACCGGGGTACACGACAAATTGTTAAAATATCATTAAAAATTTCAAAATTTAAGGAGTTTCTCATGAACCCAGGTACACCAGAAATGTTTAAAATGATCACAAAGTGTAATTATAGGTAATTTTTGAATTTTACAAAAATTGAAAAATTAAGAATTTTTCATATACCGGGGTACACGACAAATTGTTAAAAATAACAGAAAAATATCGTTAAAAAATTCAAAATTTAAGGAGTTTCTCATGAACCCAGGTACACCAGAAAAGTTTAAAATGATCACAAACTGTAATTATAGGTAATTTAAGAATTTTACAAAAATTCAAAAATTATGATTTTTTCATGTATCCGGGTACACGAAAAATTGTTAAAACATCATTAAAAAATTCAAAATTTAAGGAGTTTCTCATGAACCCAGGTACACCATAAATGTTTAAAATGATCACAAAGTGTAATTATAGGTAATTTTTGAATTTTACAAAAATTCAAAAATTAAGAATTTTTCATGTACCGGGGTACATGACAAATTGTTAAAAATAACAGAAAAAATATCGTTAAAAATTCAAAATTTAAGGAGTTTCTTATGAACCCAGGTACACCATAAATGTTTAAAATGATCACAAAGTGTAATTATAGGTTATTTTTGAATTTTACAAAAATTCAAAAATTAAGAATTTTTCATGTACCGGGGTACACGACGAATTGTTAAAAATAACAGAAAAAATATCATTAAAAAATTTAAAATTTAAGGAGTTTCTCATGAACCCAGTTACACCATAAATGTTTAAAATGATCACAAAGTGTAATTATAAATAATTTTTGAATTTTACAAAAATTGAAAAATTAAAAATTTTTCATGTACCTGGGTACACGACAAATTGTTAAAAATAACAGAAAAATATCGTTAAAAATTTCAAAATTTAAGGAGTTTCTCATGAACCCAGGTACACCAGAAATGTTTTAAAATGATCACAAAGTGTAATTATAGGTAATTTTTGAATTTTACAAAAATTCAAAAATTCAGAATTTTTCATGTACCGGGGTACACCACAAATTGTTAAAAATAACAGAAAAAATATCATTAAAAAATTCAAAATTTAAGGAGTTTCTCATGAACCCAGGTACACCAAAAATGTTTAAAATGATCACAAAGTGTAATTATAGGTAATTTTTGAATTTTATAAAAGTTGAAAAATTAAGAATTTTTCATGTACCGGGGTACACGACAAATTGTTAAAAATAACAGAAAAATATCGTTAAAAAATTCAAAATTTAAGGAGTTTCTCATTAACCCAGATACACCAGAAATGTTTAAAATGATCACAAAGTGTAATTATAGGTAATTTAAGAATTTTACAAAAATTCAAAAATTATGATTTTTTCATGTATCCGGGTACACAAAAAATTGTTAAAACATCATTAAAAAATTCAAAATTTAAGGAGTTTCTCATGAACCCAGGTACACCATAAATGTTTAAAATGATCACAAAGTGTAATTATAGGTAATTTTTGAATTTTACAAAAATTCAAAAATTAAGAATTTTTCATGTACCGGGGTACACGACAAATTGTTAAAAATAACATAAAAAAATATCGTTAAAAAATTCAAAATTTAAGGAGTTTCTTATGAACCCAGGTACACCATAAATGTTTAAAATGATCACAAAGTGTAATTATAGGTTATTTTTGAATTTTACAAAAATTCAAAAATTTAGAATTTTTCATGTACCGGGGTACACGACGAATTGTTAAAAATAACAGAAAAAATATCATTAAAAATTTAAAATTTAAGGAGTTTCTCATGAACCCAGTTCCACCAGAAATATTTAAAATGATCACAAAGTGTAATTATAGGTAATTTTTGAATTTTACAAAAATTGAAAAATTAAGAATTTTTCATGTACCGGGGTACACGACAAATTGTTAAAAATAACAGAAAAATATCGTTAAAAATTTCAAAATTTAAGGTGTTTCTCATGAACCCAGGTACACCAGAAATGTTTAAAATGATCACAAAGTGTAATTATAGGTAATTTTTGAATTTTACAAAAATTCAAAAATTAAGAATTTTTCATGTACCGGGGTACACGACAAATTGTTAAAAATAACAGAAAAAATATCGTTAAAAATTCAAAATTTAAGGAGTTTCTCATGAACCCAGGTACACCTGAAATGTTTAAAATGATCACAAAGTGTAATTATAGGTAATTTTTGAATTTTACAAAAATATAAAAATTAAGAATTTTTCATGTACCGGGGTACACGACAAATTGTTAAAAATAACAGAAAAAATATCATTAAAAAATTCAAAATTTAAGGAGTTTCTCATGAACCCAGGTACACCAAAAATGTTTAAAATGATCACAAAGTGTAATTATAGGTAATTTTTGAATTTAAAAAAATTGAAAAATTAAGAATTTTTCATGTACTGGGGTACACGACAAATTGTTAAAAATAACAGAAAAATATATTTAAAAAATTTAAAATTTAAGAAGTTTCTCATGAACCCAGGTACACCAGAAATGTTTAAAATGATCACAAACTGTAATTATAGGTAATTTAAGAATTTTACAAAAATTCAAAATTTATGATTTTTTGATGTATCCGGGTACACGAAAAATTGTTAAAATATCATTAAAAATTTCAAAATTTAAGGAGTTTCTCATGAACCCAGGTACACCAGAAATGTTTAAAATGATCACAAAGTGTAATTATAGGTAATTTTTGAATTTTACAAAAATTCAAAAATTAAGAATTTTTCATGTACCGGGGTACACGAAAAATTGTTAAAAATAACAGAAAAAATATCATTAAAAAATTCAAAATTTAAGGAGTTTCTCATGAACCCAGGTACACCAGAAATGTTTAAAATGATCACAAAGTGTAATTATAGGTAATTTTTGAATTTTACAAAAATTGAAAAATTAAGAATTTTTCATGTACCGGGGTACACGACAAATTGTTAAAATATCATTAAAAATTTCAAAATTTAAGGAGTTTCTCATGAACCCAGGTACACCAGAAATGTTTAAAATGATCACAAAGTGTAATTATAGGTAATTTTTGAATTTTACAAAAATTGAAAAATTAAGAATTTTTCATATACCGGGGTACACGACAAATTGTTAAAAATAACAGAAAAATATCGTTAAAAAATTCAAAATTTAAGGAGTTTCTCATGAACCCAGGTAGACCAGAAAAGTTTAAAATGATCACAAACTGTAATTATAGGTAATTTAAGAATTTTACAAAAATTCAAAAATTATGATTTTTTCATGTATCCGGGTCCACGAAAAATTGTTAAAATATCATTAAAAATTTCAAAATTGAAGGAGTTTCTCATGAACCCAGGTACACCAGAAATGTTTAAAATGATCACAAAGTGTAATTATAGGTAGTTTTTGAATTTTACAAAAATTCAAAAATTAAGAATTTTTCAAGTACCGGGGTACACAACAAATTGTTAAAAATAACAGAAAAAATATCGTTAAAAAATTCAAAATTTAAGGAGTTTCTTATGAACCCAGGTACACCAGAAATGTTTAAAATGATCACAAAGTGTAATTATAGGTTATTTTTGAATTTTACAAAATTCAAAAACTAAGAATTTTTCATGTACCGGGGTACACGACAAATTGTTAAAAATAACAGAAAAAATATCGTTAAAAATTCAAAATTTAAGGAGTTTCTCATGAACCCAGGTACAGCAGAAATGTTTTAAAATGATCACAAAGTGTAATTATAGGTAATTTTTGAATTTTACAAAAATTCAAAAATTAAGAATTTTTTATGTACCGGGGTATACGACAAATTGTTAAAAATAACAGAAAAAATATCGTTAAAAATTCAAAATTTAAGGAGTTTCTCATGAACCCAGGTACACCAGAAATGTTTTAAAATGATCACAAAGTGTAATTATAGGTAATTTTTGAATTTTACAAAAATTCAAAAATTAAGAATTTTTCATGTACCGGGGTACACGACAAATTGTTAAAATATCATTTAAAATTTCAAAATTTAAGGAGTTTCTCATGAACCCATGTACACCAGAAATGTTTAAAATGATCACAAAGTGTAATTATAGGTAATTTTTGAATTTTACAAAAATTCAAAAATTCAGAATTTTTCATGTACCGGGGTACATGACAAATTGTTAAAAATAACAGAAAAAATATCATTAAAAAATTCAAAATTTAAAGAGTTTCTCATGAACCCAGGTACACCAGAAATGTTTAAAATGATCACAAAGTGTAATTATAGGTAATTTTTGAATTTTAGAAAAATTCAAAAATTAACAATTTTTCAAGTACCGGGGTACACGACAAATTGTTAAAAATAACAGAAAAAATATCGTTAAAAAATTCAAAATTTAAGGAGTTTCTCATGAACCCAGGTACACCAGAAATGTTTAAAATGATCACAAAGTGTGATTATAGGTTATTTTTAGATTTTACAAAAATTCAAAAATTAAGAATTTTTCATGTACCGGGTTACACGACAAATTGTTAAAAATAACAGAAAAAATATCGTTAAAAATTCAAAATTTAAGGAGTTTCTCATGAACCCAGGTACAGCAGAAATGTTTTAAAATGATCACAAAGTGTAATTATAGGTAATTTTTGAATTTTACAAAAATTCAAAAATTAAGAATTTTTCATGTACCGGGGTACACGACAAATTGTTAAAAATAACAGAAAAATATCGTTAAAAATTCAAATTTTAAGGAGTTTCTCTTGAACCCAGGTACACCAGATATGTTTTAAAATGATCACAAAGTGTAATTATAGGTAATTTTTGAATTTTACAAAAATTCAAAAATTAAGAATTTTTCATGTACCGCGGTACACGACAAATTGTTAAAAATAACAGAAAAAATATCATTAAAAAATTCAAAATTTAAGGAGTTTCTCATGAACCCAGGTACATCAGAAATGTTTAAAATGATCACAAAGTGTAATTATAGGTAATTTTTGAATTTTAAAAAAAAATTGAAAAATTAAGAATTTTTCATGTACCGGGGTACACGACAAATTGTTAAAAATAACAGAAAAATATCGTTAAAAAATTCAAAATTGAAGGAGTTTCTCATGAACCCAGGTACACCAGAAATGTTTAAAATGATCACAAACTGTAATTATAGGTAATTTAAGAATTTTACAAAAATTCAAAAATTATGATTTTTTCATGTATCCGGATACACGAAAAATTGTTAAAATATCATTAAAAATTTCAAAATTTAAGGAGTTTCTCATGAACCCAGGTACACCAGAAATGTTTAAAATGATCACAAAGTGTAATTATAGGTAATTTTTGAATTTTACAAAAATTCAAAAATTCAGAATTTTTCATGTACCGGGGTACACCACAAATTGTTAAAAATAACAGAAAAAATATCATTAAAAAATTCAAAATTTAAGGAGTTTCTCATGAACCCAGGTACACCAGAAATGTTTAAAATTATCACAAAGTGTAATTATAGGTAGTTTTTGAATTTTACAAAAATTCAAAAATTAAGAATTTTTCAAGTACCGGGGTACACAACAAATTGTTAAAAATAACAGAAAAAATATCGTTAAAAAATTCAAAATTTAAGGAGTTTCTCATGAACCCAGGTACACCAGAAATGTTTAAAATGATCACAAAGTGTAATTATAGGTTATTTTTGAATTTTACAAAAATTCAAAGACTAAGAATTTTTCATGTACCGGGGTACACGACAAATTGTTAAAAATAACAGAAAAAATATCGTTAAAAATTCAAAATTTAAGGAGTTTCTCATGAACCCAGGTACACCAGAAATGTTTTAAAATGATCACAAAGTGTAATTATAGGTAATTTTTGAATTTTACAAAAATTAAGAATTTTTCATGTACCGGGGTACACGACAAATTGTTAAAATATCATTAAAAATTTCAAAATTTAAGGAGTTTCTCATGAACCCATGTACACCATAAATGTTTAAAATGATCACAAAGTGTAATTATAGGTAATTTTTGAATTTTACAAAAATTCAAAAATTCAGAATTTTTCATGTACCGGGGTACACGACAAATTGTTAAAAATAACAGAAAAAATATCATTAAAAAATTCAAAATTTAAAGAGTTTCTCATGAACCCAGGTACACCAGAAATGTTTAAAATGATCACAAAGTGTAATTATAGGTAATTTTTGAATTTTACAAAAATTCAAAAATTAACAATTTTTCAAGTACCGGGGTACACGACAAATTGTTAAAAATAACAGAAAAAATATCGTTAAAAAATTCAAAATTTAAGGAGTTTTTCATGAACCCAGGTACACCAGAAATGTTTAAAATGATCACAAAGTGTGATTATAGGTTATTTTTAGATTTTACAAAAATTCAAAAATTAAGAATTTTTCATGTACCGGGTTACACGACAAATTGTTAAAAATAACAGAAAAAATATCGTTAAAAATTCAAAATTTAAGGAGTTTCTCATGAACCCAGGTACAGCAGAAATGTTTTAAAATGATCACAAAGTGTAATTATAGGTAATTTTTGAATTTTACAAAAATTCAAAAATTAAGAATTTTTCATGTACCGGGGTACACGACAAATTGTTAAAAATAACAGAAAAAATATCGTTAAAAATTCAAAATTTAAGGAGTTTCTCTTGAACCCAGGTACACCAGATATGTTTTAAAATGATCACAAAGTGTAATTATAGGTAATTTTTGAATTTTACAAAAATTCAAAAATTAAGAATTTTTCATGTACCGCGGTACACGACAAATTGTTAAAAATAACAGAAAAAATATCATTAAAAAATTCTAAATTTAAGGAGTTTCTCATGAACCCAGGTACACCAGAAATGTTTAAAATGATCACAAAGTGTAATTATAGGTAATTTTTGAATTTTAAAAAAAAATTGAAAAATTAAGAATTTTTCATGTACCGGGGTACACGACAAATTGTTAAAAATAACAGAAAAATATCGTTAAAAAATTCAAAATTGAAGGAGTTTCTCATGAACCCAGGTACACCAGAAATGTTTAAAATGATCACAAACTGTAATTATAGGTAATTTAAGAATTTTACAAAAATTCAAAAATTATGATTTTTTCATGTATCCGGATACACGAAAAATTGTTAAAATATCATTAAAAATTTCAAAATTTAAGGAGTTTCTCATGAACCCAGGTACACCAGAAATGTTTAAAATGATCACAAAGTGTAATTATAGGTAATTTTTGAATTTTACAAAAATTCAAAAATTCAGAATTTTTCATGTACCGGGGTACACCACAAATTGTTAAAAATAACAGAAAAAATATCATTAAAAATTCAAAATTTAAGGAGTTTCTCATGAACCCAGATACACCAGAAATGTTTTAAAATGATCACAAAGTTTAATTATAGGTAATTTTTGAATTTTACAAAAATTCAAAAATTAAGAATTTTTCATGTACCGGGGTACACGACAAATTGTTAAAAATAACAGAAAAAATATCGTTAAAAATTCAAAATTTAAGGAGTTTCTCATTAACCCAGGTACACCAGAAATGTTTAAAATGATCACAAAGTGTAATTATAGGTAATTTAAGAATTTTACAAAAATTCAAAAATTATGATTTTTTCATGTATCCGGGTACACGAAAAATTGTTAAAACGTCATTAAAAAATTCAAAATTTAAGGAGTTTATCATGAACCCAGGTACACCATAAATGTTTAAAATGATCACAAAGTGTAATTATAGGTAATTTTTGAATTTTACAAAAATTCAAAAATTAAGAATTTTTCATGTACCGGGGTACACGACAAATTGTTAAAAATAACAGAAAAAATATCGTTAAAAAATTCAAAATTTAAGGAGTTTCTTATGAACCCAGGTACACCATAAATGTTCAAAATTATCACAAAGTGTAATTATAGGTTATTTTTGAATTTTACAAAAATTCAAAAATTAGGAATTTTTCATGTACCGGGGTACACGACAAATTGTTAAAAATAACAGAAAAAATATCATTAAAAAATTCAAAATTTAAGGAGTTTCTCATGAACCTAGTTACACCAGAAATGTTTAAAATGATCACAAAGTGTAATTATAGGTAATTTTTGAATTTTACAAAAATTGAAAAATTAAGAATTTTTCATGTACCGGGGTACACGACAAATTGTTAAAAATAACAGAAAAATATCGTTAAAAATTTCAAAATTTAAGGAGTTTCTCATGAACCCAGGTACACCAGAAATGTTTTAAAATGATCAGAAAGTGTAATTATAGGTAATTTTTGAATTTTACAAAAATTCAAAAATTAAGAATTTTTCATGTACCGCGGTACACGACAAATTGTTAAAAATAACAGAAAAAATATCATTAAAAAATTCAAAATTTAAGTAGTTTCTCATGAACCCAGGTACACCAGAAATGTTTAAAATGATCACAAAGTGTAATTATAGGTAATTTTTGAATTTTAAAAAAAATTGAAAAATTAAGAATTTTTCATGTACAGGGGTACACGACAAATTGTTAAAAATAACAGAAAAATATCGTTAAAAAATTCAAAATTGAAGGAGTTTCTCATGAACCCAGGTACACCAGAAATGTTTAAAATGATCACAAACTGTAATTATAGGTAATTTAAGAATTTTACAAAAATTCAAAAATTATGATTTTTTCATGTATCCGGGTACACGAAAAATTGTTAAAATATCATTAAAAATTTCAAAATTTAAGGAGTTTCTCATGAACCCAGGTACACCAGAAATGTTTAAAATGATCACAAAGTGTAATTAAAGGTAATTTATGAATTTTACAAAAATTCCAAAATTCAGAATTTTTCATGTACCGGGGTACACCACAAATTGTTAAAAATAACAGAAAAAATATCATTAAAAAATTCAAAATTTAAGGAGTTTCTCATGAACCCAGGTACACCAAAAATGTTTAAAATGATCACAAAGTGTAATTATAGGTAATTTTTGAATTTTACAAAAGTTGAAAAATTAAGAATTTTTCATGTACCGGGGTACACGACAAATTGTTAAAAATATCAGAAAAATATCGTTAAAAAATTCAAAATTTAAGGAGTTTCTCATTAACCCAGGTACACCAGAAATGTTTAAAATGATCACAAAGTGTAATTATAGGTAATTTAAGAATTTTACAAAAATTCAAAAATTATGATTTTTTCATGTATCCGGGTACACGAAAAATTGTTAAAACATCATTAAAAAATTCAAAATTTAAGGAGTTTCTCATGAACCCAGGTACACCATAAATGTTTAAAATGATCACAAAGTGTAATTATAGGTAATTTTTGAATTTTACAAAAATTCAAAAATTAAGAATTTTTCATGTACCGGGGTACACGACAAATTGTTAAAAATAACAGAAAAAATATCGTTAAAAAATTCAAAATTTAAGGAGTTTCTTATGAACCCAGGTACACCATAAATGTTTAAAATGATCACAAAGTGTAATTATAGGTTATTTTTGAATTTTACTAAAATTCAAAAATTAAGAATTTTTCATGTACCGGGGTACACGACGAATTGTTAAAAATAACAGAAAAAATATCGTTAAAAATTCAAAATTTAAGGAGTTTCTCATGAACCCAGGTACACCAGAAATGTTTTAAAATGATTACAAAGTGTTATTATAGGTAATTTTTGAATTTTACAAAAATATAAAAATTAAGAATTTTTCATGTACCGGGGTACACGACAAATTGTTAAAAATAACAGAAAAAATATCATTAAAAAATTCAAAATTTAAGGAGTTTCTCATGAACCCAGGTACACCAGAAATGTTTAAAATGATCACAAAGTGTAATTATAGGTAATTTTTGAATTTTAAAAAAAATTGAAAAATTAAGAATTTTTCATGTACCGGGGTACACGACAAATTGTTAAAAATAACAGAAAAATATCGTTAAAAAATTCAAAATTGAAGGAGTTTCTCATGAACCCAGGTACACCAGAAATGTTTAAAATGATCACAAACTGTAATTATAGGTAATTTAAGAATTTTACAAAAATTCAAAAATTATGATTTTTTCATGTATCCGGATACACGAAAAATTGTTAAAATATCATTAAAAATTTCAAAATTTAAGGAGTTTCTCATGAACCCAGGTACACCAGAAATGTTTAAAATGATCACAAAGTGTAATTATAGGTAATTTTTGAATTTTACAAAAATTCAAAAATTCAGAATTTTTCATGTACCGGGGTACACCACAAATTGTTAAAAATAACAGAAAAAATATCATTAAAAATTCAAAATTTAAGGAGTTTCTCATGAACCCAGATACACCAGAAATGTTTTAAAATGATCACAAAGTTTAATTATAGGTAATTTTTGAATTTTACAAAAATTCAAAAATTAAGAATTTTTCATGTACCGGGGTACACGACAAATTGTTAAAAATAACAGAAAAAATATCGTTAAAAATTCAAAATTTAAGGAGTTTCTCATTAACCCAGGTACACCAGAAATGTTTAAAATGATCACAAAGTGTAATTATAGGTAATTTAAGAATTTTACAAAAATTCAAAAATTATGATTTTTTCATGTATCCGGGTACACGAAAAATTGTTAAAACGTCATTAAAAAATTCAAAATTTAAGGAGTTTATCATGAACCCAGGTACACCATAAATGTTTAAAATGATCACAAAGTGTAATTATAGGTAATTTTTGAATTTTACAAAAATTCAAAAATTAAGAATTTTTCATGTACCGGGGTACACGACAAATTGTTAAAAATAACAGAAAAAATATCGTTAAAAAATTCAAAATTTAAGGAGTTTCTTATGAACCCAGGTACACCATAAATGTTCAAAATTATCACAAAGTGTAATTATAGGTTATTTTTGACTTTTACAAAAATTCAAAAATTAGGAATTTTTCATGTACCGGGGTACACGACAAATTGTTAAAAATAACAGAAAAAATATCATTAAAAAATTCAAAATTTAAGGAGTTTCTCATGAACCTAGTTACACCAGAAATGTTTAAAATGATCACAAAGTGTAATTATAGGTAATTTTTGAATTTTACAAAAATTGAAAAATTAAGAATTTTTCATGTACCGGGGTACACGACAAATTGTTAAAAATAACAGAAAAATATCGTTAAAAATTTCAAAATTTAAGGAGTTTCTCATGAACCCAGGTACACCAGAAATGTTTTAAAATGATCAGAAAGTGTAATTATAGGTAATTTTTGAATTTTACAAAAATTCAAAAATTAAGAATTTTTCATGTACCGCGGTACACGACAAATTGTTAAAAATAACAGAAAAAATATCATTAAAAAATTCAAAATTTAAGCAGTTTCTCATGAACCCAGGTACACCAGAAATGTTTAAAATGATCACAAAGTGTAATTATAGGTAATTTTTGAATTTTAAAAAAAATTGAAAAATTAAGAATTTTTCATGTACCGGGGTACACGACAAATTGTTAAAAATAACAGAAAAATATCGTTAAAAAATTCAAAATTGAAGGAGTTTCTCATGAACCCAGGTACACCAGAAATGTTTAAAATGATCACAAACTGTAATTATAGGTAATTTAAGAATTTTACAAAAATTCAAAAATTATGATTTTTTCATGTATCCGGGTACAGGAAAAATTGTTAAAATATCATTAAAAATTTCAAAATTTAAGGAGTTTCTCATGAACCCAGGTACACCAGAAATGTTTAAAATGATCACAAAGTGTAATTAAAGGTAATTTATGAATTTTACAAAAATTCCAAAATTCAGAATTTTTCATGTACCGGGGTACACCACAAATTGTTAAAAATAACAGAAAAAATATCATTAAAAAATTCAAAATTTAAGGAGTTTCTCATGAACCCAGGTACACCAAAAATGTTTAAAATGATCACAAAGTGTAATTATAGGTAATTTTTGAATTTTACAAAAGTTGAAAAATTAAGAATTTTTCATGTACCGGGGTACACGACAAATTGTTAAAAATATCAGAAAAATATCGTTAAAAAATTCAAAATTTAAGGAGTTTCTCATTAACCCAGGTACACCAGAAATGTTTAAAATGATCACAAAGTGTAATTATAGGTAATTTAAGAATTTTACAAAAATCAAAAATTATGATTTTTTCATGTATCCGGGTACACGAAAAATTGTTAAAACATCATTAAAAAATTCAAAATTTAAGGAGTTTCTCATGAACCCAGGTACACCAGAAATGTTTAAAATGATCACAAAGTGTAATTATAGGTAATTTTTGAATTTTACAAAAATTGAAAAATTAAGAATTTTTCATGTACTGGGGTACACGACAAATTGTTAAAAATAACAGAAAAATATCGTTAAAAAATTTAAAATTTAAGAAGTTTCTCATGAACCCAGGTACACCAGAAATGTTTAAAATGATCACAAACTGTAATTTTAGGTAATTTAAGAATTTTACAAAAATTCAAAAATTATGATTTTTTCATGTATCCGGGTACACGAAAAATTGTTAAAATATCATTAAAAATTTCAAAATTTAAGGAGTTTCTCATGAACCCAGGTACACCAGAAATGTTTAAAATGATCACAAAGTGTAATTATAGGTAATTTTTGAATTATACAAAAATTCAAAAATTAAGAATTTTTCATGTACCGGGGTACACGACAAATTGTTAAAAATAACAGAAAAAATATCATTAAAAAATTCAAAATTTAAGGAGTTTCTCATGAACCCAGGTACACCAGAAATGTTTAAAATGATCACAAAGTGTAATTATAGGTAATTTTTGAATTTTACAAAAATTGAAAAATTAAGAATTTTTCATGTACCGGGGTACACGACAAATTGTTAAAAATAACAAAAAAATATCGTTAAAAAATTCAAAATTTAAGGAGTTTCTCATGAACCCAGGTACACCAGAAATGTTTAAAATGATCACAAAGTGTAATTATAGGTAATTTAAGAATTTTACAAAAATTCAAAAATTATGATTTTTTCATGT
Organism: Cichorium intybus; assembly: GCA_023525715.1. NCBI lineage: Eukaryota > Viridiplantae > Streptophyta > Magnoliopsida > Asterales > Asteraceae > Cichorium > Cichorium intybus. The sequence continues at coordinate 117,470,415 of CM042015.1, forward strand.
ATCCGGGTACACGAAAAATTGTTAAAATATCATTAAAATTTTCAAAATTTAAGGAGTTTCTCATGAACCCAGGTACACCATAAATGTTTAAAATGATCACAAAGTGTAATTATAGGTAATTTTTGAATTTTACAAAAATTCAAAAATTAAGAATTTTTCATGTACCGGGGTACACGACAAATTGTTAAAAATAACAGAAAAAATATCGTTAAAAAATTCAAAATTTAAGGAGTTTCTCATGAACCCAGGTACACCAGAAATGTTTAAAATGATCACAAAGTGTAATTATAGGTTATTTTTGAATTTTACAAAAATTCAAAAATTAAGAATTTTTCATGTACCGGGGTACACGACAAATTGTTAAAAATAACAAAAAAAATATCATTAAAAAATTCAAAATTTAAGGAGTTTCTCATGAACCCAGGCACACCAGAAATGTTTAAAATGATCACAAAGTGTAATTATAGGTTATTTTTGAATTTTACAAAAATTCAAAAATTAAGAATTTTTCATGTACCGGGGTACACGAGAAAATTGTTAAAAATAACAGAAAAAATATCATTAAAAAATTCAAAATTTAAGGAGTTTATCATGAACCCAGTTACACCAGAAATGTTTAAAATGATCACAAAGTGTAATTATAGGTACGTTTTGAATTTTACAAAAATTGAAAAATTAAGAATTTTTCATGTACCGGGGTACACGACAAATTGTTAAAAATAACAGAAAAATATCATTAAAAAATTCAAAATTTAAGAAGTTTCACATGAACCCAGGTAAACCAGAAATGTTTAAAATGATCACAAAGTGTAATTATAGGTAATTTTTGAATTTTACAAAAATTCAAAAATTAAGAATTTTTCATGTATCGGGGTACACGACAAATTGTTAAAAATAACAGAAAAAATATCGTTAAAAATTAAAAATTTAAGGAGTTTCTCATGAACCTAGGTACACGAGAAATGTTTTAAAATGATCATAAAGTGTAATTATAGGTAATTTTTGAATTTTACAAAAATTCAAAAATTAAGAATTTTTCATGTACCGAGGTACACGACAAATTGTTAAAAATAACAGAAAAAATATCATTAAAAAATTCAAAATTTAAGGAGTTTCTCATGAACCCAGGTACACCAGAAATGTTTAAAATGATCACAAAGTGTAATTATAGGTAATTTTTGAATTTTACAAAAATTGAAAAATTAAGAATTTTTCATGTACCGGCGTACACGACAAATTGTTAAAAATAACAGAAAAATATCGTTAACAAATTCAAAATTTAAGGAGTTTTTCATGAACCCAGGTACACCAGAAATGTTTAAAATGATCACAAACTGTAATTATAGGTAATTTAAGAATTTTACAAAAATTCAAAAATTATGATTTTTTCATGTATCCGGGTACACGAAAAATTGTTAAAATATCATTAAAAATTTCAAAATTTAAGTAGTTTCTCATGAACCCATGTACACCAGAAATGTTTAAAATGATCACAAAGTGTAATTAAAGGTAATTTTTGAATTTTACAAAAATTAAAAAATTAAGAATTTTACATGTACCGGGGTACACGACAAATTGTTAAAAATAACAGAAAAAATATCATTAAAAAATTCAAAATTTAAGGAGTTTCTCATGAACCCAGGTACACCAGAAATGTTTAAAATGATCACAAAGTGTAATTATAGGTAGTTTTTGAATTTTACAAAAATTGAAAAATTAAGAATTTTTCATGTACCGGGGTACACGACAAATTGTTAAAAATAACAGAAAAATATCGTTAAAAAATTCAAAATTTAAAGAGTTTCTCATGAACCCAGGTACACCAGAAATGTTTAAAATGATCACAAAGTGTAATTATAGGTAATTTAAGAATTTTACAAAAATTCAAAAATTATGATTTTTTCATGTATCCGGGTACACGAAAAATCGTTAAAATATCATTAAAAATTTCAAAATTTAAGGAGTTTCTCATGAACCCAGGTACACCAGAAATGTTTAAAATGATCACAAAGTGTAATTATAGGTAATTTTTGAATTTTACAAAAATTGAAAAATTAAGAATTTTTCATGTACTGGGGTACACGACAAATTGTTAAAAATAACAGAAAAATATCGTTAAAAAATTTAAAATTTAAGAAGTTTCTCATGAACCGAGGTACACCAGAAATGTTTAAAATGATCACAAACTGTAATTATAGGTAATTTAAGAATTTTACAAAAATTCAAAAATTATGATTTTTTCATGTATCCGGGTACACGAAAAATTGTTAAAATATCATTAAAAATTTCAAATTTTAAGGAGTTTCTCATGAACCCAGCTACACCAGAAATGTTTAAAATGATCACAAAGTGTAATTATAGGTAATTTTTGAATTTTACAAAAATTCAAAAATTAAGAATTTTTCATGTATCGGGGTACACGACAAATTGTTAAAAATAACAGAAAAAATATCATTAAAAAATTCAAAATTTAAGGAGTTTCTCATGAACCCAGGTACACCAGAAATGTTTAAAATGATCACAAAGTGTAATTATAGGTAGTTTTTGAATTTTACAAAAATTGAAAAATTAAGAATTTTTCATGTACCGGGGTACACGACAAATTGTTAAAAATAACAGAAAAATATCGTTAAAAAATTCAAAATTTAAGGAGTTTTCATGAACCCAGGTACACCAGAAATGTTTAAAATGATCACAAAGTGTAATTATAGGTAATTTAAGAATTTTACAAAAATTCAAAAATTATGATTTTTTCATGTATCCGGGTACACGAAAAATTGTTAAAATATCATTAAAAATTTCAAAATTTAAGGAGTTTCTCATGAACGGTACACCATAAATGTTTAAAATGATCACAAAGTGTAATTATAGGTAATTTTTGAATTTTACAAAAATTCAAAAATTAAGAATTTTTCATGTACCGGGGTACACGACAAATTGTTAAAAATAACAGAAAAAATATCGTTAAAAAATTCAAAATTTAAGGAGTTTCTCATGAACCCAGGTACACCAGAAATGTTTAAAATGATCACAAAGTGTAATTATAGGTTATTTTTGAATTTTACAAAAATTCAAAAATTAAGAATTTTTCATGTACCGGGGTACACGACAAATTGTTAAAAATAACAAAAAAATTATCATTAAAAAATTCAAAATTTAAGGAGTTTCTCATGAACCCAGGCACACCAGAAATGTTTAAAATGATCACAAAGTGTAATTATAGGTTATTTTTGAATTTTACAAAAATTCAAAAATTAAGAATTTTTCATGTATCGGGGTACACGACAAATTGTTAAAAATAACAGAAAAAATATCATTAAAAAATTCAAAATTTAAGGAGTTTATCATGAACCCAGTTACACCAGAAATGTTTAAAATGATCACAAAGTGTAATTATAGGTAATTTTTGAATTTTACAAAAATTGAAAAATTAAGAATTTTTCATGTACCGGGGTACACGACAAATTGTTAAAAATAACAGAAAAATATCATTAAAAATTTCAGAATTTAAGAAGTTTCACATGAACCCAGGTAAACCAGAAATGTTTAAAATGATCACAAAGTGTAATTATAGGTAATTTTTAAATTTTACAAAAATTCAAAAATTAAGAATTTTTCATGTATCGGGGTACACGACAAATTGTTAAAAATAACAGAAAAAATATCGTTAAAAATTAAAAATTTAAGGAGTTTCTCATGAACCCAGGTACACCAGAAATGTTTAAAATGATCACAAAGTGTAATTATAGGTAATTTTTGAATTTTACAAAAATTGAAAAATTAAGAATTTTTCATGTACCGGCGTACACGACAAATTGTTAAAAATAACAGAAAAATATCGTTAACAAATTCAAAATTTAAGGAGTTTTTCATGAACCCAGGTACACCAGAAATAATTAAAATGATCACAAACTGTAATTATAGGTAATTTAAGAATTTTACAAAAATTCAAAAATTATGATTTTTTCATGTATCCGGGTACACGAAAAATTGTTAAAATATCATTAAAAATTTCAAAATTTAAGTAGTTTCTCATGAACCCATGTACACCAGAAATGATTAAAATGATCACAAAGTGTAATTAAAGGTAATTTTTGAATTTTACAAAAATTCAAAAATTAAGAATTTTACATGTACCGGGGTACACGACAAATTGTTAAAAATATCATTAAAAAATTCAAAATTTAAGGAGTTTCTCATGAACCCAGGTACACCAGAAATGTTTAAAATGATCACAAAGTGTAATTATAGGTAGTTTTTGAATTTTACAAAAATTGAAAAATTAAGAATTTTTCATGTACTGGGGTACACGACAAATTGTTAAAAATAACAGAAAAATATCGTTAAAAAATTTAAAATTTAAGAAGTTTCTCATAAACCCAGGTACACCAGAAATGTTTAAAATGATCACAAACTGTAATTATAGGTAATTTAAGAATTTTACAAAAATTCAAAAATTATGATTTTTTCATGTATACGGGTACACGAAAAATTGTTAAAATATCGTTAAAAATTAAAAATTTAAGGAGTTTCTCATTAACCTAGGTACACCAGAAATGTTTTAAAATGATCATAAAGTATAATTATAGGTACTTTTTGAATTTTACAAAAATTCAAAAATTAAGAATTTTTCATGTACCGAGGTACACGATAAATTGTTAAAAATAACAGAAAAAATATCATTAAAAAATTCAAAATTTAAGGAGTTTCTCATGAACCCAGGTACACCAGAAATGTTTAAAATGATCACAAAGTGTAATTATAGATTATTTTTGAATTTTACAAAAATTCAAAAATTAAGAATTTTTCATGTACCGGGGTACACGACAAATTGTTAAAAATAACAGAAAAAATATCATTAAAAAATTCAAAATTTAAGGAGTTTATCAAGAACCCATTTACACCAGAAATGTTTAAAATGATCACAAAGTGTAATTATAGGTAATTTTTGAATTTTACAAAAATCGAAAATTTAAGAATTTTTCATGAACCGGGGTACACGACAAATTGTTAAAAATAACAGAAAAATATCGTTAAAAAATTCAAAATTTAAGGAGTTTCTCATGAACCCAGGTAAACCAGAAATGTTTAAAATGATCACAAAGTGTAATTATAGGTAATTTTTGAATTTTACAAATATTAAAAAATTAAGAATTTTTCATGTATCGGGGTACACGACAAATTGTTAAAAATAACAGAAAAAATATCGTTAAAAATTAAAAATTTAAGGAGTTTCTCATTAACCTAGGTACACCAGAAATGTTTTAAAATGATCATAAAGTATAATTATAGGTACTTTTTGAATTTTACAAAAATTCAAAAATTAAGAATTTTTCATGTACCGAGGTACACGATAAATTGTTAAAAATAACAGAAAAAATATCATTAAAAAATTCAAAATTTAAGGAGTTTCTCATGAACCCAGGTACACCAGAAATGTTTAAAATGATCACAAAGTGTATTTATAGGTAATTTTTGAATTTTACAAAAATTGAAAAATTAAGAATTTTTCATGTACCGGCGTACACGACAAATTGTTAAAAATAACAGAAAAATATCGTTAACAAATTCAAAATTTAAGGAGTTTTTCATGAACCCAGGTACACCAGAAATGTTTAAAATGATCACAAACTGTAATTATAGGTAATTTAAGAATTTTACAAAAATTCAAAAATTATGATTTTTTCATGTATCCGGGTACACGAAAAATTGTTAAAATATCATTAAAAATTTCAAAATTTAAGTAGTTTCTCATGAACCCATGTACACCAGAAATGTTTAAAATGATCACAAAGTGTAATTAAAGGTAATTTTTGAATTTTACAAAAATTCAAAAATTAATAATTTTACATGTACCGGGGTACACGACAAATTGTTAAAAATAACAGAAAAAATATCATTAAAAAATTCAAAATTTAAGGAGTTTCTCATGAACCCAGGTACACCAGAAATGTTTAAAATGATCACAAAGTGTAATTATAGGTAGTTTTTGAATTTTACAAAAATTGAAAAATTAAGAATTTTTCATGTACCGGGGTACACGACAAATTGTTAAAAATAACAGAAAAATATCGTTAAAAAATTCAAAATTTAAAGAGTTTCTCATGAACCCATGTACACCAGAAATGTTTAAAATGATCACAAAGTGTAATTATAGGTAATTTAAGAATTTTACAAAAATTCAAAAATTATGATTTTTTCATGTATCCGGGTACACGAAAAATCGTTAAAATATCATTAAAAATTTCAAAATTTAAGGAGTTTCTCATGAACCCAGGTACACCAGAAATGTTTAAAATGATCACAAAGTGTAATTATAGGTAATCTTTGAATTTTACAAAAATTGAAAAATTAAGAATTTTTCATGTACTGGGGTACACGACAAATTGTTAAAAATAACAGAAAAATATCGTTAAAAAATTTAAAATTTAAGAAGTTTCTCATGAACCCAGGTACACCAGAAATGTTTAAAATGATCACAAACTGTAATTATAGGTAATTTAAGAATTTTACAAAAATTCCAAAATTATGATTTTTTCATGTATCCGGGTACACGAAAAATTGTTAAAATATCATTAAAAATTTCAAAATTTAAGGAGTTTCTCATGAACCCAGCTACACCAGAAATGTTTAAAATGATCCCAAAGTGTAATTATAGGTAATTTTTGAATTTTACAAAAATTCAAAAATTAAGAATTTTTCATGTACCGGGGTACACGACAAATTGTTAAAAATAACATAAAAAATATCATTAAAAAATTCAAAATTTAAGGAGTTTCTCATGAACCCAGGTACACCAGAAATGTTTAAAATGATCACAAAGTGTAATTATAGGTAATTTTTGAATTTTACAAAAATTGAAAAATTAAGAATTTTTCATGTACCGGGGTACACGACAAATTGTTAAAAATAACAGAAAAATATCGTTAAAAAATTCAAAATTTAAGGAGTTTCTCATGAACCTAGGTACACCAGAAATGTTTAAAATGATCACAAAGTGTAATTATAGGTAATTTAAGAATTTTACAAAAATTCAAAAATTATGATTTTTTCATGTATCCGGGTACACGAAAAATTGTTAAAATATCATTAAAAATTTCAAAATTTAAGGAGTTTCTCATGAACCCAGGTACACCAAAATGTTTAAAATGATCACAAAGTGTAATAATAGGTAATTTTTGAATTTTACAAAAATTCAAAAATTAAGAATTTTTCATGTACCGGGGTACACGACAAATTGTTAAAAATAACAGAAAAAATATTGTTAAAAAATTCAAAATTTAAGGAGTTTCTCATGAACCCAGGTACACCAGAAATGTTTAAAATGATCACAAAGTGTAATTATAGATTATTTTTGAATTTTACAAAAATTCAAAATTAAGAATTTTTCATGTACCGGGGTACACGACAAATTGTTAAAAATAACAGAAAAAATATCATTAAAAAATTCAAAATTTAAGGAGTTTATCATGAACCCAGTTACACCAGAAATGTTTAAAATGATCACAAAGTGTAATTATAGGTAATTTTTGAATTTTACAAAAATTGAAAAATTAAGAATTTTTCATGTACCGGGGTACACGACAAATTGTTAAAAATAACAGAAAAATATCATTAAAAAATTCAAAATTTAAGGAGTTTCTCATGAACCCAGGTAAACCAGAAATGTTTAAAATGATCACAAAGTGTAATTATAGGTAATTTTTGAATTTTACAAATATTCAAAAATTAAGAATTTTTCATGTATCGGGGTACACGACAAATTGTTAAAAATAACAGAAAACATATCGTTAAAAATTAAAAATTTAAGGAGTTTCTCATGAACCTAGGTACACCAGAAATGTTTTAAAATGATCATAAAGTATAATTATAGGTAATTTTTGAATTTTACAAAAATTCAAAAATTAAGAATTTTTCATGTACCGAGGTACACGACAAATTGTTAAAAATAACAGAAAAAATATTATTAAAAAATTCAAAATTTAAGGAGTTTCTCATGAACCCAGGTACACCAGAAATGTTTAAAATGATCACAAAGTGTAATTATAGGTAATTTTTGAATTTTACAAAAATTGAAAAATTAAGAATTTTTCATGTACCGGCGTACACGACAAATTGTTAAAAATAACAGAAAAATATCGTTAACAAATTCAAAATTTAAGGAGTTTTTCATGAACCCAGGTACACCTGAAATGTTTAAAATGATCACAAATTGTAATTATAGGTAATTTAAGAATTTTACAAAAATTCAAAAATTATGATTTTTTCATGTATTCGGGTACACGAAAAATTGTTAAAATATCATTAAAAATTTCAAAATTTAAGTAGTTTCTCATGAACCCATGTACACCAGAAATGTTTAAAATGATCACAAAGTGTAATTAAAGGTAATTTTTGAATTTTACAAAAATTCAAAAATTAAGAATTTTACATGTACCGGGGGACACGACAAATTGTTAAAAATAACAGAAAAATATCATTAAAAAATTCAAAATTAAAGGAGTTTCTCATGAACCCAGGTACACCAGAAATGTTTAAAATGATCACAAAGTGTAATTATAGGTAGTTTTTGAATTTTAAAAAAATTGAAAAATTAAGAATTTTTCATGTACCGGGGTACACGACAAATTGTTAAAAATAACAGAAAAATATCGTTAAAAAATTCAAAATTTAAAGAGTTTCTCATGAACCCAGGTACACCAGAAATGTTTAAAATGATCACAAAGTGTAATTATTGGTAATTTAAGAATTTTACAAAAATTCAAAAATTATGATTTTTTCATGTATCCGGGTACACGAAAAATCGTTAAAATATCATTAAAAATTTCAAAATTTAAGGAGTTTCTCATGAACCCAGGTACACCAGAAATGTTTAAAATGATCACAAAGTGTAATTATAGGTAATTTTTGAATTTTACAAAAATTCAAAAATTAAGAATTTTTCATATACAGGGGTACACGACAAATTGTTAAAAATAATAGAAAAATATCGTTAAAAAATTCAAAATTTAAGGAGTTTCTCATGAACCCAGGTATACCAGAAATGTTTAAAATGATCACAAAGTGTAATTATAGGTAGTTTTTGAATTTTAAAAAAATTGAAAAATTAAGAATTTTTCATGTACCGGGGTACACGACAAATTGTTAAAAATAACAGAAAAATATCGTTAAAAAATTCAAAATTTAAAGAGTTTCTCATGAACCCAGGTACACCAGAAATGTTTAAAATGATCACAAAGTGTAATTATAGGTAATTTAAGAATTTTACAAAAATTCAAAAATTATGGTTTTTTCATGTATCCGGGTACACGAAAAATCGTTAAAATATCATTAAAAATTTCAAAATTTAAGGAGTTTCTCATGAACCCAGGTACACCAGAAATGTTTAAAATGATCACAAAGTGTAATTATAGGTAATTTTTGAATTTTACAAAAATTCAAAAATTAAGAATTTTTCATATACAGGGGTACACGACAAATTGTTAAAAATAATAGAAAAATATCGTTAAAAAATTCAAAATTTAAGGAGTTTCTCATGAACCCAGGTATACCAGAAATGTTTAAAATGATCACAAAGTGTAATTATAGGTAGTTTTTGAATTTTAAAAAAATTGAAAAATTAAGAATTTTTCATGTACCGGGGTACACGACAAATTGTTAAAAATAACAGAAAAATATCGTTAAAAAATTCAAAATTTAAAGAGTTTCTCATGAACCCAGGTACACCAGAAATGTTTAAAATGATCACAAAGTGTAATTATTGGTAATTTAAGAATTTTACAAAAATTCAAAAATTATGATTTTTTCATGTATCCGGGTACACGAAAAATCGTTAAAATATCATTAAAAATTTCAAAATTTAAGGAGTTTCTCATGAACCCAGGTACACCAGAAATGTTTAAAATGATCACAAAGTGTAATTATAGGTAATTTTTGAATTTTACAAAAATTCAAAAATTAAGAATTTTTCATATACAGGGGTACACGACAAATTGTTAAAAATAATAGAAAAATATCGTTAAAAAATTCAAAATTTAAGGAGTTTCTCATGAACCCAGGTATACCAGAAATGTTTAAAATGATCACAAAGTGTAATTATAGGTAGTTTTTGAATTTTAAAAAAATTGAAAAATTAAGAATTTTTCATGTACCGGGGTACACGACAAATTGTTAAAAATAACAGAAAAATATCGTTAAAAAATTCAAAATTTAAAGAGTTTCTCATGAACCCAGGTACACCAGAAATGTTTAAAATGATCACAAAGTGTAATTATAGGTAATTTAAGAATTTTACAAAAATTCAAAAATTATGGTTTTTTCATGTATCCGGGTACACGAAAAATCGTTAAAATATCATTAAAAATTTCAAAATTTAAGGAGTTTCTCATGAACCCAGGTACACCAGAAATGTTTAAAATGATCACAAAGTGTAATTATAAATAATTTTTGAATTTTACAAAAATTCAAAAATTAAGAATTTTTCATGTACCGAGGTACACGACAAATTGTTAAAAATAACAGAAAAAATATTATTAAAAAATTCAAAATTTAAGGAGTTTCTCATGAACCCAGGTACACCAGAAATGTTTAAAATGATCACAAAGTGTAATTATAGGTAATTTTTGAATTTTACAAAAATTGAAAAATTAAGAATTTTTCATGTACCGGCGTACACGACAAATTGTTAAAAATAACAGAAAAATATCGTTAACAAATTCAAAATTTAAGGAGTTTTTCATGAACCCAGGTACACCTGAAATGTTTAAAATGATCACAAATTGTAATTATAGGTAATTTAAGAATTTTACAAAAATTCAAAAATTATGATTTTTTCATGTATTCGGGTACACGAAAAATTGTTAAAATATCATTAAAAATTTCAAAATTTAAGTAGTTTCTCATGAACCCATGTACACCAGAAATGTTTAAAATGATCACAAAGTGTAATTAAAGGTAATTTTTGAATTTTACAAAAATTCAAAAATTAAGAATTTTACATGTACCGGGGGACACGACAAATTGTTAAAAATAACAGAAAAATATCATTAAAAAATTCAAAATTAAAGGAGTTTCTCATGAACCCAGGTACACCAGAAATGTTTAAAATGATCACAAAGTGTAATTATAGGTAGTTTTTGAATTTTAAAAAAATTGAAAAATTAAGAATTTTTCATGTACCGGGGTACACGACAAATTGTTAAAAATAACAGAAAAATATCGTTAAAAAATTCAAAATTTAAAGAGTTTCTCATGAACCCAGGTACACCAGAAATGTTTAAAATGATCACAAAGTGTAATTATAGGTAATTTAAGAATTTTACAAAAATTCAAAAATTATGATTTTTTCATGTATCCGGGTACACGAAAAATCGTTAAAATATCATTAAAAATTTCAAAATTTAAGGAGTTTCTCATGAACCCAGGTACACCAGAAATGTTTAAAATGATCACAAAGTGTAATTATAGGTAAATTTTGAATTTTACAAAAATTCAAAAATTAAGAATTTTTCATATACAGGGGTACACGACAAATTGTTAAAAATAATAGAAAAATATCGTTAAAAAATTCAAAATTTAAGGAGTTTCTCATGAACCCAGGTATACCAGAAATGTTTAAAATGATCACAAAGTGTAATTATAGGTAGTTTTTGAATTTTAAAAAAATTGAAAAATTAAGAATTTTTCATGTACCGGGGTACACGACAAATTGTTAAAAATAACAGAAAAATATCGTTAAAAAATTCAAAATTTAAAGAGTTTCTCATGAACCCAGGTACACCAGAAATGTTTAAAATGATCACAAAGTGTAATTATAGGTAATTTAAGAATTTTACAAAAATTCAAAAATTATGGTTTTTTCATGTATCCGGGTACACGAAAAATCGTTAAAATATCATTAAAAATTTCAAAATTTAAGGAGTTTCTCATGAACCCAGGTACACCAGAAATGTTTAAAATGATCACAAAGTGTAATTATAGGTAATTTTTGAATTTTACAAAAATTCAAAAATTAAGAATTTTTCATGTACCGGGGTACACGACATATTGTTAAAAATAACAGAAAAAATATCGTTAAAAATTAAAAATTTAAGGAGTTTCTCATGAACCCAGGTACACCATAAATGTTTTAAAATAATCACAAAGTGTAATTATAAGTAATTTTTTAATTTTACAAAAATTCAAAAATTAAGAATTTTTCATGTACCGGGATACACGACAAATTGTTAAAATAACTGAAAAAATATCATTAAAAAATTCAAAATTTAAGGAGTTTCTCATGAACCCAGGTACACCAGAAATGTTTAAAATGATCACAAAGTGTAATTATAGGTAATTTTTGAATTTTACAAAAATTGAAAAATTAAGAATTTTTCATGTACCGGGGTACACGACAAATTGATAAAAATAACAGAAAAATATCGTTAAAAAATTCAAAATTTAAGGAGTTTCTCATGAACCCATGTACACCAGAAATGTTTAAAATGATCACAAACTGTAATTATAGGTAATTTAAGAATTTTACAAAAATTCAAAAATTATGATTTTTTCATAAATCCGGGTACACGAAAAATTGTTAAAATATCATTAAAAATTTCAAAATTTAAGGAGTTTCTCATGAACCCAGGTACACCAGAAATGTTTAAAATGATCACAAAGTGTAATTATAGGTAATTTTTGAATTTTACAAAAATTCAAAAATTAAGAATTTTTCATGTACCGGGGTATACGACAAATTGTTAAAAATAACAGAAAAAATATCATTAAAAAATTCAAAATTTAAGGAGTTTCTCATGAACCCAGGTACACCAGAAATGTTTAAAATGATCACAAAGTGTAATTATAGGTAGTTTTTGAATTTTAAAAAAATTGAAAAATTAAGAATTTTTCATGTACCGGGGTACACGACAAATTGTTAAAAATAACAGAAAAATATCGTTAAAAAATTCAAAATTTAAAGAGTTTCTCATGAACCCAGGTACACCAGAAATGTTTAAAATGATCACAAAGTGTAATTATAGGTAATTTAAGAATTTTACAAAAATTCAAAAATTATGATTTTTTCATGTATCCGGGTACACGAAAAATCGTTAAAATATCATTAAAAATTTCAAAATTTAAGGAGTTTCTCATGAACCTAGGTACACCAGAAATGTTTAAAATGATCACAAAGTGTAATTATAGGTAATTTTTTAATTTTACAAAAATTCAAAAATTAAGAATTTTTCATGTACCGGGGTACACGACATATTGTTAAAAATAACAGAAAAAATATCGTTAAAAATTAAAAATTTAAGGAGTTTCTCATGAACCCAGGTACACCATAAATGTTTTAAAATAATCACAAAGTGTAATTATAAGTAATTTTTTAATTTTACAAAAATTCAAAAATTAAGAATTTTTCATGTTCCGGGATACACGACAAATTGTTAAAATAACTGAAAAAATATCATTAAAAAATTCAAAATTTAAGGAGTTTCTCATGAACCCAGGTACACCAGAAATGTTTAAAATGATCACAAAGTGTAATTATAGGTAATTTTTGAATTTTACAAAAATTGAAAAATTAAGAATTTTTCATGTACCGGGGTACACGACAAATTGATAAAAATAACAGAAAAATATCGTTAAAAAATTCAAAATTTAAGGAGTTTCTCATGAACCCATGTACACCAGAAATGTTTAAAATGATCACAAACTGTAATTATAGGTAATTTAAGAATTTTACAAAAATTCAAAAATTATGATTTTTTCATAAATCCGGGTACACGAAAAATTGTTAAAATATCATTAAAAATTTCAAAATTTAAGGAGTTTCTCATGAACCCAGGTACACCAGAAATGTTTAAAATGATCACAAAGTGTAATTATAGGTAATTTTTGAATTTTACAAAAATTCAAAAATTAAGAATTTTTCATGTACCGGGGTATACGACAAATTGTTAAAAATAACAGAAAAAATATCATTAAAAAATTCAAAATTTAAGGAGTTTCTCATGAACCCAGGTACACCAAAAATGTTTAAAATGATCACAAAGTGTAATTATAGGTAATTTTTGAATTTTACAAAAATTGAAAAATTAAAAATTTTTCATGTACCGGGGTACACGACAAATTGTTAAAAATAACAGAAAAATATCGTTAAAAAATTCAAAATTTAAGGAGTTTCTCATGAACCCAGGTACACCAGAAATGTTTAAAATGATCACAAAGTGTAATTATAGGTAATTTTTGAATTTTACAAAAATTGAAAAATTAAAAATTTTTCATGTACCGGGGTACACGACAAATTGTTAAAAATAACAGAAAAATATCGTTAAAAATTTCAAAATTTAAGGAGTTTCTCATGAACCCAGGTATGCCAGAAATGTTTAAAATGATCACAAAGTGTAATTATAGGTAATTTAAGAATTTTACAAAAATTCAAAAATTATGATTTTTTCATGTATCCGGGTACACGAAAAATTGTTAAAATATCATTAAAATTTTCAAAATTTAAGGAGTTTCTCATGAGCCCAGGTACACCAGAAATGTTTAAAATGATCACAAAGTGTAATTATAGGTTATTTTTGAATTTTACAAAAATTCAAAAATTAAGAATTTTTCATGTACCGGGGTACACGACAAATTGTTAAAAATAACAGAAAAAATATCATTAAAAAATTCAAAATTTAAGGAGTTTCTCATGAACCCATTTACACCATAAATGTTTAAAATGATCACAAAGTGTAATTATAGGTAATTTTTGAATTTTACAAAAATTGAAAAATTAAGAATTTTTCATGTACCGGGGTACACGACAAATTGTTAAAAATAACAGAAAAATATCGTTAAAAAAATTCAAAATTTAAGGAGTTTCTCATGAACCCAGGTACACCAGAAATGTTTAAAATGATCACAAAGTGTCATTATAGGTAATTTAAGAATTTTACAAAAATTCAAAAATTATGATTTTTTCATGTATCCGGGTACACGAAAAATTGTTAAAATATCATTAAAAATTTCAAAATTTAAGGAGTTTCTCATGAACCCAGGTACACCAGAAATGTTTAAAATGATCACAAAGTGTAATTATAGGTAATTTTTGAATTTTACAAAAATTCAAAAATTAAGAATTTTTCATGTACCGGGGTACACGACAAATTGTTAAAAATAATAGAAAAAATATCATTAAAAATTTCAAAATTTAAGGAGTTTCTCATGAACCCAGGTACACCAGAAATGTTTAAAATGATCACAAAGTGTAATTATAGGTAATTTAAGAATTTAACAAAATTCAAAAATTATGATTTTTTCATGTATCCGAGTACACGAAAAACTGTTAAAATATCATTAAAAATTTCAAAATTTAAGGAGTTTCTCATGAACCCAGGTACACCAGAAATGTTTAAAATGATC
Source organism: Cichorium intybus (assembly GCA_023525715.1). Classification (NCBI taxonomy): domain Eukaryota; kingdom Viridiplantae; phylum Streptophyta; class Magnoliopsida; order Asterales; family Asteraceae; genus Cichorium; species Cichorium intybus. Next base: position 117,485,811 of record CM042015.1, read on the forward strand.
ACAAAGTGTAATTATAGGTAATTTTTGAATTTTACAAAAATTCAAAAATTAAGAATTTTTCATGTACCGGGGTACACGACAAATTGTTAAAAATAACAGAAAAAATATCGTTAAAAAATTCAAAATTTAAGGAGTTTCTCATGAACCCAGGTACACCAGAAATGTTTAAAATGATCACAAAGTGTAATTATAGGTTATTTTTGAATTTTACAAAAATTCAAAAATTAAGAATTTTTCATGTACCGGGGTACACGACAAATTGTTAAAAATAACAGAAAAAATATCATTAAAAAATTCTAAATTTAAGGAGTTTCTCATGAACCCATTTACACCATAAATGTTTAAAATGATCACAAAGTGTAATTATAGGTAATTTTTGAATTTTACAGAAATTGAAAAATTAAGAATTTTTCATGTACCGGGGTACACGACAAATTGTTAAAAATAACAGAAAAATATAGTTAAAAAAATTCAAAATTTAAGGAGTTTCTCATGAACCCAGGTACACCAGAAATGTTTAAAATGATTACAAAGTGTCATTATAGGTAATTTAAGAATTTTACAAAAATTCAAAAATTATGATTTTTTTCATGTATCCGGGTACATGAAAAATTGTTAAAATATTATTAAAAATTTCAAAATTTAAGGAGTTTCTCATGAACCCAGGTACACCAGAAATGTTTAAAATGATCACAAAGTGTAATTATAGGTAATTTTTGAATTTTACAAAAATTCAAAAAATAAGAATTTTTCATGTACCGGGGTACACGACAAATTGTTAAAAATAATAGAAAAAATATCATTAAAAATTTCAAAATTTAAGGAGTTTCTCATGAACCCAGGTACACCAGAAATGTTTAAAATGATCACAAACTCTAATTATAGGTAATTTTTGAATTTTACAAAAATTCAAAAATTAAGAATTTTTCATGTACCGGGGTACACGACAAATTGTTAAAAATAACAGAAAAATATCGTTAAAAAATTCAAAATTTAAGGAGTTTCTCATGAACCCAGTTACACCAGAAATGTTTAAAATGATCACAAAGTGTAATTATAGGTAATTTTTGAATTTTACAAAAATTGAAAAATTAAGAATTTTTCATGTACCAGGGTACACGACAAATTGTTAAAAATAATAGAAAAATATCTTTAAAAAATTCAAAATTTAAGGAGTTTCTCATGAACCCACGTACACCAGAAATGTTTAAAATGACCACAAAGTGTAATTATAGGTAATTTTTGAATTTTACAAAAATTCAAAAATTAAGAATTTTTCATGTACCGGGGTACACGATAACACGACAAATTGTTAAAAATAACAGAAAAAATATCATTAAAAAATTCAAAATTTAAGGAGTTTCTCATGAACCCAGGTACACCAGAAATGTTTAAAATGATTACAAAGTGTAATTATAGGTAATTTTTGAATTTTACAAAAATTGAAAAATTAACAATTTTTCATGTACCGGGGTACACGACAAATTGTTAAAAATAACAGAAAAATATCGTTAAAAAATTCAAAATTTAAGGAGTTTCTCATGAACCCAGGTACACCAGAAATGTTTAAAATGATCACAAAGTGTAATTATAGGTAATTTAAGAATTTTACAAAATTCAAAAATTATGATTTTTTCATGTATCCGGGTACACGAAAAATTGTTAAAATATCATTAAAAATTTCAAAATTTAAGGAGTTTCTCATGAACCCAGGTACACCAGAAATGTTTAAAATGATCACAAAGTGTAATTATAGGTAATTTTTGAATTTTACAAAAATTCAAAAATTAAGAATTTTTCATGTACCGGGGTACACGACAAATTGTTAAAAATAAAATAAAAAATATCGTTAAAAAATTCAAAATTTAAGGAGTTTCTCATGAACACAGGTACACCAGAAATGTTTAAAATGATCACAAAGTGTAATTATAGGTTATTTTTGAATTTTACAAAAATTCAAAAATTAAGAATTTTTCATGTACCGGGGTACACGACAAATTGTTAAAAATAACAGAAAAATATCGTTAAAAAATTCAAAATTTAAGGAGTTTCTCATGAACCCAGTTACACCAGAAATGTTTAAAATGATCACAAAGTGTAATTATAGGTAATTTTTGAATTTTACAAAAATTAAAAAATTAAGAATTTTTCATGTACCGGGGTACACGACAAATTGTTAAAAATAACAGAAAAATATCTTTAAAAAATTCAAAATTTAAGGAGTTTCTCATGAACCCACGTACACCAGAAATGTTTAAAATGACCACAAAGTGTAATTATAGGTAATTTTTGAATTTTACAAATTTTCAAAAATTAAGAATTTTTCATGTACCGGGGTACACGACAAATTGTTAAAAATAACAGAAAAAATATCATTAAAAAATTCAAAATTTAAGGAGTTTCTCATGAACCCATTTACACCATAAATGTTTAAAATGATCACAAAGTGTAATTATAGGTAATTTTTGAATTTTACAAAAATTGAAAAATTAAGAATTTTTCATGTACCGGGGTACACGACAAATTTTTAAAAATAACAGAAAAATATCGTTAAAAAAATTCAAAATTTAAGGAGTTTCTCATGAACCCAGGTACACCAGAAATGTTTAAAATGATCACAAAGTGTCATTATAGGTAATTTACGGATTTTACAAAAATTCAAAAATTATGATTTTTTCATGTATCCGGGTACACGAAAAATTATTAAAATATCATTAAAAATTTCAAAATTTAAGGAGTTTCTCATGAACCCAGGTACACCAGAAATGTTTAAAATGGTCACAAAGTGTAATTATAGGTAATTTTTGAATTTTACAAAAATTCAAAAATTAAGAATTTTTCATGTACCGGGGTACACGACAAATTATTAAAAATAACATAAAAAATATCGTTAAAAAATTCACAATTTAAGGAGTTTCTCATGAACCCAGGTACACCAGAAATGTTTAAAATGATCACAAAGTGTAATTATAGGTTATTTTTGAATTTTACAAAAATTCAAAAATTAAGAATTTTTCATGTACCGGGGTACACGACAAATTGTTAAAAATAACAGAAAAATATCGTTAAAAAATTCAAAATTTAAGGAGTTTCTCATGAACCCAGTTACACCAGAAATGTTTAAAATGATCACAAAGTGTAATTATAGGTAATTTTTGAATTTTACAAAAATTGAAAAATTAAGAATTTTTCATGTACCGGGGTACACGACAAATTGTTAAAAATAACAGAAAAATATCTTTAAAAAATTCAAAATTTAAGGAGTTTCTCATGAACCCACGTACACCAGAAATGTTTAAAATGACCACAAAGTGTAATTATAGGTAATTTTTGAATTTTACAAAAATTCAAAAATTAAGAATTTTTCATGTACCGGGGTACACGACAAATTGTTAAAAATAACTGAAAAAATATCATTAAAAAATTCAAAATTTAAGGAGTTTCTCATGAACCCAGGTACACCAGAAATGTTTAAAATGATTACAAAGTGTAATTATAGGTAATTTTTGAATTTTACAAAAATTAGAAAATTAACAATTTTTCATGTACCGGGGTACACGACAAATTGTTAAAAATAACAGAAAAATATCGTTAAAAAATTCAAAATTTAAGGAGTTTCTCATGAACCCAGGTACACGAGAAATGTTTTAAATGATCACAAAGTGTAATTATAGGTAATTTAAGAATTTTACAAAATTCAAAAATTATGATTTTTTCATGTATTTGGGTACACGAAAATTGTTAAAATATCATTAAAAATTTCAAAATTTAAGGAGTTTCTCATGAACCCAGGTACACCATAAATGTTTAAAATGATCACAAAGTGTAATTATAGGTAACTTTTGAATTTTACAAAAATTCAAAAATTAAGAATTTTTCATGTACCGAGGTACACGACAAATTGTTAAAAATAACAGAAAAATTATCGCTAAAAAATTCAAAATTTAAGGAGTTTCTCATGAACCAGGTACACCAGAAATGTTTAAAATGATCACAAAGTGTAATTATAGGTAACTTTTGAATTTTACAAAAATTCAAAAATTAAGAATTTTTCATGTACCGGGGTACACGACAAATTGTTAAAAATAACAGAAAAAATATCGTTAAAAAATTCAAAATTTAAGGAGTTTCTCATGAACCCAGGTACACCAGAAATGTTTAAAATGATCACAAAGTGTAATTATAGGTTATTTTTGAATTTTACAAAAATTCAAAAATTAAGAATTTTTCATGTACCGGGGTACACGACAAATTGTTAAAAATAACAGAAAAAATATCATTAAAAAATTCTAAATTTAAGGAGTTTCTCATGAACCCATTTACACCATAAATGTTTAAAATGATCACAAAGTGTAATTATAGGTAATTTTTGAATTTTACAGAAATTGAAAAATTAAGAATTTTTCATGTACCGGGGTACACGACAAATTGTTAAAAATAACAGAAAAATATAGTTAAAAAAATTCAAAATTTAAGGAGTTTCTCATGAACCCAGGTACACCAGAAATGTTTAAAATGATTACAAAGTGTCATTATAGGTAATTTAAGAATTTTACAAAAATTCAAAAATTATGATTTTTTTCATGTATCCGGGTACATGAAAAATTGTTAAAATATTATTAAAATTTTCAAAATTTAAGGAGTTTCTCATGAACCCAGGTACACCAGAAATGTTTAAAATGATCACAAAGTGTAATTATAGGTAATTTTTGAATTTTACAAAAATTCAAAAAATAAGAATTTTTCATGTACCGGGGTACACGACAAATTGTTAAAAATAATAGAAAAAATATCATTAAAAATTTCAAAATTTAAGGAGTTTCTCATGAACCCAGGTACACCAGAAATGTTTAAAATGATCACAAACTCTAATTATAGGTAATTTTTGAATTTTACAAAAATTCAAAAATTAAGAATTTTTCATGTACCGGGGTACACGACAAATTGTTAAAAATAACAGAAAAATATCGTTAAAAAATTCAAAATTTAAGGAGTTTCTCATGAACCCAGTTACACCAGAAATGTTTAAAATGATCACAAAGTGTAATTATAGGTAATTTTTGAATTTTACAAAAATTGAAAAATTAAGAATTTTTCATGTACCAGGGTACACGACAAATTGTTAAAAATAATAGAAAAATATCTTTAAAAAATTCAAAATTTAAGGAGTTTCTCATGAACCCACGTACACCAGAAATGTTTAAAATGACCACAAAGTGTAATTATAGGTAATTTTTGAATTTTACAAAAATTCAAAAATTAAGAATTTTTCATGTACCGGGGTACACGATAACACGACAAATTGTTAAAAATAACAGAAAAAATATCATTAAAAAATTCAAAATTTAAGGAGTTTCTCATGAACCCAGGTACACCAGAAATGTTTAAAATGATTACAAAGTGTAATTATAGGTAATTTTTGAATTTTACAAAAATTGAAAAATTAACAATTTTTCATGTACCGGGGTACACGACAAATTGTTAAAAATAACAGAAAAATATCGTTAAAAAATTCAAAATTTAAGGAGTTTCTCATGAACCCAGGTACACCAGAAATGTTTAAAATGATCACAAAGTGTAATTATAGGTAATTTAAGAATTTTACAAAATTCAAAAATTATGATTTTTTCATGTATCCGGGTACACGAAAAATTGTTAAAATATCATTAAAAATTTCAAAATTTAAGGAGTTTCTCATGAACCCAGGTACACCAGAAATGTTTAAAATGATCACAAAGTGTAATTATAGGTAATTTTTGAATTTTACAAAAATTCAAAAATTAAGAATTTTTCATGTACCGGGGTACACGACAAATTGTTAAAAATAAAATAAAAAATATCGTTAAAAAATTCAAAATTTAAGGAGTTTCTCATGAACACAGGTACACCAGAAATGTTTAAAATGATCACAAAGTGTAATTATAGGTTATTTTTGAATTTTACAAAAATTCAAAAATTAAGAATTTTTCATGTACCGGGGTACACGACAAATTGTTAAAAATAACAGAAAAATATCGTTAAAAAATTCAAAATTTAAGGAGTTTCTCATGAACCCAGTTACACCAGAAATGTTTAAAATGATCACAAAGTGTAATTATAGGTAATTTTTGAATTTTACAAAAATTAAAAAATTAAGAATTTTTCATGTACCGGGGTACACGACAAATTGTTAAAAATAACAGAAAAATATCTTTAAAAAATTCAAAATTTAAGGAGTTTCTCATGAACCCACGTACACCAGAAATGTTTAAAATGACCACAAAGTGTAATTATAGGTAATTTTTGAATTTTACAAATTTTCAAAAATTAAGAATTTTTCATGTACCGGGGTACACGACAAATTGTTAAAAATAACAGAAAAAATATCATTAAAAAATTCAAAATTTAAGGAGTTTCTCATGAACCCATTTACACCATAAATGTTTAAAATGATCACAAAGTGTAATTATAGGTAATTTTTGAATTTTACAAAAATTGAAAAATTAAGAATTTTTCATGTACCGGGGTACACGACAAATTTTTAAAAATAACAGAAAAATATCGTTAAAAAAATTCAAAATTTAAGGAGTTTCTCATGAACCCAGGTACACCAGAAATGTTTAAAATGATCACAAAGTGTCATTATAGGTAATTTACGGATTTTACAAAAATTCAAAAATTATGATTTTTTCATGTATCCGGGTACACGAAAAATTATTAAAATATCATTAAAAATTTCAAAATTTAAGGAGTTTCTCATGAACCCAGGTACACCAGAAATGTTTAAAATGGTCACAAAGTGTAATTATAGGTAATTTTTGAATTTTACAAAAATTCAAAAATTAAGAATTTTTCATGTACCGGGGTACACGACAAATTATTAAAAATAACATAAAAAATATCGTTAAAAAATTCACAATTTAAGGAGTTTCTCATGAACCCAGGTACACCAGAAATGTTTAAAATGATCACAAAGTGTAATTATAGGTTATTTTTGAATTTTACAAAAATTCAAAAATTAAGAATTTTTCATGTACCGGGGTACACGACAAATTGTTAAAAATAACAGAAAAATATCGTTAAAAAATTCAAAATTTAAGGAGTTTCTCATGAACCCAGTTACACCAGAAATGTTTAAAATGATCACAAAGTGTAATTATAGGTAATTTTTGAATTTTACAAAAATTGAAAAATTAAGAATTTTTCATGTACCGGGGTACACGACAAATTGTTAAAAATAACAGAAAAATATCTTTAAAAAATTCAAAATTTAAGGAGTTTCTCATGAACCCACGTACACCAGAAATGTTTAAAATGACCACAAAGTGTAATTATAGGTAATTTTTGAATTTTACAAAAATTCAAAAATTAAGAATTTTTCATGTACCGGGGTACACGACAAATTGTTAAAAATAACTGAAAAAATATCATTAAAAAATTCAAAATTTAAGGAGTTTCTCATGAACCCAGGTACACCAGAAATGTTTAAAATGATTACAAAGTGTAATTATAGGTAATTTTTGAATTTTACAAAAATTAGAAAATTAACAATTTTTCATGTACCGGGGTACACGACAAATTGTTAAAAATAACAGAAAAATATCGTTAAAAAATTCAAAATTTAAGGAGTTTCTCATGAACCCAGGTACACGAGAAATGTTTTAAATGATCACAAAGTGTAATTATAGGTAATTTAAGAATTTTACAAAATTCAAAAATTATGATTTTTTCATGTATTTGGGTACACGAAAATTGTTAAAATATCATTAAAAATTTCAAAATTTAAGGAGTTTCTCATGAACCCAGGTACACCATAAATGTTTAAAATGATCACAAAGTGTAATTATAGGTAACTTTTGAATTTTACAAAAATTCAAAAATTAAGAATTTTTCATGTACCGAGGTACACGACAAATTGTTAAAAATAACAGAAAAATTATCGCTAAAAAATTCAAAATTTAAGGAGTTTCTCATGAACCAGGTACACCAGAAATGTTTAAAATGATCACAAAGTGTAATTATAGGTTATTTTTGAATTTTACAAAAATTGAAAAATTAAGAATTTTTCATGTACCAGGGTACACGACAAATTGTTAAAAATAATAGAAAAATATCTTTAAAAAATTCACAATTTAAGGAGTTTCTCATGAACCCAGGTACACCAGAAATGTTTAAAATGATCACAAAGTGTAATTATAGGTTATTTTTGAATTTTACAAAAATTCAAAAATTAAGAATTTTTCATGTACCGGGGTACACGACAAATTGTTAAAAATAACAGAAAAATATCGTTAAAAAATTCAAAATTTAAGGAGTTTCTCATGAACCCAGTTACACCAGAAATGTTTAAAATGATCACAAAGTGTAATTATAGGTAATTTTTGAATTTTACAAAAATTGAAAAATTAAGAATTTTTCATGTACCAGGGTACACGACAAATTGTTAAAAATAATAGAAAAATATCTTTAAAAAATTCAAAATTTAAGGAGTTTCTCATGAACCCACGTACACCAGAAATGTTTAAAATGACCACAAAGTGTAATTATAGGTAATTTTTGAATTTTACAAAAATTCAAAAATTAAGAATTTTTCATGTACCGGGGTACACGATAACACGACAAATTGTTAAAAATAACAGAAAAAATATCATTAAAAATTCAAAATTTAAGGAGTTTGTCATGAACCCAGGTACACCAGAAATGTTTAAAATGATTACAAAGTGTAATTATAGGTAATTTTTGAATTTTACAAAAATTGAAAAATTAACAATTTTTCATGTACCGGGGTACACGACAAATTGTTAAAAATAACAGAAAAATATCGTTAAAAAATTCAAAATTTAAGGAGTTTCTCATGAACCCAGGTACACCAGAAATGTTTAAAATGATCACAAAGTGTAATTATAGGTAATTTAAGAATTTTACAAAATTCAAAAATTATGATTTTTTCATGTATCCGGGTACACGAAAAATTGTTAAAATATCATTAAAAATTTCAAAATTTAAGGAGTTTCTCATGAACCCAGGTACACCAGAAATGTTTAAAATGATCACAAAGTGTAATTATAGGTAATTTTTGAATTTTACAAAAATTCAAAAATTAAGAATTTTTCATGTACCGGGGTACACGACAAATTGTTAAAAATAAAATAAAAAATATCGTTAAAAAATTCAAAATTTAAGGAGTTTCTCATGAACACAGGTACACCAGAAATGTTTAAAATGATCACAAAGTGTAATTATAGGTTATTTTTGAATTTTACAAAAATTCAAAAATTAAGAATTTTTCATGTACCGGGGTACACGACAAATTGTTAAAAATAACAGAAAAATATCGTTAAAAAATTCAAAATTTAAGGAGTTTCTCATGAACCCAGTTACACCAGAAATGTTTAAAATGATCACAAAGTGTAATTATAGGTAATTTTTGAATTTTACAAAAATTAAAAAATTAAGAATTTTTCATGTACCGGGGTACACGACAAATTGTTAAAAATAACAGAAAAATATCTTTAAAAAATTCAAAATTTAAGGAGTTTCTCATGAACCCACGTACACCAGAAATGTTTAAAATGACCACAAAGTGTAATTATAGGTAATTTTTGAATTTTACAAAAATTCAAAAATTAAGAATTTTTCATGTACCGGGGTACACGACAAATTGTTAAAAATAACAGAAAAAATATCATTAAAAAATTCAAAATTTAAGGAGTTTCTCATGAACCCATTTACACCATAAATGTTTAAAATGATCACAAAGTGTAATTATAGGTAATTTTTGAATTTTACAAAAATTGAAAAATTAAGAATTTTTCATGTACCGGGGTACACGACAAATTTTTAAAAATAACAGAAAAATATCGTTAAAAAATTCAAAATTTAAGGAGTTTCTCATGAACCCAGGTACACCAGAAATGTTTAAAATGATCACAAAGTGTCATTATAGGTAATTTACGGATTTTACAAAAATTCAAAAATTATGATTTTTTCATGTATCCGGGTACACGAAAAATTGTTAAAATATCATTAAAAATTTCAAAATTTAAGGAGTTTCTCATGAACCCAGGTACACCAGAAATGTTTAAAATGGTCACAAAGTGTAATTATAGGTAATTTTTGAATTTTACAAAAATTCAAAAATTAAGAATTTTTCATGTACCGGGGTACACGACAAATTATTAAAAATAACATAAAAAATATCGTTAAAAAATTCACAATTTAAGGAGTTTCTCATGAACCCAGGTACACCAGAAATGTTTAAAATGATCACAAAGTGTAATTATAGGTTATTTTTGAATTTTACAAAAATTCAAAAATTAAGAATTTTTCATGTACCGGGGTACACGACAAATTGTTAAAAATAACAGAAAAATATCGTTAAAAAATTCAAAATTTAAGGAGTTTCTCATGAACCCAGTTACACCAGAAATGTTTAAAATGACCACAAAGTGTAATTATAGGTAATTTTTGAATTTTACAAAAATTCAAAAATTAAGAATTTTTCATGTACCGGGGTACACGACAAATTGTTAAAAATAACTGAAAAAATATCATTAAAAAATTCAAAATTTAAGGAGTTTCTCATGAACCCAGGTACACCAGAAATGTTTAAAATGATTACAAAGTGTAATTATAGGTAATTTTTGAATTTTACAAAAATTAGAAAATTAACAATTTTTCATGTACCGGGGTACACGACAAATTGTTAAAAATAACAGAAAAATATCGTTAAAAAATTCAAAATTTAAGGAGTTTCTCATGAACCCAGGTACACGAGAAATGTTTTAAATGATCACAAAGTGTAATTATAGGTAATTTAAGAATTTTACAAAATTCAAAAATTATGATTTTTTCATGTATTTGGGTACACGAAAATTGTTAAAATATCATTAAAAATTTCAAAATTTAAGGAGTTTCTCATGAACCCAGGTACACCATAAATGTTTAAAATGATCACAAAGTGTAATTATAGGTAACTTTTGAATTTTACAAAAATTCAAAAATTAAGAATTTTTCATGTACCGAGGTACACGACAAATTGTTAAAAATAACAGAAAAATTATCGCTAAAAAATTCAAAATTTAAGGAGTTTCTCATGAACCAGGTACACCAGAAATGTTTAAAATGATCACAAAGTGTAATTATAGGTTATTTTTGAATTTTACAAAAATTCAAAAATTAAGAATTTTTCATGTACCGGGGTACACGACAAATTGTTAAAAATAACAGAAAAATATCGTTAAAAAATTCAAAATTTAAGGAGTTTCTCATGAACCCAGTTACACCAGAAATGTTTCAAATGACCACAAAGTGTAATTATAGGTAATTTTTGAATTTTACAAAAATTCAAAAATTAAGAATTTTTCATGTACCGGGGTACACGACAAATTGTTAAAAATAACTGAAAAAATATCATTAAAAAATTCAAAATTTAAGGAGTTTCTCATGAACCCAGGTACACCAGAAATGTTTAAAATGATTACAAAGTGTAATTATAGGTCATTTTTGAATTTTACAAAAATTGAAAAATTAACAATTTTTCATGTACCGGGGTACACGACAAATTGTTAAAAATAACAGAAAAATATCGTTAAAAAATTCAAAATTTAAGGAGTTTCTCATGAACCCAGGTACACCAGAAATGTTTAAAATGATCACAAATTGTAATTATAGGTAATTTAAGAATTTTACAAAATTCAAAAATTATGATTTTTTCATGTATCCGGGTACACGAAAAATTGTTAAAATATCATTAAAAATTTCAAAATTTAAGGAGTTTCTCATGAACCCAGGTACACCAGAAATGTTTAAAATGATCACAAAGTGTAATTATAGGTAATTTTTGAATTTTACAAAAATTCAAAAATTAAGAATTTTTCATGTACCGGGGTACACGACAAATTGTTAAAAATAACATAAAAAATATCGTTAAAAAATTCAAAATTTAAGGAGTTTCTCATGAACACAGGTACACCAGAAATGTTTAAAATGATCACAAAGTGTAATTATAGGTTATTTTTGAATTTTACAAAAATTCAAAAATTAAGAATTTTTCATGTACCGGGGTACACGACAAATTGTTAAAAATAACAGAAAAATATCGTTAAAAAATTCAAAATTTAAGGAGTTTCTCATGAACCCAGTTACACCAGAAATGTTTAAAATGATCACAAAGTGTAATTATAGGTAATTTTTGAATTTTACAAAAATTAAAAAATTAAGAATTTTTCATGTACCGGGGTACACGACAAATTGTTAAAAATAATAGAAAAAATATCATTAAAAATTTCAAAATTTAAGGAGTTTCTCATGAACCCAGGTACACCAGAAATGTTTAAAATGATCACAAAGTGTAATTATAGGTCATTTTTGAATTTTACAAAAATTGAAAAATTAACAATTTTTCATGTACCGGGGTACACGACAAATTGTTAAAAATAACAGAAAAATATCGTTAAAAAATTCAAAATTTAAGGAGTTTCTCATGAACCCAGGTACACCAGAAATGTTTAAAATGATCACAAATTGTAATTATAGGTAATTTAAGAATTTTACAAAATTCAAAAATTATGATTTTTTCATGTATCCGGGTACACGAAAAATTGTTAAAATATCATTAAAAATTTCAAAATTTAAGGAGTTTCTCATGAACCCAGGTACACCAGAAATGTTTAAAATGATCACAAAGTGTAATTATAGGTAATTTTTGAATTTTACAAAAATTCAAAAAATAAGAATTTTTCATGTACCGGGGTACACGACAAATTGTTAAAAATAATAGAAAAAATATCATTAAAAATTTCAAAATTTAAGGAGTTTCTCATGAACCCAGGTACACCAGAAATGTTTAAAATGATCACAAAGTCTAATTATAGGTAATTTTTGAATTTTACAAAAATTCAAAAATTAAGAATTTTTCATGTACCGGGGTACACGACAAATTGTTAAAAATAACAGAAAAATATCGTTAAAAAATTCAAAATTTAAGGAGTTTCTCATGAACCCAGTTACACCAGAAATGTTTAAAATGATCACAAAGTGTAATTATAGGTAATTTTTGAATTTTACAAAAATTGAAAAATTAAGAATTTTTCATGTACCAGGGTACACGACAAATTGTTAAAAATAATAGAAAAATATCTTTAAAAAATTCAAAATTTAAGGAGTTTCTCATGAACCCACGTACACCAGAAATGTTTAAAATGACCACAAAGTGTAATTATAGGTAATTTTTGAATTTTACAAAAATTCAAAAATTAAGAATTTTTCATGTACCGGGGTACACGACAAATTGTTAAAAATAACAGAAAAAATATCATTAAAAAATTCAAAATTGAAGGAGTTTCTCATGAACCCAGGTACACCAGAAATGTTTAAAATGATTACAAAGTGTAATTATAGGTCATTTTTGAATTTTACAAAAATTGAAAAATTAACAATTTTTCATGTACCGGGGTACACGACAAATTGTTAAAAATAACAGAAAAATATCGTTAAAAAATTCAAAATTTAAGGAGTTTCTCATGAACCCAGGTACACCAGAAATGTTTAAAATGATCACAAATTGTAATTATAGGTAATTTAAGAATTTTACAAAATTCAAAAATTATGATTTTTTCATGTATCCGGGTACACGAAAAATTGTTAAAATATCATTAAAAATTTCAAAATTTAAGGAGTTTCTCATGAACCCAGGTACACCAGAAATGTTTAAAATGATCACAAAGTGTAATTATAGGTAATTTTTGAATTTTACAAAAATTCAAAAATTAAGAATTTTTCATGTACCCGGGGTACACGACAAATTGTTAAAAATAACATAAAAAATATCGTTAAAAAATTCAAAATTTAAGGAGTTTCTCATGAACACAGGTACACCAGAAATGTTTAAAATGATCACAAAGTGTAATTATAGGTTATTTTTGAATTTTACAAAAATTCAAAAATTAAGAATTTTTCATGTACCGGGGTACACGACAAATTGTTAAAAATAACAGAAAAATATCGTTAAAAAATTCAAAATTTAAGGAGTTTCTCATGAACCCAGTTACACCAGAAATGTTTAAAATGATCACAAAGTGTAATTATAGGTAATTTTTGAATTTTACAAAAATTAAAAAATTAAGAATTTTTCATGTACCGGGGTACACGACAAATTGTTAAAAATAATAGAAAAAATATCATTAAAAATTTCAAAATTTAAGGAGTTTCTCATGAACCCAGGTACACCAGAAATGTTTAAAATGATCACAAAGTGTAATTATAGGTCATTTTTGAATTTTACAAAAATTGAAAAATTAACAATTTTTCATGTACCGGGGTACACGACAAATTGTTAAAAATAACAGAAAAATATCGTTAAAAAATTCAAAATTTAAGGAGTTTCTCATGAACCCAGGTACACCAGAAATGTTTAAAATGATCACAAATTGTAATTATAGGTAATTTAAGAATTTTACAAAATTCAAAAATTATGATTTTTTCATGTATCCGGGTACACGAAAAATTGTTAAAATATCATTAAAAATTTCAAAATTTAAGGAGTTTCTCATGAACCCAGGTACACCAGAAATGTTTAAAATGATCACAAAGTGTAATTATAGGTAATTTTTGAATTTTACAAAAATTCAAAAATTAAGAATTTTTCATGTACCGGGGTACACGACAAATTGTTAAAAATAACATAAAAAATATCGTTAAAAAATTCAAAATTTAAGGAGTTTCTCATGAACACAGGTACACCAGAAATGTTTAAAATGATCACAAAGTGTAATTATAGGTTATTTTTGAATTTTACAAAAATTCAAAAATTAAGAATTTTTCATGTACCGGGGTACACGACAAATTGTTAAAAATAACAGAAAAATATCGTTAAAAAATTCAAAATTTAAGGAGTTTCTCATGAACCCAGTTACACCAGAAATGTTTAAAATGATCACAAAGTGTAATTATAGGTAATTTTTGAATTTTACAAAAATTAAAAAATTAAGAATTTTTCATGTACCGGGGTACACGACAAATTGTTAAAAATAATAGAAAAAATATCATTAAAAATTTCAAAATTTAAGGAGTTTCTCATGAACCCAGGTACACCAGAAATGTTTAAAATGATCACAAAGTGTAATTATAGGTCATTTTTGAATTTTACAAAAATTGAAAAATTAACAATTTTTCATGTACCGGGGTACACGACAAATTGTTAAAAATAACAGAAAAATATCGTTAAAAAATTCAAAATTTAAGGAGTTTCTCATGAACCCAGGTACACCAGAAATGTTTAAAATGATCACAAATTGTAATTATAGGTAATTTAAGAATTTTACAAAATTCAAAAATTATGATTTTTTCATGTATCCGGGTACACGAAAAATTGTTAAAATATCATTAAAAATTTCAAAATTTAAGGAGTTTCTCATGAACCCAGGTACACCAGAAATGTTTAAAATGATCACAAAGTGTAATTATAGGTAATTTTTGAATTTTACAAAAATTCAAAAAATAAGAATTTTTCATGTACCGGGGTACACGACAAATTGTTAAAAATAATAGAAAAAATATCATTAAAAATTTCAAAATTTAAGGAGTTTCTCATGAACCCAGGTACACCAGAAATGTTTAAAATGATCACAAAGTCTAATTATAGGTAATTTTTGAATTTTACAAAAATTCAAAAATTAAGAATTTTTCATGTACCGGGGTACACGACAAATTGTTAAAAATAACAGAAAAATATCGTTAAAAAATTCAAAATTTAAGGAGTTTCTCATGAACCCAGTTACACCAGAAATGTTTAAAATGATCACAAAGTGTAATTATAGGTAATTTTTGAATTTTACAAAAATTGAAAAATTAAGAATTTTTCATGTACCAGGGTACACGACAAATTGTTAAAAATAATAGAAAAATATCTTTAAAAAATTCAAAATTTAAGGAGTTTCTCATGAACCCACGTACACCAGAAATGTTTAAAATGACCACAAAGTGTAATTATAGGTAATTTTTGAATTTTACAAAAATTCAAAAATTAAGAATTTTTCATGTACCGGGGTACACGACAAATTGTTAAAAATAACAGAAAAAATATCATTAAAAAATTCAAAATTGAAGGAGTTTCTCATGAACCCAGGTACACCAGAAATGTTTAAAATGATTACAAAGTGTAATTATAGGTCATTTTTGAATTTTACAAAAATTGAAAAATTAACAATTTTTCATGTACCGGGGTACACGACAAATTGTTAAAAATAACAGAAAAATATCGTTAAAAAATTCAAAATTTAAGGAGTTTCTCATGAACCCAGGTACACCAGAAATGTTTAAAATGATCACAAATTGTAATTATAGGTAATTTAAGAATTTTACAAAATTCAAAAATTATGATTTTTTCATGTATCCGGGTACACGAAAAATTGTTAAAATATCATTAAAAATTTCAAAATTTAAGGAGTTTCTCATGAACCCAGGTACACCAGAAATGTTTAAAATGATCACAAAGTGTAATTATAGGTAATTTTTGAATTTTACAAAAATTCAAAAATTAAGAATTTTTCATGTACCGGGGTACACGACAAATTGTTAAAAATAACATAAAAAATATCGTTAAAAAATTCAAAATTTAAGGAGTTTCTCATGAACACAGGTACACCAGAAATGTTTAAAATGATCACAAAGTGTAATTATAGGTTATTTTTGAATTTTACAAAAATTCAAAAATTAAGAATTTTTCATGTACCGGGGTACACGACAAATTGTTAAAAATAACAGAAAAATATCGTTAAAAAATTCAAAATTTAAGGAGTTTCTCATGAACCCAGTTACACCAGAAATGTTTAAAATGATCACAAAGTGTAATTATAGGTAATTTTTGAATTTTACAAAAATTAAAAAATTAAGAATTTTTCATGTACCGGGGTACACGACAAATTGTTAAAAATAACAGAAAAATATCTTTAAAAAATTCAAAATTTAAGGAGTTTCTCATGAACCCACGTACACCAGAAATGTTTAAAATGACCACAAAGTGTAATTATAGGTAATTTTTGAATTTTACAAAAATTCAAAAATTAAGAATTTTTCATGTACCGGGGTACACGACAAATTGTTAAAAATAACAGAAAAAATATCATTAAAAAATTCAAAATTTAAGGAGTTTCTCATGAACCCATTTACACCATAAATGTTTAAAATGATCACAAAGTGTAATTATAGGTAATTTTTGAATTTTACAAAAATTGAAAAATTAAGAATTTTTCATGTACCGGGGTACACGACAAATTTTTAAAAATAACAGAAAAATATCGTTAAAAAAATTCAAAATTTAAGGAGTTTCTCATGAACCCAGGTACACCAGAAATGTTTAAAATGATCACAAAGTGTCATTATAGGTAATTTACGGATTTTACAAAAATTCAAAAATTATGATTTTTTCTTGTATCCGGGTACACGAAAAATTGTTAAAATATCATTAAAAATTTCAAAATTTAAGAAGTTTCTCATGAACCCAGGTACACCAGAAATGTTTAAAATGGTCACAAAGTGTAATTATAGGTAATTTTTGAATTTTACAAAAATTCAAAAATTAAGAATTTTTCATGTACCGGGGTACACGACAAATTGTTAAAAATAACATAAAAAATATCGTTAAAAAATTCACAATTTAAGGAGTTTCTCATGAACCCAGGTACACCAGAAATATTTAAAATGATCACAAAGTGTAATTATAGGTTATTTTTGAATTTTACAAAAATTCAAAAATTAAGAATTTTTCATGTACCGGGGTACACGACAAATTGTTAAAAATAACAGAAAAATATCGTTAAAAAATTCAAAATTTAAGGAGTTTCTCATGAACCCAGTTACACCAGAAATGTTTAAAATGATCACAAAGTGTAATTATAGGTAATTTTTGAATTTTACAAAAATTGAAAAATTAAGAATTTTTCATGTACCGGGGTACACGACAAATTGTTAAAAATAACAGAAAAATATCTTTAAAAAATTCAAAATTTAAGGAGTTTCTCATGAACCCACGTACACCAGAAATGTTTAAAATGACCACAAAGTGTAATTATAGGTAATTTTTGAATTTTACAAAAATTCAAAAATTAAGAATTTTTCATGTACCGGGGTACACGACAAATTGTTAAAAATAACTGAAAAAATATCATTAAAAAATTCAAAATTTAAGGAGTTTCTCATGAACCCAGGTACACCAGAAATGTTTAAAATGATTACAAAGTGTAATTATAGGTAATTTTTGAATTTTACAAAAATTAGAAAATTAACAATTTTTCATGTACCGGGGTACACGACAAATTGTTAAAAATAACAGAAAAATATCGTTAAAAAATTCAAAATTTAAGGAGTTTCTCATGAACCCAGGTACACGAGAAATGTTTTAAATGATCACAAAGTGTAATTATAGGTAATTTAAGAATTTTACAAAATTCAAAAATTATGATTTTTTCATGTATTTGGGTACACGAAAATTGTTAAAATATCATTAAAAATTTCAAAATTTAAGGAGTTTCTCATGAACCCAGGTACACCATAAATGTTTAAAATGATCACAAAGTGTAATTATAGGTAACTTTTGAATTTTACAAAAATTCAAAAATTAAGAATTTTTCATATACCGGGGTACACGACAAATTGTTAAAAATAACAGAAAAATTATCGCTAAAAAATTCAAAATTTAAGGAGTTTCTCATGAACCAGGTACACCAGAAATGTTTAAAATGATCACAAAGTGTAATTATAGGTTATTTTTGAATTTTACAAAAATTGAAAAATTAAGAATTTTTCATGTACCGGGGTACACGACAAATTTTTAAAAATAACAGAAAAATATCGTTAAAAAAATTCAAAATTTAAGGAGTTTCTCATGAACCCAGGTACACCAGAAATGTTTAAAATGATCACAAAGTGTTATTATAGGTAATTTACGGATTTTACAAAAATTCAAAAATTATGATTTTTTCATGTATCCGGGTACACGAAAAATTGTTAAAAAATCATTAAAAATTTCAAAATTTAAGGAGTTTCTCATGAACCCAGGTACACCAGAAATGTTTAAAATGGTCACAAAGTGTAATTATAGGTAATTTTTGAATTTTACAAAAATTCAAAAATTAAGAATTTTTCATGTACCGGGGTACACGACAAATTGTTAAAAATAACATAAAAAATATCGTTAAAAAATTCAAAATTTAAGGAGTTTCTCATGAACCCAGGTACACCAGAAATGTTTAAAATGATCACAAAGTGTAATTATAGGTTATTTTTGAATTTTACAAAAATTCAAAAATTAAGAATTTTTCATGTACCGGGGTACACGACAAATTGTTAAAAATAACAGAAAAATATCGTTAAAAAATTCAAAATTTAAGGAGTTTCTCATGAACCCAGTTACACCAGAAATGTTTAAAATGATCACAAAGTGTAATTATAGGTAATTTTTGAATTCTACAAAAATTGAAAAATTAAGAATTTTTCATATACCGGGGTACACGACAAATTGTTAAAAATAACAGAAAAATATCTTTAAAAAATTCAAAATTTAAGGAGTTTCTCATGAACCCACGTACACCAGAAATGTTTAAAATGACCACAAAGTGTAATTATACGTAATTTTTGAATTTTACAAAAATTCAAAAATTAAGAATTTTTCATGTACCGGGGTACACGACAAATTGTTAAAAATAACTGAAAAAATATCATTAAAAAATTCAAAATTTAAGGAGTTTCTCATGAACCCAGGTACACCAGAAATGTTTAAAATGATTACAAAGTGTAATTATAGGTAATTTTTGAATTTTACAAAAATTAGAAAATTAACAATTTTTCATGTACCGGGGTACACGACAAATTGTTAAAAATAACAGAAAAATATCGTTAAAAAATTCAAAATTTAAGGAGTTTCTCATGAACCCAGGTACACGAGAAATGTTTTAAATGATCACAAAGTGTAATTATAGGTAATTTAAGAATTTTACAAAATTCAAAAATTATGATTTTTTCATGTATTTGGGTACACGAAAATTGTTAAAATATCATTAAAAATTTCAAAATTTAAGGAGTTTCTCATGAACCCAGGTACACCATAAATGTTTAAAATGATCACAAAGTGTAATTATAGGTAATTTTTGAATTTTACAAAAATTCAAAAATTAAGAATTTTTTCATGTACCGGGGTACACGACAAATTGTTAAAAATAACAGAAAAATTATCGCTAAAAAATTCAAAATTTAAGGAGTTTCTCATGAACCAGGTACACCAGAAATGTTTAAAATGATCACAAAGTGTAATTATAGGTTATTTTTGAATTTTACAAAAATTGAAAAATTAAGAATTTTTCATGTACCGGGGTACACGACAAATTTTTAAAAATAACAGAAAAATATCATTAAAAAAATTCAAAATTTAAGGAGTTTCTCATGAACCCAGGTACACCAGAAATGTTTAAAATGATCACAAAGTGTCATTATAGGTAATTTACGGATTTTACAAAAATTCAAAAATTATGATTTTTTCATGTATCCGGGTACACGAAAAAATTGTTAAAATATCATTAAAAATTTCAAAATTTAAGGAGTTTCTCATGAACCCAGGTACACCAGAAATGTTTAAAATGGTCACAAAGTGTAATTATAGGTAATTTTTGAATTTTACAAAAATTCAAAAATTAAGAATTTTTCATGTACCGGGGTACACGACAAATTGTTAAAAATAACATAAAAAATATCGTTAAAAAATTCAAAATTTAAGGAGTTTCTCATGAACCCAGGTACACCAGAAATGTTTAAAATGATCACAAAGTGTAATTATAGGTTATTTTTGAATTTTACAAAAATTCAAAAATTAAGAATTTTTCATGTACCGGGGTACACGACAAATTGTTAAAAATAACAGAAAAATATCGTTAAAAAATTCAAAATTTAAGGAGTTTCTCATGAACCCAGTTACACCAGAAATGTTTAAAATGATCACAAAGTGTAATTATAGGTAATTTTTGAATTCTACAAAAATTGAAAAATTAAGAATTTTTCATGTACCGGGGTACACGACAAATTGTCAAAAATAACAGAAAAATATCTTTAAAAAATTCAAAATTTAAGGAGTTTCTCATGAACCCACGTACACCAGAAATGTTTAAAATGACCACAAAGTGTAATTATAGGTAATTTTTGAATTTTACAAAAATTCAAAAATTAAGAATTTTTTCATGTACCCGGGGTACACGACAAATTGTTAAAAATAACTGAAAAAATATCATTAAAAAATTCAAAATTTAAGGAGTTTCTCATGAACCCAGGTACACCAGAAATGTTTAAAATGATTACAAAGTGTAATTATAGGTAATTTTTGAATTTTACAAAAATTAGAAAATTAACATATTTTCATGTACCGGGGTACACGACAAATTGTTAAAAATAACAGAAAAATATCGTTAAAAAATTCAAAATTTAAGGAGTTTCTCATGAACCCAGGTACACGAGAAATGTTTTAAATGATCACAAAGTGTAATTATAGGTAATTTAAGAATTTTACAAAATTCAAAAATTATGATTTTTTCATGTATTCGGGTACACGAAAATTGTTAAAATATCATTAAAAATTTCAAAATTTAAGGAGTTTCTCATGAACCCAGGTACACCATAAATGTTTAAAATGATCACAAAGTGTAATTATAGGTAATTTTTGAATTTTACAAAAATTCAAAATTTAAGAATTTTTCATGTACCGGGGTACACGACAAATTGTTAAAAATAACAGAAAAATTATCGCTAAAAAATTCAAAATTTAAGGAGTTTCTCATGAACCAGGTACACCAGAAATGTTTAAAATGATCACAAAGTGTAATTATAGGTTATTTTTGAATTTTACAAAAATTCAAAAATTAAGAATTTTTCATGTACTGGGGTACACGACAAATTGTTAAAAATAACAGAAAAAATATCATTAAAAAATTCAAAATTTAAAGAGTTTCTCATGAACCCATTTACACCATAAATGTTTAAAATGATCACAAAGTGTAATTATAGGTAATTTTTGAATTTTACAAAAATTGAAAAATTAAGAATTTTTTATGTACCGGGGTACACGACAAATTGTTAAAAATAACAGAAAAATATCGTTAAAAAAATTCAAAATTTAACGAGTTTCTCATGAACCCAGGTACACCAGAAATGTTTAAAATGATCACAAAGTGTCATTATAGGTAATTTAAGGATTTTACAAAAATTCAAAAATTATGATTTTTTCATGTATCCGGGTACACGAAAAATTGTTAAAATATCATTAAAATTTTCAAAATTTAAGGAGTTTCTCATGAATCCAGGTACACCAGAAATGTTTAAAATGATCACAAAGTGTAATTATAGGTAATTTTTGAATTTTACAAAAATTCAAAAATTAAGAATTTTTCATGAACCGGGGTACACGACAAATTGTTAAAAATAACATAAAAAATATCGTTAAAAAATTCAAAATTTAAGGAGTTTCTCATGAACCCAGGTACACCAGAAATGTTTAAAATGATCACAAAGTGTAATTATAGGTTATTTTTGAATTTTACAAAAATTCAAAAATTAAGAATTTTTCATGTACCGGGGTACACGACAAATTGTTAAAAATAAAAGAAAAAATATCATTAAAAAATTCAAAATTTAAGGAGTTTCTCATGAACCCATTTACACCATAAATGTTTAAAATGATCACAAAGTGTAATTATAGGTAATTTTTGAATTTTACAAAAATTGAAAAATTGAGAATTTTTCATGTACCGGGGTACACGACAAATTGTTAAAAATAACAGAAAAATATCGTTAAAAAAATTCAAAATTTAAGGAGTTTCTCATGAACCCAGGTACACCAGAAATGTTTAAAATGATCATAAAGTGTCATTATATGTAAATTTAAGAATTTTACAAAAATTCAAAAATTATGATTTTTCATGTATCCGGGTACACGAAAAATTGTTAAAATATCATTAAAAATTTCAAAATTTAAGGAGTTTCTCATGAACCCAAGTACACCAGAAATGTTTAAAATGATCACAAAGTGTAATTATAGGTAATTTTTGAATTTTACAAAAAATCAAAAATTAAGAATTTTTCATGTACCGGGGTACACGACAAATTGTTAAAAATAATAGAAAAAATATCATTAAAAATTTCAAAATTTAAGGAGTTTCTCATGAACCCAGGTACACCAGAAATGTTTAAAATGATCACAAAGTCTAATTATAGGTAATTTTTGAATTTTACAAAAATTCAAAAATTAAGAATTTTGCATGTACCGGGGTATACGAAAAATTGTTAAAAATAACATAAAAAATATCATTAAAAAAATTCAAAATTTAAGGAGTTTCTCATGAACCCAGGTACACCAGAAATGTTTAAAATGATCACAAAGTGTAATTATAGGTTATTTTTGAATTTTACATAAATTCAAAAATAAAGAATTTTTCATGTACCAGGGTACATTACAAATTGTTAAAAATATCATTAAAAAATTCAAAATTTAAGGAGTTTCTCATCAACCCAGGTACACCAGAAATGTTTAAAATGATAACAAAGTGTAATTATAGGTAATTTTTGAATTTTACAAAAATTCAAAAATTAAGAATTTTGCATGTACCGGGGTACACGACAAATTGTTAAAAATAATATAAAAAATATCATTAAAAAATTCAAAATTTAAGGAGTTTCTCATGAACCCATTTACACCATAAATGTTTAAAATGATCACAAAGTGTAATTATAGGTAATTTTTGAATTTTACAAAAATTGAAAAATTAAGAATTTTTCATGTACCGGGGTACACGACAAATTGTTAAAAATAACAGAAAAATATCGTTAAAAAAATTCAAAATTTAAGGAGTTTCTCATGAACCCAGGTACACCAGAAATGTTTAAAATGATCACAAAGTGTCATTATAGGTAATTTAAGAATTTTACAAAAATTCAAAAATTATGATTTTTTCATGTATCCGGGTACACGAAAAATTGTTAAAATATCATTAAAAATTTCAAAATTTAAGGAGTTTCTCATGAACCCAAGTACACCAGAAATGTTTAAAATGATCACAAAGTGTAATTATAGGTAATTTTTGAATTTTACAAAAATTCAAAAATTAAGAATTTTTCATGTACCGGGGTACACGACAAATTGTTAAAAATAATAGAAAAAATATCATTAAAAATTTCAAAATTTAAGGAGTTTCTCATGAACCCAGGTACACCAGAAATGTTTAAAATGATCACAAAGTCTAATTATAGGTAATTTTTGAATTTTACAAAAATTCAAAAATTAAGAATTTTGCATGTACCGGGGTACACGAAAAATTGTTAAAAATAACATAAAAAATATCATTAAAAAAATTCAAAATTTAAGGAGTTTCTCATGAACCCAGGTACACCAGAAATGTTTAAAATGATCACAAAGTGTAATTATAGATAATTTTTGAATTTTACAGAAATTGAAAAATTAAGAATTTTTCATGTACCGGGGTACACGACAAATTGTTAAAAATAACAGAAAAATATCGTTAAAAAAATTCAAAATTTAACGAGTTTCTCATGAACCCAGGTACACCAGAAATGTTTAAAATGATCATAAAGTGTCATTATAGGTAATTTAAGAATTTTACAAAAATTCAAAAATTATGATTTTTCATGTATCCGGGTACACGAAAAATTGTTAAAATATCATTAAAAATTTCAAAATTTAAGGAGTTTCTCATGAACCCAAGTACACCAGAAATGTTTAAAATGATCACAAAGTGTAATTATAGGTAATTTTTGAATTTTACAAAAATTCAAAAATTAAGAATTTTTCATGTACCGGGGTACACGACAAATTGTTAAAAATAATAGAAAAAATATCATTAAAAATTTCAAAATTTAAGGAGTTTCTCATGAACCCAGGTACATCAGAAATGTTTAAAATGATCACAAAGTCTAATTATAGGTAATTTTTGAATTTTACAAAAATTCAAAAATTAAGAATTTTGCATGTACCGGGGTATACGAAAAATTGTTAAAAATAACATAAAAAATATCATTAAAAAAATTCAAAATTTAAGGAGTTTCTCATGAACCCAGGTACACCAGAAATGTTTAAAATGATCACAAAGTGTAATTATAGGTAATTTTTGAATTTTACATAAATTCAAAAATAAAGAATTTTTCATGTACCAGGGTACATTACAAATTGTTAAAAATATCATTAAAAAATTCAAAATTTAAGGAGTTTCTCATCAACCCAGGTCCACCAGAAATGTTTAAAATGATAACAAAGTGTAATTATAGGTAATTTTTGAATTTTACAAAAATTCAAAAATTAAGAATTTTGCATGTACCGGGGTACACGACAAATTGTTAAAAATAATATAAAAAATATCATTAAAAATTCAAAATTTAAGGAGTTTCTCATGAACCCATTTACACCATAAATGTTTAAAATGATCACAAAGTGTAATTATAGGTAATTTTTGAATTTTACAAAAATTGAAAAATTAAGAATTTTTCATGTACCGGGGTACACGACAAATTGTTAAAAATAACAGAAAAATATCGTTAAAAAAATTCAAAATTTAAGGAGTTTCTCATGAACCCAGGTACACCAGAAATGTTTAAAATGATCACAAAGTGTCATTATAGGTAATTTAAGAATTTTACAAAAATTCAAAAATTATGATTTTTTCATGTATCCGGGTACACGAAAAATTGTTAAAATATCATTAAAAATTTCAAAATTTAAGGAGTTTCTCATGAACCCAAGTACACCAGAAATGTTTAAAATGATCACAAAGTGTAATTATAGGTAATTTTTGAATTTTACAAAAATTCAAAAATTAAGAATTTTTCATGTACCGGGGTACACGACAAATTGTTAAAAATAATAGAAAAAATATCATTAAAAATTTCAAAATTTAAGGAGTTTCTCATGAATCCAGGTACACCAGAAATGTTTAAAATGATCACAAAGTCTAATTATAGGTAATTTTTGAATTTTACAAAAATTCAAAAATTAAGAATTTTGCATGTACCGGGGTACACGAAAAATTGTTAAAAATAACATAAAAAATATCATTAAAAAAATTCAAAATTTAAGGAGTTTCTCATGAACCCAGGTACACCAGAAATGTTTAAAATGATCACAAAGTGTAATTATAGATAATTTTTGAATTTTACAGAAATTCAAAAATAAAGAATTTTTCATGTACCAGGGTACATTACAAATTGTTAAAAATATCATTAAAAAATTCAAAATTTAAGGAGTTTCTCATCAACCCAGGTACACCAGAAATGTTTAAAATGATGACAAAGTGTAATTATAGGTAATTTTTGAATTTTACAAAAATTCAAAAATTAAGAATTTTGTATGTACCGGGGTACACGACAAATTGTTAAAAATAACATAAAAAATATCATTAAAAAATTCAAAATTTAAGGAGTTTCTCATGAACCCATTTTCACCATAAATGTTTAAAATGATCACAAAGTGTAATTATAGGTAATTTTTGAATTTTACAAAAATTGAAAAATTAAGAATTTTTCATGTACCGGGGTACACGACAAATTGTTAAAAATAACAGAAAAATATCGTTAAAAAAATTCAAAATTTAAGGAGTTTCTCATGAACCCAGGTACACCAGAAATGTTTAAAATGATCACAAAGTGTCATTATAGGTAATTTAAGAATTTTACAAAAATTCAAAAATTATGATTTTTTCATGTATCCGGGTACACGAAAAATTGTTAAAATATCATTAAAAATTTCAAAATTTAAGGAGTTTCTCATGAACCCAAGTACACCAGAAATGTTTAAAATGATCACAAAGTGTAATTATAGGTAATTTTTGAATTTTACAAAAATTCAAAAATTAAGAATTTTTCATGTACCGGGGTACACGACAAATTGTTAAAAATAATAGAAAAAATATCATTAAAAATTTCAAAATTTAAGGAGTTTCTCATGAATCCAGGTACACCAGAAATGTTTAAAATGATCACAAAGTCTAATTATAGGTAATTTTTGAATTTTACAAAAATTCAAAAATTAAGAATTTTGCATGTACCGGGGTACACGAAAAATTGTTAAAAATAACATAAAAAATATCATTAAAAAAATTCAAAATTTAAGGAGTTTCTCATGAACCCAGGTACACCAGAAATGTTTAAAATGATCACAAAGTGTAATTATAGATAATTTTTGAATTTTACAGAAATTCAAAAATAAAGAATTTTTCATGTACCAGGGTACATTACAAATTGTTAAAAATATCATTAAAAAATTCAAAATTTAAGGAGTTTCTCATCAACCCAGGTACACCAGAAATGTTTAAAATGATGACAAAGTGTAATTATAGGTAATTTTTGAATTTTACAAAAATTCAAAAATTAAGAATTTTGTATGTACCGGGGTACACGACAAATTGTTAAAAATAACATAAAAAATATCATTAAAAAATTCAAAATTTAAGGAGTTTCTCATGAACCCATTTTCACCATAAATGTTTAAAATGATCACAAAGTGTAATTATAGGTAATTTTTGAATTTTACAAAAATTGAAAAATTAAGAATTTTTCATGTACCGGGGTACACGACAAATTGTTAAAAATAACAGAAAAATATCGTTAAAAAAATTCAAAATTTAAGGAGTTTCTCATGAACCCAGGTACACCAGAAATGTTTAAAATGATCACAAAGTGTCATTATAGGTAATTTAAGAATTTTACAAAAATTCAAAAATTATGATTTTTTCATGTATCCGGGTACACGAAAAATTGTTAAAATATCATTAAAATTTTCAAAATTTAAGGAGTTTCTCATGAACCCAGGTACACCAGAAATGTTTAAAATGATCACAAAGCCTAATTATAGGTAATTTTTGTATTTTAAAAAAATTCAAAAATTAAGAATTTTGCATGTACCGGGGTACACGAAAAATTGTTAAAAATAACATAAAAAATATCATTAAAAAAATTCAAAATTTAAGGAGTTTCTCATGAACCCAGGTACACCAGAAATGTTTAAAATGATCACAAAGTGTAATTATAGGTAATTTTTTAATTTTACAGAAATTCAAAAATAAAGAATTTTTCATGTACCAGGGTTCATGACAAATTGTTAAAAATATCATTAAAAAATTCAAAATTTAAGGAGTTTCTCATGAACCCAGGTACACCAGAAATGTTTTAAAATGATCACAAAGTGTAATTATAGGTAATTTTTGAATTTTACAAAAATTCAAAAATTAATAATTTTTCATGTACCGGGGTACACGACAAATTGTTAAAAATAACAGATAAAATATCATTAAAAAATTCAAAATTTAAGGAGTTTCTCATGAACCCAGGTACACCAGAAATGTTTTAAAATGATCACAAAGTGTAATTATAGGTAATTTTTGAATTTTACAAAAATTCAAAAATTAATAATTTTTCATGTACCGGTGTACACGACAAATTGTTAAAAATAACAGAAAAATATCGTTAAAAAATTCAAAATTTAAGGAGTTTCTCATGAACCCAGGTACACCAAAAATGTTTAAAATGATCACAAAGTGTAATTATAGGTAATTTAAGAATTTTACAAAAATTCAAAAATTATGATTTTTTCATGTATCCGGGTACACGAAAAAATGTTAAAATATCATTAAAAATTTCAAAATTTAAGGAGTTTCTCATGAACCCAGGTACACCATAAATGTTTAAAATGATCACAAAGTGTAATTATAGGTAATTTTTGAATTTTACAAAAATTCAAAAATTAAGAATTTTTCATGTACCGGGGTACACGACAAATTGTTAAAAATACCAGAAAAAATATCGTTAAAAAGTTCAAAATTGAAGGAGTTTCTCATGAACCCAGTTAACCAGAATTGTTTAAAATGATCACAAAGTGTAATTATAGGTTATTTTTGAATTTTACAAAAATTCAAAAATTAAGAATTTTTCATGTACTGGGGTACACGACAAATTGTTAAAAATAACATAAAAAATATCATTAAAAAATTCAAAATTTAAGGAGTTTCTCATGAACCCAGGTACAGCAGAAATGTTTAAAATGATCACAAAGTGTAATTATAGGTAATTTTTGAATTTTACAAAAATTGAAAAATTAAGAATTTTTCATGTACCGGGGTACACGACAAATTGTTAAAAATAACAGAAAAATATCGTTAAAAAATTCAAAATTGAAGGAGTTCTCATGAACCCAGGTACACCAGAAATGTTTAAAATGATCACAAAGTGTAATTATAGGTAATTTAAGAATTTTACAAAATTCAAAAATTATGATTTTTTCATGTATCCGGGTACACGAAAAATTGTTAAAATATCATTAAAAATTTCAAAATTTAAGGAGTTTCTCATGAACCCAGGTACACCATAAATGTTTAAAATGATCACAAAGTGTAATTATAGGTAATTTTTGAATTTTACAAAAATTCAAAACTTAAGAATTTTTCATGTACCGGGGTACACGACAAATTGTTAAAAAAATAACAGAAAAATTATCGTTTAAAAATTCAAAATTTAAGGAGTTTCTCATGAACCCAGGTACACCAGAAATGTTTAAAATGATCACAAAGTGTAATTATAGGTTATTTTTGAATTTTACAAAAATTCAAAAATTAAGAATTTTTCATGTACCGGGGTATACGACAAATTGTTAAAAATAACAGAAAAAATATCATTAAAAAATTCAAAATTTAAGGAGTTTCTCATGAACCCATTTACACCATAAATGTTTAAAATGATCACAAAGTATAATTATAGGTAATTTTTGAATTTTACAAAAATTGAAAAATTTAGAATTTTTCATGTATTGGGGTACACGACAAATTGTTAAAAATAAGAGAAAAATATCGTTAAAAAAATTCAAAATTTAAGGAGTTTCTCATGAACCCAGGTACACCAGAAATGTTTAAAATGATCACAAAGTGTCATTATAGGTAATTTAAGAATTTTACAAAAATTCAAAAATTATGATTTTTTCATGTATCCGGGTACACGAAAAATTGTTAAAATATCATTAAAAATTTCAAAATTTAAGGAGTTTCTCATGAACCCAGGTACACCAGAAATGTTTAAAATGATCACAAAGTGTAATTATAGGTAATTTTTGAATTTTACAAAAATTCAAAAATTAAGAATTTTTCATGTACCGGGGTACACGACAAATTGTTAAAAATAACATAAAAAATATCGTTAAAAAATTTAAAATTTAAGGAGTTTCTCATGAACCCAGGTACACCAGAAATGTTTAAAATGATCACAAAGTGTAATTATAGGTTATTTTTTAATTTTACAAAAATTCAAAAATTAAGAATTTTTCATGTACCGGGGTACACGACAAATTGTTAAAAATAACAGAAAAAATATCATTAAAAAATTCAAAATTTAAGGAGTTTCTCATGAACCCATTTACACTATAAATGTTTAAAATGATCACAAAGTGTAATTATAGGTAATTTTTGAATTTTACAAAAATTGAAAAATTAAGAATTTTTCATGTACCGGGGTACACGACAAATTGTTAAAAATAACAGAAAAATATCGTTAAAAAAATTCAAAATTTAAGGAGTTTCTCATGAACCCAGGTACACCAGAAATGTTTAAAATGATCACAAAGTGTCATTATAGGTAATTTAAGAATTTTACAAAAATTCAAAAATTATGATTTTTTCTTGTATCCGGGTACACGAAAAATTGTTAAAATATCATTAAAATTTCAAAATTTAAGGAGTTTCTCATGAACCCAGGTACACCAGAAATGTTTAAAATGATCACAAAGTGTAATTATAGGTAATTTTTGAATTTTATAAAAATACAAAAATTAAGAATTTTTCATGTACCGGGGTACACGACAAATTGTTAAAAATAACATAAAAAATATCGTTAAAAAATTTAAAATTTAAGGAGTTTCTCATGAACCCAGGTACACCAGAAATGTTTAAAATGATCACAAAGTGTAATTATAGGTTATTTTTGAATTTTACAAAAATTCAAAAATTAAGAATTTTTCATGTACCGGGGTACACGACAAATTGTTAAAAATAACAGAAAAAATATCATTAAAAAATTCAAAATTTAAGGAGTTTCTCATGAACCCATTTACACTATAAATGTTTAAAATGATCACAAAGTGTAATTATAGGTAATTTTTGAATTTTACAAAAATTGAAAAATTAAGAATTTTTCATGTACCGGGGTACACGACAAATTGTTAAAAATAATAGAAAAATATCGTTAAAAAATTCAAAATTTAAGGAGTTTCTCATGAACCCAGGTACACCAGAAATGTTTAAAATGATCACAAAGTGTCATTATAGGTAATTTAAGAATTTTACAAAAATTCAAAAATTATGATTTTTTCATGTATCCGGGTACACGAAAAATTGTTAAAATATCATTACAATTTCAAAATTTAAGGAGTTTCTCATGAACCCAGGTACACCAGAAATGTTTAAAATGATCACAAAGTGTAATTATAGGTAATTTTTGAATTTTATAAAAATTCAAAAATTAAGAATTTTTCATGTACCGGGGTACACGACAAATTGTTAAAAATAACATAAAAAATATCGTTAAAAAATTTAAAATTTAAGCAGTTTCTCATGAACCCAGGTACACCAGAAATGTTTAAAATGATCACAAAGTGTAATTATAGGTTATTTTTGAATTTTACAAAAATTCAAAAATGAAGAATTTTTCATGTACCGGGGTACACGACAAATTGTTAAAAATAACAGAAAAAATATCATTAAAAAATTCAAAATTTAAGGAGCTTCTCATGAACCCATTTACACCATAAATGTTTAAAATGATCACAAAGTGTAATTATAGGTAATTTTTGAATTTTACAAAATTTGAAAAATTAAGAATTTTTCGGGAAACGGGGTACACGACAAATTGTTAAAAATAACAGAAAAATATCGTTAAAAAAATTCAAAATTTAAGGAGTTTCTCATGAACCCAGGTACACCAGAAATGTTTAAAATGATCACAAAGTGTCATTATAGGTAATTTAAGAATTTTACAAAAATTCCAAAATTATGATTTTTTCATGTATCCGGGTACACGAAAAATTGTTAAAATATCATTAAAAATTTCAAAATTTAAGGAGTTTCTCATGAACCCAGGTACACCAGAAATGTTTAAAATGATCACAAAGTGTAATTATAGGTAATTTTTGAATTTTATAAAAATTCAAAAATTAAGAATTTTTCATGTACCGGGGTACACGACAAATTGTTAAAAATAACATAAAAAATATCGTTAAAAATTTAAAATTTAAGGAGTTTCTCATGAACCCAGGTACACCAGAAATGTTTAAAATGATCACAAAGTGTAATTATAGGTTATTTTTGAATTTTACAAAAATTCAAAAATTAAGAATTTTTCATGTACCGGGGTACACGACAAATTGTAAAAAATAACAGAAAAAATATCATTAAAAAATTCAAAATTTAAGGAGTTTCTCATGAACCCATTTACACCATAAATGTTTAAAATGATCACAAAGTGTAATTATAGGTAATTTTTGAATTTTACAAAAATTGAAAAATTAAGAATTTTTCATGTACCGGGGTACATGACAAATTGTTAAAAATAACAGAAAAATATCGTTAAAAAAATTCAAAATTTAAGGAATTGCTCATGAACCTAGGTACACCAGAAATGTTTAAAATGATCACAAAGTGTCATTATAGGTAATTTAAGAATTTTACAAAAATTCAAAAATTATGATTTTTTCATGTATCCTGGTACACGAAAAATTGTTAAAATATCATTAAAAATTTCAAAATTTAAGGAGTTTCTCATGAACCCAGGAACACCAGAAATGTTTAAAATGATCACAAAGTGTAATTATAGATAATTTTTGAATTTTACAAAAATTCAAAAATTAAGAATTTTTCATGTACCGGGGTACACGACAAATTGTTAAAAATAATAGAAAAAATTTCATTAAAAATTTCAAAATTGAAGGAGTTTCTCATGAACCCAGGTACACCAGAAATGTTTAAAATGATCACAAAGTCTAATTATAGGTAATTTTTGAATTTTACAAAAATTCAAAAATTAAGAATTTTGCATGTACCGGGGTACACGAGAAATTGTTAAAAATAACATAAAAATTATCATTAAAAAAATTCAAAATTTAAGGAGATTCTCATGAACCCAGGTACACCATAAATGTTTAAAATGATCACAAAGTGTAATTATAGGTAATTTTTGAATTTTACAGAAATTCAAAAATAAAGAATTTTTTCATGTACCAGGGTACATGACGAATTGTTAAAAATATCATTAAAAAATTTAAAATTTAAGGAGTTTCTCATGAACCCAGGTACACCAGAAATGTTTAAAATGATCACAAAGTGTAATTATAGGTTATTTTTGAATTTTACAAAAATTCAAAAATTAAGAATTTTTCATGTACCTGGGTACACGACAAATTGTTAAAAATAACAGAAAAAATATCATTAAAAAATTCCAAATTTAAGGAGTTTCTCATGAACACATTTACACCATAAATGTTTAAAATGATCACAAAGTGTAATTATAGGTAATTTTTGAATTTTACAAAAATTGAAAAATTAAGAATTTTTCATGTACCGGGGTACACGACAAATTGTTAAAAATAACAGAAAAATATCGTTAAAAAAATTCAAAATTTAAGGAGTTTCTCATGAACCCAGGTACACCAGAAATGTTTAAAATGATCACAAAGTGTAATTATAGGTAATTTTTGAATTTTACAAAAATTCAAAAATTAATAATTTTTCATGTACCGGGATACACGACAAATTGTTAAAAATAACATATAAAATATCATTAAAAAATTCAAAATTTAAGGAGTTTCTCATGAACCCAGGTACACCAGAAATGTTTAAAATGATCACAAAGTGTAATTATAGGTAATTTTTGAATTTTACAAAAATTGAAAAATTAAGAATTTTTCATGTACCGGTGTACACGACAAATTGTTATAAATAACAGAAAAATATCGTTAAAAAATTCAAAATTTAAGGAGTTTCTCATGAAACCAGGTACACCAGAAATGTTTAAAATGATCACAAACTGTAATTATAGGTAATTTAAGAATTTTACAAAAATTCAAAAATTATGATTTTTTCATGTATCCGGGTACACGAAAAATAGTTAAAATACCATTAAAAATTTCAAAATTTAAGGAGTTTCTCATGAACCCAGGTACACCATAAATGTTTAAAATGATCACAAATTGTTATTATAGGTAATTTTTGAATTTTACAAAAATTCAAAAATTAAGAATTTTTCATGTATCGGGGTACACGACAAATTGTTAAAAATAACAGAAAAAATATCGTTAAAAAATTCAAAGTTTAAGGAGTTTCTCATGAACCCAGGTAAACCAGAAATGTTTAAAATGATCACAAAGTGTAATTATCGGTTATTTTTGAATTTTACAAAAATTCAAAAATTAAGAATTTTTCATGTACTGGGGTACACGACAAATTGTTAAAAATAACATAAAAAATATCATTAAAAAATTCAAAATTTAAGGAGTTTCTCATGAACCCAGGTACACCAGAAATGTTTAAAATGATCACAAAGTGTATTTATAGGTTATTTTTGAATTTTACAAAAATTGAAAAATTAAGAATTTTTCATGTACCGGCGTACACGACAAATTGTTAAAAATAACAGAAAAATATCGTTAAAAAATTCAAAATTTAAGGAGTTTCTCATGAACCCAGGTACACCAGAAATGTTTAAAATGATCACAAAGTGTAATTATAGGTAATTTAAGAATTTTACAAAAATTCAAAAATTATGATTTTTTCATGTATCCGGGTACACGAAAAATTGTTAAAATATCATTAAAAATTTCAAAATTTAAGGAGTTTCTCATGAACCCAGGTACACCATAAATGTTTAAAATGAACACAAAGTGTAATTATAGGTAATTTTTGAATTTTACAAAAATTCAAAAATTAAGAATTTTTCATGTACCGGGGTACACGACAAATTGTTAAAAATAACAGAAAAAATATCGTTAAAAAATTCAAAATTTAAGGAGTTTCTCATGAACCCAGGTAAACCAGAAATGTTTAAAATGATCACAAAGTGTAATTATAAGTTATTTTTGAATTTTACAAAAATTCAAAAATTAAGAATTTTTCATGTACCGGGGTACACGACAAATTGTTAAAAATAATAGAAAAAATATCATTAAAAATTTCAAAATTTAAGGAGTTTCTCATGAACCCAGGTACACCAGAAATGTTTAAAATGATCAGAAAGTCTAATTATAGGTAATTTTTGAAATTTACAAAAATTCAAAAATTAAGAATTTTGCATGTACCGGGGTACACGACAATTTGTTAAAAATAACATAAAAAATATCATTAAAAAAATTCAAAATTTAAGGAGTTTATCATGAACCCAGGTACACCAGAAATGTTTAAAATGATCACAAAGTGTAATTATAGGTAATTTTTGAATTTTACAAAAATTGAAAAATTAAGAATTTTTCATGTACCGGTGTACACGACAAATTGTTAAAAATAACAGAAAAATATCGTTAAAAAATTCAAAATTTAAGGAGTTTCTCATGAACCCAGGTACACCAGAAATGTTTAAAATGATCACAAAGTGTAATTATAGGTAATTTAAGAATTTTACAAAAATTCAAAAATTATGATTTTTTCATGTATACGGGTACACGAAAAATAGTTAAAATATCATTAAAAATTTCAAAATTTAAGGAGTTTCTCATGAACCCAGGTACACCATAAATGTTTAAAATGATCACAAATTGTAATTATAGGTAATTTTTGAATTTTACAAAAATTTAAAAATTAAGAATTTTTCATGTATCGGGGTACACGACAAATTGTTAAAAATAACAGAAAACATATCGTTAAAAAATTCAAAGTTTAAGGAGTTTCTCATGAACCCAGGTAAACCAGAAATGTTTAAAATGATCACAAAGTGTAATTATCGGTTATTTTTGAATTTTACAAAAATTCAAAAATTAAGAATTTTTCATGTACTGGGGTACACGACAAATTGTTAAAAATAACATAAAAAATATCATTAAAAAATTCAAAATTTAAGGAGTTTCTCATGAACCCAGGTACACCAGAAATGTTTAAAATGATCACAAAGTGTATTTATAGGTAATTTTTGAATTTTACAAAAATTGAAAAATTAAGAATTTTTCATGTACCGGGGTACACGACAAATTGTTAAAAATAACAGAAAAATATCGTTAAAAAATTCAAAATTTAAGGAGTTTCTCATGAACCCAGGTACACCAGAAATGTTTAAAATGATCACAAAGTGTAATTATAAGTTATTTTTGAATTTTACAAAAATTCAAAAATTAAGAATTTTTCATGTACCGGGGTACACGACAAATTGTTAAAAATAATAGAAAAAATATCATTAAAAATTTCAAAATTTAAGGAGTTTCTCATGAACCCAGGTACACCAGAAATGTTTAAAATGATCACAAAGTCTAATTATATGTAATTTTTGAAATTTACAAAAATTCAAAAATTAAGAATTTTGCATGTACCGGGGTACATGACAAATTGTTAAAAATAACGTAAAAAATATCATTAAAAAAATTCAAAATTTAAGGAGTTTATCATGAACCCAGGTACACCAGAAATGTTTAAAATGATCACAAAGTGTAATTATAGGTAATTTTTGAATTTTACAAAAATTGAAAAATTAAGAATTTTTCATGTACCGGTGTACACGACAAATTGTTAAAAATAACAGAAAAATATCGTTAAAAAATTCAAAATTTAAGGAGTTACTCATGAACCCAGGTACACCAGAAATGTTTAAAATGATCACAAAGTGTAATTATAAGTAATTTAAGAATTTTACAAAAATTCAAAAATTATGATTTTTTCATGTATCCGGGTACACGAAAAATAGTTAAAATATCATTAAAAATTTCAAAATTTAAGGAGTTTCTCATGAACCCAGGTACACCATAAATGTTTAAAATAATCACAAATTGTAATTATAGGTAATTTTTGAATTTTACAAAAATTCAAAAATTAAGAATTTTTCATGTATCGGGGTACACGACAAATTGTTAAAAATAACAGAAAAAATATCGTTAAAAAATTCAATGTTTAAGGAGTTTCTCATGAACCCAGGTAAATCAGAAATGTTTAAAATGATCACAAAGTGTAATTATCGGTTATTTTTGAATTTTACAAAAATTCAAAAATTAAGAATTTTTCATGTACTGGGGTACACGACAAATTGTTAAAAATAACATAAAAAATATCATTAAAAAATTCAAAATTTAAGGAGTTTCTCATGAACCCAGGTACACCAGAAATGTTTAAAATGATCACAAAGTGTATTTATAGGTAATTTTTGAATTTTACAAAAATTGAAAAATTAAGAATTTTTCATGTACCGGGGTACACGACAAATTGTTAAAAATAACAGAAAAATATCGTTAAAAAATTCAAAATTTAAGGAGTTTCTCATGAACCCAGGTACACCAGAAATGTTTAAAATGATCACAAAGTGTAATTATAGGTAATTTAAGAATTTTACAAAAATTGAAAAATTATGATTTTTTCATGTATCCGGGTACACGAAAAGTTGTTAAAATATCATTAAAAATTTCAAAATTTAAGGAGTTTATCATGAACCCAGGTACACCATAAATGTTTAAAATGAACACAAAGTGTAATTATGGTAATTTTTGAATTTTACAAAATTCAAAAATTAAGAATTTTTCATGTACCGGGGTACACGACAAATTGTTAAAAATAACAGAAAAAATATCGTTAAAAAATTCAAAATTTAAGGAGTTTCTCATGAACCCAGGTAAACCAGAAATGTTTAAAATGATCACAAAGTGTAATTATAAGTTATTTTTGAATTTTACAAAAATTCAAAAATTAAGAATTTTTCATGTACCGGGGTACACGACAAATTGTTAAAAATAATAGAAAAAATATCATTAAAAATTTCAAAATTTAAGGAGTTTCTCATGAACCCAGGTACACCAGAAATGTTTAAAATGATCACAAAGTCTAATTATAGGTAATTTTTGAAATTTACAAAAATTCAAAAATTAAGAATTTTGCATGTACCGGGGTACACGACAAATTGTTAAAAATAACATAAAAATATCATTAAAAAAATTCAAAATTTAAGGAGTTTATCATGAACCCAGGTACACCAGAAATGTTTAAAATGATCACAAAGTGTAATTATAGGTAATTTTTGAATTTTACATAAATTCAAAAATAAAGAATTTTTCATGTACCAGGGTACATGACAAATTGTTAAAAATAACAAAAAAAATATCATTAAAAAATTCAAAATTTAAGGAGTTTCTCATCAACCAAGGTACACCAGAAATGTTTAAAATGATAACAAAGTGTAATTATAGGTAATTTTTGAATTTTACAAAAATTCAAAAATTAAGAATTTTGCATGTACCGGGGTACACGACAAATTGTTAAAAATAACAGAAAAAATATCATTAAAAAATTCAAAATTTAAGGAGTTTTTCATGAACCCAGGTACACCAGAAATGTTTTAAAAGACCACAAAGTGTAATTATAGGTAATTTTTGAATTTTACAAAAATTCAAAAATTAAGAATTTTTCATGTACCGGGGTATACGACAAACTGTTAAAAATAACAAAAAAAATATCATTAAAAAATTCAAAATTTAAGGAGTTTCATATGGAGTTTCATATGAACCCAGGTACACCAGAAATGTTTAAAATGATCACAAAGTGTAATTATAGGTAATTTTTGAATTTTACAAAAATTCAAAAATTAATAATTTTTCATGTACTGGGGTACACGACAAATTGTTAAAAATAACAGATAAAATATCATTAAAAAATTCAAAATCTAAGGAGTTTCTCATGAACCCAGGTACACCAGAAAT
Organism: Cichorium intybus; assembly: GCA_023525715.1. Lineage (NCBI taxonomy): Eukaryota > Viridiplantae > Streptophyta > Magnoliopsida > Asterales > Asteraceae > Cichorium > Cichorium intybus. Next base: position 117,524,740 of record CM042015.1, read on the forward strand.
GTTTAAAATGATCACAAAGTGTAATTATAGGTAATTTTTGAATTTTACAAAAATTCAAAAATTAAGAATTTTTCATGTACCGGTGTACACGACAAATTGTTAAAAATATTAGAAAAAATTTCATTAAAAATTTCAAAATTTAAGGAGTTTCTCATGAACCCAGGTACACCAGAAATGTTTAAAATGATCACAAAGTCTAATTATAGGTAATTTTTGAATTTTACTTAAATTCAAAAATTAAGAATTTTGCATGTACCGGGGTACACGAGAAATTGTTAAAAATAACATAAAAATTATCATTAAAAATATTCAAAATTTAAGGAGTTTCTCATGAACCCAGGTACACCATAAATGTTTAAAATGATCACAAAGTGTAATTATAGGTAATTTTTGAATTTTACAGAAATTCAAAAATAAAGAATTTTTTCATGTACCAGGGTACATGACGAATTGTTAAAAATATCGTTAAAAAATTTAAAATTTAAGGAGTTTCTCAAGAACCCAGGTACACCAGAAATGTTTAGAATGATCACAAAGTGTAATTATAGGTTATTTTTGAATTTTACAAAAATTCAAAAATTAAGAATTTTTCATGTACCGGGGTACACGACAAATTGTTAAAAATAACAGAAAAAATATCATTAAAAAATTCAAAATTTAAGGAGTTTCTCATGAACACATTTACACCATAAATGTTTAAAATGATCACAAAGTGTAATTATAGGTAATTTTTGAATTTTACAAAAATTGAAAAATTAAGAATTTTTCATGTACCGGGGTACACGACAAATTGTTAAAAATAACAGAAAAATATCGTTAAAAAAATTCAAAATTTAAGGAGTTTCTCATGAACCCAGGTACACTAGAAATGTTTAAAATGATCACAAAGTGTAATTATAGGTAATTTTTGAATTTTACAAAAATTCAAAAATTAATAATTTTTCATGTACCGGGATACACGACAAATTGTTAAAAATAACAGATAAAATATCATTAAAAAATTCAAAATTTAAGGAGTTTCTCATGAACCCAAGTACACCAGAAATGTTTAAAATGATCACAAAGTGTAATTATAGGTAATTTTTGAATTTTACAAAAATTGAAAAATTAAGAATTTTTCATGTACCGGGGTACACGACAATTGTTAAAAATAACAGAAAAATATCGTTAAAAAATTCAAAATTTAAGGAGTTTCTCATGAACCCAGGTACACCAGAAATGTTTAAAATGATCACAAAGTGTAATTATAGGTAATTTAAGAATTTTACAAAAATTCAAAAATTATGATTTTTTCATGTATCCGGGTACACGAAAAATTGTAAAAATATCATTAAAAATTTCAAAATTTAAGGAGTTTCTCATGAACCCAGGTACACCATAAATGTTTAAAATGATCACAAAGTGTAATTATAGGTAATTTTTGAATTTTACAAAAATTCAAAAATTAAGAATTTTTCATGTACCGGGGTACACGACAAATTGTTAAAAATAACAGAAAAAATATCGTTAAAATATTCAAAATTTAAGGAGTTTCTCATGAACCCATGTAAACCAGAAATGTTTAAAATGATCACAAAGTGTAATTATCGGTTATTTTTGAATTTTACAAAAATTCAAAAATTAAGAATTTTTCATGTACTGGGGTACACGACAAATTGTTAAAAATAACATAAAAAATATCATTAAAAAATTCAAAATTTAAGGAGTTTCTCATGAACCCAGGTACACCAGAAATGTTTAAAATGATCACAAAGTGTATTTATAGGTAATTTTTGAATTTTACAAAAATTGAAAAATTAAGAATTTTTCATGTACCGGGGTACACGACAAATTGTTAAAAATAACAGAAAAATATCGTTAAAAAATTCAAAATTTAAGGAGTTTCTCATGAACACAGGTACACCAGAAATGTTTAAAATGATCACAAAGTGTAATTATAGGTAATTTAAGAATTTTAAAAAAATTCAAAAATTATGATTTTTTCATGTATCCGGGTACACGAAAAATTGTTAAAATATCATTAAAAATTTCAAAATTTAAGGAGTTTCTCATGAACCCAGGTACACCATAAATGTTTAAAATGAACACAAAGTGTAATTATAGGTAATTTTTGAATTTTACAAAAATTCAAAAATTAAGAATTTTTCATGTACCGGGGTACACGACAAATTGTTAAAAATAACAGAAAAAATATCGTTAAAAAATTCAAAATTTAAGGAGTTTCTCATGAACCCAGGTAAACCAGAAATGTTTAAAATGATCACAAAGTGTAATTATAAGTTATTTTTGAATTTTACAAAAATTCAAAAATTAAGAATTTTTCATGTACCGGGGTACACGACAAATTGTTAAAAATAATAGAAAAAATATCATTAAAAATTTCAAAATTTAAGGAGTTTCTCATGAACCCAGGTACACCAGAAATGTTTAAAATGATCACAAAGTCTAATTATAGGTAATTTTTGAATTTTACAAAAATTCAAAAATTAAGAATTTTGCATGTACCGGGGTACACGACAAATTGTTAAAAATAACATAAAAAAATCATTAAAATAATTCAAAATTTAAGGAGTTTATCATGAACCCAGGTACACCAGATATGTTTAAAATGATCACAAAGTGTAATTATAGGTAATTTTTGAATTTTACAGAAATTCAAAAATAAAGAATTTTTCAAGTACCAGGGTACATGACAAATTGTTAAAAATAACAAAAAAAATATCATTAAAAAATTCAAAATTTAAGGAGTTTCTCATCAACCCAGGTACACCAGAAATGTTTAAAATGATAACAAAGTGTAATTATAGGTAATTTTTGAGTTTTACAAAAATTCGAAAATTAAGAATTTTGCATGTACCGGGGTACACGACAAATTGTTAAAAATAACAGAAAAAATATCATTAAAAAATTCAAAATTTAAGGAGTTTCTCATGAACCCAGGTACACCAGAAATGTTTTAAAAGATCACAAAGTGTAATTATAGGTAATTTTTGAATTTTACAAAAATTCAAAAATTAAGAATTTTTCATGTACCGGGGTATACGACAAATTGTTAAAAATAACAGAAAAAATATCATTAAAAAATTCAAAATTTAAGGAGTTTCATATGAACCCAGGTACACCAGAAATGTTTAAAATGATCACAAAGTGTAATTATAGGTAATTTTTGAATTTTACAAAAATTCAAAAATTAATAATTTTTCATGTACCGGGGTACACGAAAAATTGTTAAAAATAACAGATAAAATATCATTAAAAATTCAAAATTTAAGGAGTTTCTCATGAAACCAGGTACACCATAAATGTTTAAAATGATCACAAAGTGTAATTATAGGTAATTTTTGAATTTTACAAAAATTGAAAAATTAAGAATTTTTCATGTACCGGTGTACACGACAAATTGTTAAAAATAACAGAAAAATATCGTTAAAAAATTCAAAATTTAAGGAGTTTCTCATGAACCCAGGTACACCAGATATGTTTAAAATGATCACAAAGTGTAATTATAGGTAATTTAAGAATTTTACAAAAATTCAAAAATTATGATTTTTTCATGTATCCGGGTACACGAAAAATTGTTAAAATATCATTAAAATTTTCAAAATTTAAGGAGTTTATCATGAACCCAGGTACACCAGAAATGTTTAAAATGATCACAAAGTGTAATTATAGGTAATTTTTGAATTTTACAGAAATTCAAAAATAAAGAATTTTTCATGTACCAGGGTACATGACAAATTGTTAAAAATAACAAAAAAAATATCATTAAAAAATTCAAAATTTAAGGAGTTTCTCATCAACCCAGGTACACCAGAAATGTTTAAAATGATAACAAAGTGTAATTATAGGTAATTTTTGAATTTTACAAAAATTCAAAAATTAAGAATTTTGCATGTACCGGGGTACACGACAAATTGTTAAAAATAACAGAAAAAATATCATTAAAAAATTCAAAATTTAAGGAGTTTCTCATGAACCCAGGTACACCAGAAATGTTTTAAAAGATCACAAAGTGTAATTATAGGTAATTTTTGAATTTTACAAAAATTCAAAAATTAAGAATTTTTCATGTACCGGGGTATACGACAAATTGTTAAAAATAACAGAAAAAATATCATTAAAAAATTCAAAATTTAAGGAGTTTCATATGAAACCAGGTACACCAGAAATGTTTAAAATGATCACAAAGTGTAATTATAGGTAATTTTTGAATTTTACAAAAATTCAAAAATTAATAATTTTTCATGTACCGGGGTACACGACAAATTGTTAAAAATAACAGATAAAATATCATTAAAAATTCAAAATTTAAGGAGTTTCTCATGAAACCAGGTACACCAGAAATGTTTAAAATGATCACAAAGTGTAATTATAGGTAATTTTTGAATTTTACAAAAATTGAAAAATTAAGAATTTTTCATGTACCGGTGTACACGACAAATTGTTAAAAATAACAGAAAAATATCGTTAAAAAATTCAAAATTTAAGGAGTTTCTCATGAACCCAGGTACACCAGATATGTTTAAAATGATCACAAAGTGTAATTATCGGTAATTTAAGAATTTTACAAAAATTCAAAAATTATGATTTTTTCATGTATCCGGGTACACGAAAAATTGTTAAAATATCATTAAAATTTTCAAAATTTAAGGAGTTTCTCATGAACCCAGGTACACCATAAATGTTTAAAATGATCACAAAGTGCAATTATAGGTAATTTTTGAATTTTACAAAAATTCAAAAATTAAGAATTTTTCATGTACCGGGGTACACGACAAATTGTTAAAAATAACAGAAAAAATATCGTTAAAAAATTCAAAATTTAAGGAGTTTCTCATGAACCCAGGTAAACTAGAAATGTTTAAAATGATCACAAAGTGTAATTATCGGTTATTTTTTAATTTTACAAAAATTCAAAAATTAAGAATTTTTCATGTACTGGGGTACACGACAAATTGTTAAAAATAACATAAAAAATATCATTAAAAAATTCAAAATTTAAGGAGTTTCTCATGAACCCAGGTACACCAGAAATGTTTAAAATGATCACAAAGTGTAATTATAGGTAATTTTTGAATTTTACAAAAATTGAAAAATTAAGAATTTTTCATGTACCGGTGTACACGACAAATTGTTAAAAATACAGAAAAATATCGTTAAAAAATTCAAAATTTAAGGAGTTTCTCATGAACCCAGGTACACCAGATATGTTTAAAATGATCACAAAGTGTAATTATAGGTAATTTAAGAATTTTACAAAAATTCAAAAATTATGATTTTTTCATGTATCCGGGTACACGAAAAATTGTTAAAATATCATTAAAATTTTCAAAATTTAAGGAGTTTATCATGAACCCAGGTACACCAGAAATGTTTAAAATGATCACAAAGTGTAATTATAGGTAATTTTGAATTTTACAGAAATTCAAAAATAAAGAATTTTTCATGTACCAGGGTACATGACAAATTGTTAAAAATAACAAAAAAAATATCATTAAAAAATTCAAAATTTAAGGAGTTTATCATCAACCCAGGTACACCAGAAATGTTTAAAATGATAACAAAGTGTAATTATAGGTAATTTTTGAATTTTACAAAAATTCAAAAATTAAGAATTTTGCATGTACCGGGGTACACGACAAATTGTTAAAAATAACAGAAAAAATATCATTAAAAAATTCAAAATTTAAGGAGTTTCTCATGAACCCAGGTACACCTGAAATGTTTTAAAAGATCACAAAGTGTAATTATAGGTAATTTTTGAATTTTACAAAAATTCAAAAATTAAGAATTTTTCATGTACCGGGGTATACGACAAATTGTTAAAAATAACAGAAAAAATATCATTAAAAAATTCAAAATTTAAGGAGTTTCATATGAACCCAGGTACACCAGAAATGTTTAAAATGATCACAAAGTGTAATTATAGGTAATTTTTGAATTTTACAAAAATTCAAAAATTAATAATTTTTCATGTACCGGGGTACACGACAAATTGTTAAAAATAACAGATAAAATATCATTAAAAATTCAAAATTTAAGGAGTTTCTCATGAAACCAGGTACACCAGAAATGTTTAAAATGATCACAAAGTGTAATTATAGGTAATTTTTGAATTTTACAAAAATTGAAAAATTAAGAATTTTTCATGTACCGGTGTACACGACAAATTGTTAAAAATAACAGAAAAATATCGTTAAAAAATTCAAAATTTAAGGAGTTTCTCATGAACCCAGGTACACCAGATATGTTTAAAATGATCACAAAGGGTAATTATAGGTAATTTAAGAATTTTACAAAAATTCAAAAATTATGATTTTTTCATGTATCCGGGTACACGAAAAATTGTTAAAATATCATTAAAATTTTCAAAATTTAAGTAGTTTCTCATGAACCCAGGTACACCATAAATGTTTAAAATGATCACAAAGTGCAATTATAGGTAATTTTTGAATTTTACAAAAATTCAAAAATTAAGAATTTTTCATGTACCGGGGTACACGACAAATTGTTAAAAATAACAGAAAAAATATCGTTAAAAAATTCAAAATTTAAGGAGTTTCTCATGAACCCAGGTAAACTAGAAATGTTTAAAATGATCACAAAGTGTAATTATCGGTTATTTTTGAATTTTACAAAAATTCAAAAATTAAGAATTTTTCATGTACTGGGGTACACGACAAATTGTTAAAAATAACATAAAAAATATCATTAAAAAATTCAAAATTGAAGGAGTTTCTCATGAACCCAAGTACACCAGAAATGTTTAAAATGATCACAAAGTGTATTTATAGGTAATTTTTGAATTTTACAAAAATTGAAAAATTAAGAATTTTTCATGTACCGGGGTACACGACAAATTGTTAAAAATAACAGAAAAATATCGTTAAAAAATTCAAAATTTAAGGAGTTTCTCATGAACCCAGGTACACCAAAAATGTTTAAAATGATCACAAAGTGTAATTATAGGTAATTTAAGAATTTTACAAAAATTCAAAAATTATGATTTTTTCATGTATCCGGGTACACGAAAAATTGTTAAAATATCATTAAAATTTTCAAAATTTAAGGAGTTTCTCATGAACCCAGGTACACCATAAATGTTTAAAATGAACACAAAGTGTAATTATAGGTAATTTTTGAATTTTACAAAAATTCAAAAATTAAGAATTTTTCATGTACCGGGGTACACGACAAATTGTTAAAAATAACAGAAAAAATATCGTTAAAAAATTCAAAATTTAAGGAGTTTCTCATGAACCCAGGTAAACCAGAAATGTTTAAAATGATCACAAAGTGTAATTATAAGTTATTTTTGAATTTTACAAAAATTCAAAAATTAAGAATTTTTCATGTACCGGGGTACACAACAAATTGTTAAAAATAATAGAAAAAATATCATTAAAAATTTCAAAATTTAAGGAGTTTCTGATGAACCCAGGTACACCAGAAATGTTTAAAATGATCACAAAGTCTAATTATAGGTAATTTTTGAATTTTACAAAAAATTCAAAAATTAAGAATTTTGCATGTACCGGGGTACACGACAAATTGTTAAAAATAACATAAAAAATATCATTAAAAAAATTCAAAATTTAAGGAGTTTATCATGAACCCAGGTACACCAGAAATGTTTAAAATGATCACAAAGTGTAATTATAGGTACTTTTTGAATTTTACAGAAATTCAAAAATAAAGAATTTTTCATGTACCAGGGTACATGACAAATTGTTAAAAATAACAAAAAAAAATATCATTAAAAAATTCAAAATTTAAGGAGTTTCTCATGAACCCAGGTAAACTAGAAATGTTTAAAATGATCACAAAGTGTAATTATCGGTTATTTTTGAATTTTACAAAAATTCAAAAATTAAGAATTTTTCATGTACTGGGGTACACGACAAATTGTTAAAAATAACATAAAAAATATCATTAAAAAATTCAAAATTGAAGGAGTTTCTCATGAACCCAAGTACACCAGAAATGTTTAAAATGATCACAAAGTGTATTTATAGGTAATTTTTGAATTTTACAAAAATTGAAAAATTAAGAATTTTTCATGTACCGGGGTACACGACAAATTGTTAAAAATAACAGAAAAATATCGTTAAAAAATTCAAAATTTAAGGAGTTTCTCATGAACCCAGGTACACCAAAAATGTTTAAAATGATCACAAAGTGTAATTATAGGTAATTTAAGAATTTTACAAAAATTCAAAAATTATGATTTTTTCATGTATCCGGGTACACGAAAAATTGTTAAAATATCATTAAAATTTTCAAAATTTAAGGAGTTTCTCATGAACCCAGGTACACCATAAATGTTTAAAATGAACACAAAGTGTAATTATAGGTAATTTTTGAATTTTACAAAAATTCAAAAATTAAGAATTTTTCATGTACCGGGGTACACGACAAATTGTTAAAAATAACAGAAAAAATATCGTTAAAAAATTCAAAATTTAAGGAGTTTCTCATGAACCCAGGTAAACCAGAAATGTTTAAAATGATCACAAAGTGTAATTATAAGTTATTTTTGAATTTTACAAAAATTCAAAAATTAAGAATTTTTCATGTACCGGGGTACACAACAAATTGTTAAAAATAATAGAAAAAATATCATTAAAAATTTCAAAATTTAAGGAGTTTCTGATGAACCCAGGTACACCAGAAATGTTTAAAATGATCACAAAGTCTAATTATAGGTAATTTTTGAATTTTACAAAAATTCAAAAATTAAGAATTTTGCATGTACCGGGGTACACGACAAATTGTTAAAAATAACATAAAAAATATCATTAAAAAAATTCAAAATTTAAGGAGTTTATCATGAACCCAGGTACACCAGAAATGTTTAAAATGATCACAAAGTGTAATTATAGGTACTTTTTGAATTTTACAGAAATTCAAAAATAAAGAATTTTTCATGTACCAGGGTACATGACAAATTGTTAAAAATAACAAAAAAAATATCATTAAAAAATTCAAAATTTAAGGAGTTTCTCATCAACCCAGGTACACCAGAAATGTTTAAAATGACCACAAAGTGTAATTATAGGTAATTTTTGAATTTTACAAAAATTCAAAAATTAAGAATTTTGCATGTACCGGGGTACACGACAAATTGTTAAAAATAACAGAAAAAATATCATTAAAAAATTCAAAATTTAAGGAGTTTCTCGTGAACCCAGGTACACCAGAAATGTTTTAAAAGATCACAAAGTGTAATTATAGGTAATTTTTGAATTTTACAAAAATTCAAAAATTAAGAATTTTTCATGTACCGGGGTATACGACAAATTGTTAAAAATAACAGAAAAAATATCTATAAAAAATTCAAAATTTAAGAAGTTTCATATGAACCCAGGTATACCAGAAATGTTTAAAATGATCACAAAGTGTAATTATAGGTAATTTTTGAATTTTACAAAAATTGAAAAATTAATAATTTTTCATGTACCGGGGTACACGACAAATTGTTAAAAATAACAGATAAAATATCATTAAAAAATTCAAAATTTAAGGAGTTTCTCATGAACCCAGGTACACCAGAAATGTTTAAAATGATCACAAAGTGTAATTATAGGTAATTTTTGAATTTTACAAAAATTGAAAAATTAAGAATTTTTCATGTACCGGTGTACACGACAAATTGTTAAAAATAACAGAAAAATATCGTTAAAAAATTCAAAATTTAAGGAGTTTCTCATGAACCCAGGTACACCAGAAATGTTTAAAATGATCACAAAGTGTAATTATAGGTAATTTAAGAATTTTACAAAAATTCAAAAATTATGATTTTTTCATGTATCCGGGTACACGAAAAATTGTTAAAATATCATTAAAATTTTCAAAATTTAAGGAGTTTCTCATGAACCCAGGTACACCATAAATGTTTAAAATGATCACAAAGTGCAATTATAGGTAATTTTTGAATTTTACAAAAATTCAAAAATTAAGAATTTTTCATGTACCGGGGTACACGACAAATTGTTAAAAATAACAGAAAAAATATCGTTAAAAAATTCAAAATTTAAGGAGTTTCTCATGAACCCAGGTAAACCAGAAATGTTTAAAATGATCACAAAGTGTAATTATAGGTTATTTTTGAATTTTACAAAAATTCAAAAATTAAGAATTTTTCATGTACTGGGGTACACGACAAATTGTTAAATATAACATAAAAAATATCATTAAAATATTCAAAATTTAAGGAGTTTCTCTTGAACCCAGGTACACGAGAAATGTTTAAAATGATCACAAAGTGTAATTATAGGTAATTTTTGAATTTTACAAAAATTGAAAAATTAAGAATTTTTCATTTACCGGGGTACACGACAAATTGTTAAAAATAACAGAAAAATATCGTAAAAAAGTTCAAAATTGAAGGAGTTTTTCATGAACCCAGGTACACCAGAATAGTTTAAAATGATCACAAAGTGTAATTATAGGTAATTTAAAAATTTTACAAAAATTAAAAAATTATGATTTTTTCATGTATCCGGGTACACGAAAAATTGTTTAAATATCATTAAAATTTTCAAAATTTAAGGAGTTTCTCATGAACCCAGGTACACCATAAATGTTTAAAATGATCACAAAGTGTAATTATAGGTAATTTTCGAATTTTACAAAAATTCAAAAATTAAGAATTTTTCATGTACCGGGGTACACAACAAATTGTTAAAAATAACAGAAAAATATCGTTAAAAAATTCAAAATTGAAGGAGTTTCTCATGAACCCAGGTAAACCAGAAATGTTTAAAATGATCACAAAGTGTAATTATAGGTTATTTTTGAATTTTACAAAAATTCAAAAATTAAAAATTTTTCATGTACCGGGGTACACGACAAATTGTTAAAAATAATAGAAAAATATCGTTAAAAAAATTCAAAATTTAAGGAGTTTCTCATGAACCCAGGTACACCAGAAATGTTTAAAATTATAGGTAATTTAAGAATTTTACAAAAATTCAAAAATTATGATTTTTTTCATGTATCCGGGTACACGAAAAATTGTTAAAATATCATTAAAAATTTCAAAATTTAAGGAGTTTCTCATGAACCCAGGTACACCAGAAATGTTTAAAATGATCACAAAGTGTAATTATAGGTAATTTTTGAATTTTACAAAAATTCAAAAATTAAGAATTTTTCATGTACCGGGGTACACGACAAATTGTTAAAAATAATAGAAAAAATATCATTAAAAATTTCAAAATTTAAGGAGTTTCTCATGAACCCAGGTACACCAGAAATGTTTAAAATGATCACAAAGTCTAATTATAGGTAATTTTTGAATTTTACAAAATTTCAAAAATTAAGAATTTTGCATGTACCGGGGTACACGACAAATTGTTAAAAATAACATAAAAATATCATTAAAAAAATTCAAAATTTAAGGAGTTTCTCATGAACCCATGTACACCAGAAATGTTTAAAATGATCACAAAGTGTAACTATAGGTAATTTTTGAATTTTACAGAAATTCAAAAATAAAGAATTTTCATGTACCAGGGTACATGACAAATTGTTAAAAATAACAAAAAAAAAATCATTAAAAAATTCAAAATTTAAGGAGTTTCTCATCAACCCAGGTACACCAGAAATGTTTAAAATGATAACAAAGTGTAATTATAGTTAATTTTTCAATTTTACAAAAATTCAAAAATTAAGAATTTTGCATGTACCGGGGTACACGACAAATTGTTAAAAATAACAGAAAAAATATCATTAAAAAATTCAAAATTTAAGGAGTTTTCATGAACGCAGGTACACCATAAATGTTTTAAAATGATCACAAAGTGTAATTATAGGTAATTTTTGAATTTTACAAAAATTCAAAAATTAAGAATTTTTCATGTACTGGGGTATATGACAAATTGTTAAAAATAACAGAAAAAATATCATTAAAAAATTCAAAATTTAAGGAGTTTCTCATGAACCCAGGTACACCAGAAATGTTTAAAATGATCACAAAGTGTAATTATAGGTTATTTTTGAATTTTACAAAAATTCAAAAATTAATAATTTTTCATGTACCGGGGTACACGACAAATTGTTAAAAATAACAGAAAAATATCGTTAAAAAATTCAAAATTTAAAGAGTTTCTCATGAACCTAGGTACACCAGAAATGTTTAAAATGATCACAAAGTGTAATTATAGGTAATTTAAGAATTTTACAAATATTCAAAAATTATGATTTTTTCATGTATCCGGGTACACGAAAAATTGTTAAAATATCATAAAAATTTTCAAAATTTAAGGAGTTTCTCATGAACCCAGGTACACCAGAAATGTTTAAAATGATCACAAAGTGTAATTATAGGTAATTTTTGAATTTTACAAAAATTCAAAAATTAATAATTTTTCATGTACCGGGGTACACGATAAATTGTTAAAAATAATAGAAAAAATATCATTAAAAATTTCAAAATTTAAGGAGTTTCTCATGAACCCAGGTACACCAGAAATGTTTAAAATGATCACAAAGTCTAATTATAGGTAATAATTGAATTTTACAAAAATTCAAAAATTAAGAATTTTGCATGTACCGGGGTACACGACAAATTGTTAAAAATAACATAAAAAATATCATTAAAAAATTCAAAATTTAAGGAGTTTCTCATCAACCCAGGTACACCAGAAATGTTTAAAATGATAACAAAGTGTAATTATAGGTAATTTTTGAATTTTACAAAAATTCAAAAATTAAGAATTTTGCATGTACCGGGGTACACGACAAATTGTTAAAAATAACATAAAAAATATCATTAAAAAAATTCAAAATTTAAGGAGTTTCTCATGAACCCATGAACACCAGAAATGTTTAAAATGATCACAAAGTGTAATTATATGTAATTTTTGAATTTTACAGAAATTCAAAAATAAAGAATTTTTCATGTACCAGGGTACATGACAAATTGTTAAAAATAACAAAAAATATCATTAAAAAATTCAAAATTTAAGGAGTTTCTCATCAACCCAGGTACACCAGAAATGTTTAAAATGATAACAAAGTGTAATTATAGGTAATTTTTGAATTTTACAAAAATTCAAAAATTAAGAATTTTGCATGTACCGGGGTACACGACAAATTGTTAAAAATAACAGAAAAAATATCATTAAAAAATTCAAAATTTAAGGAGTTTTCATGAACGCAGGTACACCAGAAATGTTTTAAAATGATCACAAAGTGTAATTATAGGTAATTTTTGAATTTTACAAAAATTCAAAAATTAAGAATTTTTCATGTACCGGGGTATATGACAAATTGTTAAAAATAACAGAAAAAATATCATTAAAAAATTCAAAATTTAAGGAGTTTCTCATGAACCCAGGTACACCAGAAATGTTTAAAATGATCACAAAGTGTAATTATAGGTAATTTTTGAATTTAAAAAAAATTCAAAAATTAATAATTTTTCATGTACCGGGGTACACGACAAATTGTTAAAAATAACAGATAAAATATCATTAAAAAATTCAAAATTTAAGGAGTTTCTCATGAACCCAGGTACCAGAAATGTTTAAAATGATCACAAAGTGTAATTATAGGTAATTTTTGAATTTTACAGAAATTCAAAAATAAAGAATTTGTCATGTACCAGGGTACATGACAAATTGTTAAAAATAACAAAAAAAATATCATTAAAAAATTCAAAATTTATGGAGTTTCTCATCAACCCAGGTACACCAGAAATGTTTAAAATGATAACAAAGTGTAATTATAGGTAATTTTTGAATTTTACAAAAATTCAAAAATTAATAATTTTGCATGTACCGGGGTACACGACAAATTGTTAAAAATAACAGAAAAAATATCATTAAAAAATTCAAAATTTAAGGAGTTTTCATGAACGCAGGTACACCAGAAATGTTTTAAAATGATCACAAAGTGTAATTATAGGTAATTTTTGAATTTTACAAAAATTCAAAAATTAAGAATTTTTCATGTACCGGGGTATATGACAAATTGTTAAAACTAACAGAAAAAATATCATTAAAAAATTCAAAATTTAAGGAGTTTCTCATGAACCCAGGTACACCAGAAATGTTTAAAATGGTCACAAAGTGTAATTATAGGTAATTTAAGAATTTTACAAAAATTCAAAAATTATGATTTTTTCATGTATCCGGGTACACGAAAAATTGTTAAAATATCATTAAAAATTTCAAAATTTAAGGAGTTTCTCATGAACCCAGGTACACCAAAAAATATTTAAAATGATCACAAAGTGTAATTATAGGTAATTTTTGAATTTTACAAAAATTCAAAAATTAATAATTTTTCATGTACCGGGGTACACGACAAATTGTTAAAAATAATAGAAAAAATATCATTAAAAATTTCAAAATTTAAGGAGTTTCTCATAAACCCAGGTACACCAGAAATGTTTAAAATGATCACAAAGTCTAATTATAGGTGATTTTTGAATTTTACAAAAATTCAAAAATTAATAATTTTGCATGTACCGGGGTACACGACAAATTGTTAAAAATAACATAAAAAATATCATTAAAAAAATTCAAAATTTAAGGAGTTTCTCATGAACCCATGTACACCATAAATGTTTAAAACGATCACAAAGTGTAATTATAGGTAATTTTTGAATTTTACAAAAATTCAAAAATAAAGAATTTTTCATGTACCAGGGTAAATAACAAATTGTTAAAAATAACAAAAAAATATCATTAAAAAGTTCAAAATTTAAGGAGTTTCTCATCAACCCAGGTACACCAGAAATATTTAAAATGATAACAAAGTGTAATTATAGGTAATTTTTGAATTTTACAAAAATTCAAAAATTAAGAATTTTGCATGTACTGGGGTACACGACAAATTGTTAAAAATAACAGAAAAAATATCATTAAAAAATTCAAAATTTAAGAAGTTTTCATGAACGCAGGTACACCAGAAATGTTTTAAAATGATCACAAAGTGTAATTATAGGTAATTTTTGAATTTTACAAAAATTCAAAAATTAAGAATTTTTCATGTACCGGGGTATATGACAAATTGTTAAAAATAACAGAAAAAATATCATTAAAAAATTCAAAATGTAAGGAGTTTCTCATGAACCCAGGTACACCAGAAATGTTTAAAATGATCACAAAGTGTAATTATAGGTAGTTTTTGAATTTTACAAAAATTCAAAAATTAATAATTTTTCATGTACCGGGGTACACGACAAATTGTTAAAAATAACAGATAAAATATCATTAAAAAATTCAAAATTTAAGGAGTTTCTCATGAACCCAGGTACACCAGAAATGTTTAAAATGATCACAAAGTGTAATTATAGGTAATTTTTGAATTTTACAGAAATTCAAAAATAAAGAATTTTTCATGTACCAGGGTACATGACAAATTGTTAAAAATAACAAAAAAAATATCATTAAAAAATTTAAAATTTAAGGAGTTTCTCATCAACCCAGGTACACCAGAAATGTTTAAAATGATAACAAAGTGTAATTATAGGTAATTTTTGAATTTTACAAAAATTCAAAAATTAAGAATTTTGCATGTACCGGGGTACACGACAAATTGTTAAAAATAACAGAAAAAATATCATTAAAAAATTCAAAATTTAAGGAGTTTTCATGAACGCAGGTACACCAGAAATGTTTTAAAATGATCACAAAGTGTAATTATAGGTAATTTTTGAATTTTACAAAAATTCAAAAATTAAGAATTTTTCATGTACCGGGGTATATGACAAATTGTTAAAAATAACAGAAAAAACATCATTAAAAAATTCAAAATTTAAGGAGTTTCTCATGAACCCAGGTACACCATAAATGTTTAAAATGATCACAAAGTGTAATTATAGGTAATTTAAGAATTTTACAAAAATTCAAAAATTATGATTTTTTCATGTATCCGGGTACACGAAAAATTGTTAAAATATCATTAAAAATTTCAAAATTGAAGGAGTTTCTCATGAACCCAGGTACACCAGAAATGTTTAAAATGATCACAAAGTGTAATTATAGGTAATTTTTGAATTTTACAAAAATTCAAAAATTAATAATTTTTCATGTACCGGGGTACACGACAAATTGTTAAAAATAATAGAAAAAATATCATTAAAAATTTCAAAATTTAAGGAGTTTCTCATAAACCCACGTACACCAGAAATGTTTAAAATGATCACAACGTCTAATTATAGGTAATTTTTGAATTTTACAAAAATTCAAAAATTAATAATTTTGCATGTATCGGGGTACACGACAAATTGTTAAAAATAACATAAAAAATATCATTAAAAAAATTCAAAATTTAAGGAGTTTCTCATGAACCCATGTACACCAGAAATGTTTAAAACGATCACAAAGTGTAATTATAGGTAATTTTTGAATTTTACAGAAATTCAAAAATAAAGAATTTTTCATGTACCAGGGTACATGACAAATTGTAAAAAATAACAAAAAAATATCATTAAAAAGTTCAAAATTTAAGGAGTTTCTCATCAACCCAGGTACACCAGAAATGTTTAAAATGATAACAAAGTGTAATTATAGGTAATTTTTGAATTTTACAAAAATTCAAAAATTAAGAATTTTGCATGTACCGGGGTACACGACAAATTGTTAAAAATAACAGAAAAAATATCATTAAAAAATTCAAAATTTAAGGAGTTTTCATGAACGCAGGTACACCAGAAATGTTTTAAAATGATCACAAAGTGTAATTATAGGTAATTTTTGAATTTTACAAAAATTCAAAAATTAAGAATTTTTCATGTACCGGGGTATATGACAAATTGTTAAAAATAACAGAAAAAATATCATTAAAAAATTCAAAATTTAAGGAGTTTCTCATGAACCCAGGTACACCAGAAATGTTTAAAATGATCACAAAGTGTAATTTTAGGTAATTTTTGAATTTTACAAAAATTCAAAAATTAATAATTTTTCATGTACCGGGGTACACGACAAATTGTTAAAAATAACAGAGAAAATATCATTAAAAAATTCAAAATTTAAGGAGTTTCTCATGAACCCAGGTACACCAGAAATGTTTAAAATGATCACAAAGTGTAATTATAGGTAATTTTTGAATTTTACAGAAATTCAAAAATAAAGAATTTTTCATGTACCAGGGTACATGACAAATTATTAAAAATAACAAAAAAAATATCATTAAAAAATTTAAAATTTAAGGAGTTTCTCATCAACCCAGGTACACCAGAAATGTTTAAAATGATAACAAAGTGTAATTATAGGTAATTTTTGAATTTTACAAAAATTCAAAAATTAAGAATTTTGCATGTACCGGGGTACACGACAAATTGTTAAAAATAACAGAAAAAATGTCATTAAAAAATTCAAAATTTAAGGAGTTTTCATGAACGCAGGTACACCAGAAATGTTTTAAAATGATCACAAAGTGTAATTATAGGTAATTTTTGAATTTTACAAAAATTCAAAAATTAATAATTTTTCATGTACCGGGGTACATGACAAATTGTTAAAAATAACAGATAAAATATCATTAAAAAATTCAAAATTTAAGGAGTTTCTCATGAACCCAGGTACACCAGAAATGTTTAAAATGATCACAAAGTGTAATTATAGGTAATTTTTGAATTTTACAAAAATTGAAAAATTTAGAATATTTTATGTACCGGGGTACACGACAAATTGTTAAAAATAACAGAAAAATATCGTTAAAAAATTCAAAATTTAAGGAGTTTCTCATGAACCCAAGTACACCAGAAATGTTTAAAATGATCACAAAGTCTAATTATAGGTAATTTAAGAATTTTACAAAAATTCAAAAATTATGATTTTTTCATGTATCCGGGTACACGAAAAATTGTTAAAATATCATTTAAAATATCAAAATTTAAGGAGTTTCTCATGAACCCAAGTACACCAGAAATGTTTCAAATGATCACAAAGTGTAATTATAGGTAATTTTTGAATTTTACAAAAATTCAAAAATTAATAATTTTTCATGTACCGGGGTACACGACAAATTGTTAAAAATAATAGAAAAAATATCGTTAAAAATTTCAAAATTTAAGGAGTTTCTCATGAACCCAGGTACACCAGAAATGTTTAAAATGATCACAAAGTCTAATTATAGGTAATTTTTGAATTTTACAAAAATTCAAAAATTAAGAATTTTGCATGTACCGGGGTACACGACAAATTGTTAAAAATAACATAAAAAATATCATTAAAAAATTCAAAATTTAAGGAGTTTCTCATGAACCCATGTACACCAGAAATGTTTAAAATGATCACAAAGTGTAATTATAGGTAATTTTTGAATTTTACAGAAATTCAAAAATAAAGAATTTTTCATGTACCAGGGTACATGACAAATTGTTAAAAATAACAAAAAAAATATCATTAAAAAATTCAAAATTTAAGGAGTTTCTCATCAACCCAGGTACACCAGAAATGTTTAAAATGATAACAAAGTGTAATTATAGGTAATTTTTGAATTTTACAAAAATTCAAAAATTAAGAATTTTGCATGTACCGGGGTACACGACAAATTGTTAAAAATAACAGAAAAATATAATTAAAAAATTCAAAATTTAAGGAGTTTCTCATGAACGCAGGTACACCATAAATGTTTTAAAATGATCACAAAGTGTAATTATAGGTAATTTTTGAATTTTACAAAAATTCAAAAACTAAGAATTTTTCATGTACCGGGGTATATGACAAATTGTTAAAAATAACAGAAAAAATATCATTAAAAAATTCAAAATTTAAGGAGTTTCTCATGAACCCAGGTACATCAGAAATGTTTAAAATGATCACAAAGTGTAATTATATGTAATTTTTGAATTTTACAAAAATTCAAAAATTAATAATTTTTCATGTACCGGGGTACACGACAAATTGTTAAAAATAACAGATAAAATATCATTAAAAAATTCAAAATTTAAGGAGTTTCTAATGAACCCAGGTACACCAGAAATGTTTAAAATGATCACAAAGTGTAATTATAGGTAATTTTTGAATTTTACAAAAATTGAAAAATTTAGAATTTTTCATGTACCGGGGTACACGACAAATTGTTAAAAATAACAGAAAAATATCGTTAAAAAATTCAAAATTTAAGGAGTTTCTCATGAACCCAGGTACACCAGAAATGTTTAAAATGATCACAAAGTGTAATTATAGGTAATTTAAGAATTTTACAAAAATTCAAAAATTATGATTTTTTCATGTATCCGGGTACACGAAAAATTGTTAAACTATCTTTAAAATTTTCAAAATTTAAGGAGTTTCTCATGAACCCAGGTACACCATAAATGTTTAAAATGATCACAAAGTGTAATTATAGGTAATTTTTGAATTTTACAAAAATTCAAAAATTAAGAATTTTTCATGTACCGGGGTACACGACAAATTGTTAAAAATAACAGAAAAAATATCGTTAAAAAATTCAAAATTTAAGGAGTTTCTCATGAACCCAGGTAAACCAGAAATGTTTAAAATGATCACAAAGTGTAATTATAGGTTATTTTTGAATTTTACAAAAATTCAAAAATTAAGAATTTTTCATGTACTGGGGTATACGACAAATAGTTAAAAATAACATAAAAAATATCATTAAAAAATTCAAAATTTAAGGAGTTTCTCATGAACCCAGGTACACCAGAAATGTTTAAAATGATCACAAAGTGTAATTATAGGTAATTTTTGAATTTTATAAAAATTGAAAAATTAAGAATTTTTCATGTACCGGGGTACACGACAAATTGTTAAAAATAACAGAAAAATATAGTTAAAAATTTCAAAATTTAAGGAGTTTTTCATGAACCCAGGTACACCAGAAAAGTTTAAAATGATCACAAAGTGTAATTATAGGTAATTTAAGAATTTTACAAAAATTTAAACATTATGATTTTTTCATGTATTTGGGTACACGAAAAATTGTTTAAATATCATTAAAAATTTCAAAATTTAAGGAGTTTTTCATGAACCCAGGTACACCATAAATGTTTAAAATGATCACAAAGTGTAATTATAGGTAATTTTTGAATTTTACAAAAATTCAAAAATTAAGAATTTTTCATGTACCGGGGTACACAACAAATTGTTAAAAATAACAGAAAAAATATCGTTACAAAATTCAAAATTTAAGGAGTTTCTCATGAACCCAGGTAAACCAGAAATGTTTAAAATGATCACAAAGTGTAATTATATGTTATTTTTGAATTTTACAAAAATTCAAAAATTAAGAATTTTTCATGTACCGGGGTACACGACAAATTGTTAAAAATAATAGAAAAATATCGTTAAAAAAATTCAAAATTTAAGGAGTTTCTCATGAACCCAGGTACACCTGAAATGTTTAAAATTATAGGTAATTTAAGAATTTTACAAAAATTCAAAAATTATGATTTTTTCATGTATCCGGGTACACGAAAAATTGTTAAAATATCAATAAAAATTTCAAAATTTAAGGAGTTTCTCATGAACCCAGGTACATCAGAAATGTTTAAAATGATCACAAAGTGTAATTATAGGTAATTTTTGAATTTTACAAAAATTCAAAAATTAAGAATTTTTCATGTACCGGGGTACACGACAAATTGTTAAAAATAATAGAACAAATATCATTAAAATTTTCAAAATTTAAGGAGTTTCTCATTAACCCAGGTACACCAGAAATGTTTAAAATGATCACAAAGTCTAATTATAGGTAATTTTTGAATTTTACAAAAATTTAAAAATTAAGAACTTTGCATGTACCGGGGTACACGACAAATTGTTAAAAATAACATAAAAAATATCATTAAAAAAATTCAAAATTTAAGGAGTTTCTCATGAACCCATGTACACCAGAAATGTTTAAAATGATCACAAAGTGTAATTATAGGTAATTTTTGAATTTTACAGAAATTCAAAAATAAAGAATTTTTCATGTACCAGGGTACATGACAAATTGTTAAAAATAACGAAAAAATATCATTAAAAAATTCAAAATTTAAGGAGTTTCTCATCAACCCAGGTACACCAGAAATGTTTAAAATGATAACAAAGTGTAATTATAGGTAATTTTTGAATTTTACAAAAATTCAAAAATTAAGAATTTTGCATGTACCGGGGTACACGACAAATTGTTAAAAATAACAGAAAAAATATCATTAAAAAATTCAAAATTTAAGGAGTTTTCATGAACGCAGGTACACCAGAAATGTTTTAAAATGATCACAAAGTGTAATTATAGGTAATTTTTGAATTTTACAAAAATTCAAAAATTAAGAATTTTTCATGTACCGGGGTATATGACAAATTGTTAAAAATAACAGAAAAAATATCATTAAAAAATTCAAAATTTAAGGAGTTTCTCATGAACCCAGGTACACCAGAAATGTTTAAAATGATCACAAAGTGTAATTATAGGTAATTTTTGAATTTTACAGAAATTCAAAAATAAAGAATTTTTCATGTACCAGGGTACATGACAAATTATTAAAAATAACCAAAAAAATATCATTAAAAAATTTAAAATTTAAGGAGTTTCTCATCAACCCAGGTACACCAGAAATGTTTAAAATGATAACAAAGTGTAATTATAGGTAATTTTTGAATTTTACAAAAATTCAAAAATTAAGAATTTTGCATGTACCGGGGTACACGACAAATTGTTAAAAATAACATAAAAAATATCATTAAAAAATTCAAAATTTAAGGAGTTTCTCATGAACCCATGTACACCAGAAATGTTTAAAATGATCACAAAGTGTAATTATAGGTAATTTTTGAATTTTACAGAA
Source organism: Cichorium intybus (assembly GCA_023525715.1). Taxonomy (NCBI): domain Eukaryota; kingdom Viridiplantae; phylum Streptophyta; class Magnoliopsida; order Asterales; family Asteraceae; genus Cichorium; species Cichorium intybus. The sequence continues at coordinate 117,546,497 of CM042015.1, forward strand.
ATTCAAAAATAAAGAATTTTTCATGTACCAGGGTACATGACAAATTGTTAAAAATATCATTAAAAAATTCAAAATTTAAGGAGTTTCTAATCAACCCAGGTACACCAGAAATGTTTAAAATGATAACAAAGTGTAATTATAGGTAATTTTTGAATTTTACAAAAATTCAAAAATTAAGAATTTTGCATGTACCGGGGTACACGACAAATTGTTAAAAATAACAGAAAAATATAATTAAAAAATTCAAAATTTAAGGAGTTTCTCATGAACGCAGGTACACCATAAATGTTTTAAAATGATCACAAAGTGTAATTATAGGTATTTTTTGAATTTTACAAAAATTCAAAAATTAAGAATTTTTCATGTACCGGGGTATATGACAAATTGTTAAAAATAACAGAAAAAATATCATTAAAAAATTCAAAATTTAAGGAGTTTCTCATGAACCCAGGTACACCAGAAATGTTTAAAATGATCACAAAGTGTAATTATATGTAATTTTTGAATTTTACAAAAATTCAAAAATTAATAATTTTTCATGTACCGGGGTACACGACAAATTGTTAAAAATAACAGATAAAATATCATTAAAAAATTCAAAATTTAAGGAGTTTCTCATGAACCCAGGTACACCAGAAATGTTTAAAATGATCACAAAGTGTAATTATAGGTAATTTTTGAATTTTACAAAAATTGAAAAATTTAGAATTTTTCATGTACCGGGGTACACGACAAATTGTTAAAAATAACAGAAAAATATCGTTAAAAAATTCAAAATTTAAGGAGTTTCTCATGAACCCAGGTACACCAGAAATGTTTAAAATGATCACAAAGTGTAATTATAGGTAATTTAAGAATTTTACAAAAATTCAAAAATTATGATTTTTTCATGTATCCGGGTACACGAAAAATTGTTAAACTATCTTTAAAATTTTCAAAATTTAAGGAGTTTCTCATGAACCCAGGTACACCATAAATGTTTAAAATGATCACAAAGTGTAATTATAGGTAATTTTTGAATTTTACAAAAATTCAAAAATTAAGAATTTTTCATGTACCGGGGTACACGACAAATTGTTAAAAATAACAGAAAAAATATCGTTAAAAAATTCAAAATTTAAGGAGTTTCTCATGAACCCAGGTAAACCAGAAATGTTTAAAATGATCACAAAGTGTAATTATAGGTTATTTTTGAATTTTACAAAAATTCAAAAATTAAGAATTTTTCATGTACTGGGGTATACGACAAATAGTTAAAAATAACATAAAAAATATCATTAAAAAATTCAAAATTTAAGGAGTTTCTCATGAACCCAGGTACACCAGAAATGTTTAAAATGATCACAAAGTGTAATTATAGGTAATTTTTGAATTTTATAAAAATTGAAAAATTAAGAATTTTTCATGTACCGGGGTACACGACAAATTGTTAAAAATAACAGAAAAATATCGTTAAAAATTTCAAAATTTAAGGAGTTTTTCATGAACCCAGGTACACCAGAAAAGTTTAAAATGATCACAAAGTGTAATTATAGGTAATTTAAGAATTTTACAAAAATTAAAACATTATGATTTTTTCATGTATTTGGGTACACGAAAAATTGTTTAAATATCATTAAAAATTTCAAAATTTAAGGAGTTTTTCATGAACCCAGGTACACCATAAATGTTTAAAATGATCACAAAGTGTAATTATAGGTAATTTTTGAATTTTACAAAAATTCAAAAATTAAGAATTTTTCATGTACCGGGGTACACAACAAATTGTTAAAAATAACAGAAAAAATATCGTTAAAAAATTCAAAATTTAAGGAGTTTCTCATGAACCCAGGTAAACCAGAAATGTTTAAAATGATCACAAAGTGTAATTATAGGTTATTTTTGAATTTTACAAAAATTCAAAAATTAAGAATTTTTCATGTACCGGGGTACACGACAAATTGTTAAAAATAATAGAAAAGTATCGTTAAAAAAATTCAAAATTTAAGGAGTTTCTCATGAACCCAGGTACACCTGAAATGTTTAAAATTATAGGTAATTTAAGAATTTTACAAAAATTCAAAAATTATGATTTTTTCATGTATCCGGGTACACGAAAAATTGTTAAAATATCAATAAAAATTTCAAAATTTAAGGAGTTTCTCATGAACCCAGGTACATCAGAAATGTTTAAAATGATCACAAAGTTTAATTATAGGTAATTTTTGAATTTTACAAAAATTCAAAAATTAAGAATTTTTCATGTACCGGGGTACACGACAAATTGTTAAAAATAACAGATAAAATATCATTAAAAAATTCAAAATTTAAGGAGTTTTCATGAACGCAGGTACACCAGAAATGTTTTAAAATGATCACAAAGTGTAATTATAGGTAATTTTTGAATTTTACAAAAATTCAAAAATTAAGAATTTTTCATGTACCGGGGTATATGACAAATTGTTAAAAATAACAGAAAAAATATCATTAAAAAATTCAAAATTTAAGGAGTTTCTCATGAACCCAGGTACACCAGAAATGTTTAAAATGATCACAAAGTGTAATTATAGGTAATTTTTGAATTTTACAAAAATTCAAAAATTAATAATTTTTCATGTACCGGGGTACACGACAAATTGTTAAAAATAACAGATAAAATATCATTAAAAAATTCAAAATTTAAGGAGTTTCTCATGAACCCAGGTACACCAGAAATGTTTAAAATGATCACAAAGTGTAATTATAGGTAATTTTTGAATTTTACAGAAATTCAAAAATAAAGAATTTTTCATGTACCAGGGTACATGACAAATTATTAAAAATAACAAAACAAATATCATTAAAAAATTTAAAATTTAAGGAGTTTCTCATCAACCCAGGTACACCAGAAATGTTTAAAATGATAACAAAGTGTAATTATAGGTAATTTTTGAATTTTACAAAAATTCAAAAATTAAGAATTTTGCATGTACCGGGGTACACGACAAATTGTTAAAAATAACATAAAAAATATCATTAAAAAATTCAAAATTTAAGGAGTTTCTCATGAACCCATATAATTATAGGTAATTTTTGAATTTTACAAAAATTCAAAAATTAAGAATTTTGCATGTACCGGGGTACACGACAAATTGTTAAAAATAACAGAAAAATATCGTTAAAAAATTCAAAATTTAAGGAGTTTCTCATGAACCCAGGTAAACCAGAAATGTTTAAAATGATCACAAAGTGTAATTATAGGTTATTTTTGAATTTTACAAAAATTCAAAAATTAAGAATTTTTCATGTACTGGGGTATACGACAAATAGTTAAAAATAACATAAAAAATATCATTAAAAAATTCAAAATTTAAGGAGTTTCTCATGAACCCAGGTACACCAGAAATGTTTAAAATGATCACAAAGTGTAATTATAGGTAATTTTTGAATTTTATAAAAATTGAAAAATTAAGAATTTTTCATGTACCGGGGTACACGACAAATTGTTAAAAATAACAGAAAAATATCTTTAAAAATTTCAAAATTTAAGGAGTTTTTCATGAACCCAGGTACACCAGAAAAGTTTTAAATGATCACAAAGTGTAATTATAGGTAATTTAAGAATTTTACAAAAATTAAAACATTATGATTTTTTCATGTATTTGGGTACACGAAAAATTGTTTAAATATCATTAAAAATTTCAAAATTTAAGGAGTTTTTCATGAACCCAGGTACACCATAAATGTTTAAAATGATCACAAAGTGTAATTATAGGTAATTTTTGAATTTTACAAAAATTCAAAAATTAAGAATTTTTCATGTACCGGGGTACACAACAAATTGTTAAAAATAACAGAAAAATATCGTTAAAAAATTCAAAATTTAAGGAGTTTCTCATGAACCCAGGTAAACCAGAAATGTTTAAAATGATCACAAAGTGTAATTATAGGTTATTTTTGAATTTTACAAAAATTCAAAAATTAAGAATTTTTCATGTACCGGGGTACACGACAAATTGTTAAAAATAATAGAAAAATATCGTTAAAAAAATTCAAAATTTAAGGAGTTTCTCATGAACCCAGGTACACCTGAAATGTTTAAAATTATAGGTAATTTAAGAATTTTACAAAAATTCAAAAATTATGATTTTTTCATGTATCCGGGTACACGAAAAATTGTTAAAATATCAATAAAAATTTCAAAATTTAAGGAGTTTCTCATGAACCCAGGTACATCAGAAATGTTTAAAATGATCACAAAGTTTAATTATAGGTAATTTTTGAATTTTACAAAAATTCAAAAATTAAGAATTTTTCATGTACCGGGGTACACGACAAATTGTTAAAAATAACAGATAAAATATCATTAAAAAATTCAAAATTTAAGGAGTTTTCATGAACGCAGGTACACCAGAAATGTTTTAAAATGATCACAAAGTGTAATTATAGGTAATTTTTGAATTTTATAAAAATTCAAAAATTAAGAATTTTTCATGTACCGGGGTATATGACAAATTGTTAAAAATAACAGAAAAAATATCATTAAAAAATTAAAATTTAAGGAGTTTCTCATGAACCCAGTTACACCAGAAATGTTTAAAATGATCACAAAGTGTAATTATAGGTAATTTTTGAATTTTACAAAAATTCAAAAATTAATAATTTTTCATGTACCGGGGTACACGACAAATTGTTAAAAATAACAGATAAAATATCATTAAAAAATTCAAAATTTAAGGAGTTTCTCATGAACCCAGGTACACCAGAAATGTTTAAAATGATCACAAAGTGTAATTATAGGTAATTTTTGAATTTTACAGAAATTCAAAAATAAAGAATTTTTCATGTACCAGGGTACATGACAAATTATTAAAAATAACAAAACAAATATCATTAAAAAATTTAAAATTTAAGGAGTTTCTCATCAACCCAGGTACACCAGAAATGTTTAAAATGATAACAAAGTGTAATTATAGGTAATTTTTGAATTTTACAAAAATTCAAAAATTAAGAATTTTGCATGTACCGGGGTACACGACAAATTGTTAAAAATAACATAAAAAATATCATTAAAAAATTCAAAATTTAAGGAGTTTCTCATGAACCCATGTACACCAGAAATGTTTAAAATGATCACAAAGTGTAATTATAGGTAATTTTTGAATTTTACAGAAATTCAAAAATAAAGAATTTTTCATGTACCAGGGTACATGACAAATTGTTAAAAATAACAAAAAAAATATCATTAAAAAATTCAAAATTTAAGGAGTTTCTAATCAACCCAGGTACACCAGAAATGTTTAAAATGATAACAAAGTGTAATTATAGGTAATTTTTGAATTTTACAAAAATTCAAAAATTAAGAATTTTGCATGTACCGGGGTACACGACAAATTGTTAAAAATAACAGAAAAATATAATTAAAAAATTCAAAATTTAAGGAGTTTCTCATGAACGCAGGTACACCATAAATGTTTTAAAATGATCACAAAGTGTAATTATAGGTAATTTTTGAATTTTACAAAAATTGAAAAATTTAGAATTTTTCATGTACCGGGGTACACGACAAATTGTTAAAAATAACAGAAAAATATCGTTAAAAAATTCAAAATTTAAGGAGTTTCTCATGAACCCAGGTACACCAGAAATGTTTAAAATGATCACAAAGTGTAATTATAGGTAATTTAAGAATTTTACAAAAATTCAAAAATTATGATTTTTTCATGTATCCGGGTACACGAAAAATTGTTAAACTATCTTTAAAATTTTCAAAATTTAAGGAGTTTCTCATGAACCCAGGTACACCATAAATGTTTAAAATGATCACAAAGTGTAATTATAGGTAATTTTTGAATTTTACAAAAATTCAAAAATTAAGAATTTTTCATGTACCGGGGTATACGACAAATTGTTAAAAATAACAGAAAAAATATCGTTAAAAAATTCAAAATTTAAGGAGTTTCTCATGAACCCAGGTAAACCAGAAATGTTTAAAATGATCACAAAGTGTAATTATAGGTTATTTTTGAATTTTACAAAAATTCAAAAATTAAGAATTTTTCATGTACTGGGGTATACGACAAATAGTTAAAAATAACATAAAAAATATCATTAAAAAATTCAAAATTTAAGGAGTTTCTCATGAACCCAGGTACACCAGAAATGTTTAAAATGATCACAAAGTGTAATTATAGGTAATTTTTGAATTTTATAAAAATTGAAAAATTAAGAATTTTTCATGTACCGGGGTACACGACAAATTGTTAAAAATAACAGAAAAATATCGTTAAAAATTTCAAAATTTAAGGAGTTTTTCATGAACCCAGGTACACCAGAAAAGTTTAAAATGATCACAAAGTGTAATTATAGGTAATTTAAGAATTTTACAAAAATTAAAACATTATGATTTTTTCATGTATTTGGGTACACGAAAAATTGTTTAAATATCATTAAAAATTTCAAAATTTAAGGAGTTTTTCATGAACCCAGGTACACCATAAATGTTTAAAATGATCACAAAGTGTAATTATAGGTAATTTTTGAATTTTACAAAAATTCAAAAATTAAGAATCTTTCATGTACCGGGGTACACAACAAATTGTTAAAAATAACAGAAAAAATATCGTTAAAAAATTCAAAATTTAAGGAGTTTCTCATGAACCCAGGTAAACCAGAAATGTTTAAAATGATCACAAAGTGTAATTATAGGTTATTTTTGAATTTTACAAAAATTCAAAAATTAAGAATTTTTCATGTACCGGGGTACACGACAAATTGTTAAAAATAATAGAAAAATATCGTTAAAAAAATTCAAAATTTAAGGAGTTTCTCATGAACCCAGGTACACCTGAAATGTTTAAAATTATAGGTAATTTAAGAATTTTACAAAAATTCAAAAATTATGATTTTTTCATGTATCCGGGTACACCAAAAATTGTTAAAATATCAATAAAAATTTCAAAATTTAAGGAGTTTCTCATGAACCCAGGTACATCAGAAATGTTTAAAATGATCACAAAGTTTAATTATAGGTAATTTTTGAATTTTACAAAAATTCAAAAATTAAGAATTTTTCATGTACCGGGGTACACGACAAATTGTTAAAAATAACAGATAAAATATCATTAAAAAATTCAAAATTTAAGGAGTTTTCATGAACGCAGGTACACCAGAAATGTTTTAAAATGATCACAAAGTGTAATTATAGGTAATTTTTGAATTTTACAAAAATTCAAAAATTAAGAATTTTTCATGTACCGGGGTATATGACAAATTGTTAAAAATAACAGAAAAAATATCATTAAAAAATTCAAAATTTAAGGAGTTTCTCATGAACCCAGGTACACCAGAAATGTTTAAAATGATCACACAGTGTAATTATAGGTAATTTTTGAATTTTACAAAAATTCAAAAATTAATAATTTTTCATGTACCGGGGTACACGACAAATTGTTAAAAATAACAGATAAAATATCATTAAAAAATTCAAAATTTAAGGAGTTTCTCATGAACCCAGGTACACCAGAAATGTTTAAAATGATCACAAAGTGTAATTATAGGTAATTTTTGAATTTTACAGAAATTCAAAAATAAAGAATTTTTCATGTACCAGGGTACATGACAAATTATTAAAAATAACAAAACAAATATCATTAAAAAATTTAAAATTTAAGGAGTTTCTCATCAACCCAGGTACACCAGAAATGTTTAAAATGATAACAAAGTGTAATTATAGGTAATTTTTGAATTTTACAAAAATTCAAAAATTAAGAATTTTGCATGTACCGGGGTACACGACAAATTGTTAAAAATAACATAAAAAATATCATTAAAAAATTCAAAATTTAAGGAGTTTCTCATGAACCCATGTACACCAGAAATGTTTAAAATGATCACAAAGTGTAATTATAGGTAATTTTTAAATTTTACAGAAATTCAAAAATAAAGAATTTTTCATGTACCAGGGTACATGACAAATTGTTAAAAATAACAAAAAAAATATCATTAAAAAATTCAAAATTTAAGGAGTTTCTAATCAACCCAGGTACACCAGAAATGTTTAAAATGATAACAAAGTGTAATTATAGGTAATTTTTGAATTTTACAAAAATTCAAAAATTAAGAATTTTGCATGTACCGGGGTACACGACAAATTGTTAAAAATAACAGAAAAATATAATTAAAAAATTCAAAATTTAAGGAGTTTCTCATGAACGCAGGTACACCATAAATGTTTTAAAATGATCACAAAGTGTAATTATAGGTAATTTTTGAATTTTACAAAAATTCAAAAATTAAGAATTTTTCATATACCGGGGTATATGACAAATTGTTAAAAATAACAGAAAAAATATCATTAAAAAATTCAAAATTTAAGGAGTTTCTCATGAACCCAGGTACACCAGAAATGTTTAAAATGATCACAAAGTGTAATTATATGTCATTTTTGAATTTTACAAAAATTCAAAAATTAATAATTTTTCATGTACCGGGGTACACGACAAATTGTTAAAAATAACAGATAAAATATCATTAAAAAATTCAAAATTTAAGGAGTTTCTCATGAACCCAGGTACACCAGAAATGTTTAAAATGATCACAAAGTGTAATTATAGGTAATTTTTGAATTTTACAAAAATTGAAAAATTTAGAATTTTTCATGTACCGGGGTACACGACAAATTGTTAAAAATAACAGAAAAATATCGTTAAAAAATTCAAAATTTAAGGAGTTTCTCATGAACCCAGGTACACCAGAAATGTTTAAAATGATCACAAACTGTAATTATAGGTAATTTAAGAATTTTACAAAAATTCAAAAATTATGATTTTTTCATGTATCCGGGTACACGAAAAATTGTTAAACTATCTTTAAAATTTTCAAAATTTAAGGAGTTTCTCATGAACCCAGGTACACCATAAATGTTTAAAATGATCACAAAGTGTAATTATAGGTAATTTTTGAATTTTACAAAAATTCAAAAATTAAGAATTTTTCATGTACCGGGGTACACGACAAATTGTTAAAAATAACAGAAAAAATATCGTTAAAAAATTCAAAATTTAAGGAGTTTCTCATGAACCCAGGTAAACCAGAAATGTTTAAAATGATCACAAAGTGTAATTATAGGTTATTTTTGAATTTTACAAAAATTCAAAAATTAAGAATTTTTCATGTACTGGGGTATACGACAAATAGTTAAAAATAACATAAAAAATATCATTAAAAAATTCAAAATTTAAGGAGTTTCTCATGAACCCAGGTACACCAGAAATGTTTAAAATGATCACAAAGTGTAATTATAGGTAATTTTTGAATTTTATAAAAATTGAAAAATTAAGAATTTTTCATGTACCGGGGTACACGACAAATTGTTAAAAATAACAGAAAAATATCGTTAAAAATTTCAAAATTTAAGGAGTTTTTAATGAACCCAGGTACACCAGAAAAGTTTAAAATGATCACAAAGTGTAATTATAGGTAATTTAAGAATTTTACAAAAATTAAAACATTATGATTTTTTCATGTATTTGGGTACACGAAAAATTGTTTAAATATCATTAAAAATTTCAAAATTTAAGGAGTTTTTCATGAACCCAGGTACACCATAAATGTTTAAAATGATCACAAAGTGTAATTATAGGTAATTTTTGAATTTTACAAAAATTCAAAAATTAAGAATTTTTCATGTACCGGGGTACACAACAAATTGTTAAAAATAACAGAAACAATATCGTTAAAAAATTCAAAATTTAAGGAGTTTCTCATGAACCCAGGTAAACCAGAAATGTTTAAAATGATCACAAAGTGTAATTATAGGTTATTTTTGAATTTTACAAAAATTCAAAAATTAAGAATTTTTCATGTACCGGGGTACACGACAAATTGTTAACAATAATAGAAAAATATCGTTAAAAAAATTCAAAATTTAAGGAGTTTCTCATGAACCCAGGTACACCAGAAATGTTTAAAATGATCACAAAGTGTAATTATAGGTAATTTTTGAATTTTACAGAAATTCAAAAATAAAGAATTTTTCATGTACCAGGGTACATGACAAATTATTAAAAATAACAAAACAAATATCATTAAAAAATTTAAAATTTAAGGAGTTTCTCATCAACCCAGGTACACCAGAAATGTTTAAAATGATAACATAGTGTAATTATAGGTAATTTTTGAATTTTACAAAAATTCAAAAATTAAGAATTTTGCATGTACCGGGGTACACGACAAATTGTTAAAAATAACATAAAAAATATCATTAAAAATTCAAAATTTAAGGAGTTTCTCATGAACCCATGTACACCAGAAATGTTTAAAATGATCACAAAGTGTAATTATAGGTAATTTTTGAATTTTACAGAAATTCAAAAATAAAGAATTTTTCATGTACCAGGGTACATGACAAATTGTTAAAAATAACAAAAAAAATATCATTAAAAAATTCAAAATTTAAGGAGTTTCTAATCAACCCAGGTACACCAGAAATGTTTAAAATGATAACAAAGTGTAATTATAGGTAATTTTTGAATTTTACAAAAATTCAAAAATTAAGAATTTTGCATGTACCGGGGTACACGACAAATTGTTAAAAATAACAGAAAAATATAATTAAAAAATTCAAAATTTAAGGAGTTTCTCATGAACGCAGGTACACCATAAATGTTTTAAAATGATCACAAAGTGTAATTATAGGTAATTTTTGAATTTTACAAAAATTCAAAAATTAAGAATTTTTCATATACCGGGGTATATGACAAATTGTTAAAAATAACAGAAAAAATATCATTAAAAAATTCAAAATTTAAGGAGTTTCTCATGAACCCAGGTACACCAGAAATGTTTAAAATGATCACAAAGTGTAATTATATGTAATTTTTGAATTTTACAAAAATTCAAAAATTAATAATTTTTCATGTACCGGGGTACACGACAAATTGTTAAAAATAACAGATAAAATATCATTAAAAAATTCAAAATTTAAGGAGTTTCTCATGAACCCAGGTACACCAGAAATGTTTAAAATGATCACAAAGTGTAATTATAGGTAATTTTTGAATTTTACAAAAATTGAAAAATTTAGAATTTTTCATGTACCGGGGTACACGACAAATTGTTAAAAATAACAGAAAAATATCGTTAAAAAATTCAAAATTTAAGGAGTTTCTCATGAACCCAGGTACACCAGAAATGTTTAAAATGATCACAAAGTGTAATTATAGGTAATTTAAGAATTTTACAAAAATTCAAAAATTATGATTTTTTCATGTATCCGGGTACACGAAAAATTGTTAAACTATCTTTAAAATTTTCAAAATTTAAGGAGTTTCTCATGAACCCAGGTACACCATAAATGTTTAAAATGATCACAAAGTGTAACTATAGGTAATTTTTGAATTTTACAAAAATTCAAAAATTAAGAATTTTTCATGTACCGGGGTACACGACAAATTGTTAAAAATAACAGAAAAAATATCGTTAAAAAATTCAAAATTTAAGGAGTTTCTCATGAACCCAGGTAAACCAGAAATGTTTAAAATGATCACAAAGTGTAATTATAGGTTATTTTTGAATTTTACAAAAATTCAAAAATTAAGAATTTTTCATGTACTGGGGTATACGACAAATAGTTAAAAATAACATAAAAAATATCATTAAAAAATTGAAAATTTAAGGAGTTTCTCATGAACCCAGGTACACCAGAAATGTTTAAAATGATCACAAAGTGTAATTATAGGTAATTTTTGAATTTTATAAAAATTGAAAAATTAAGAATTTTTCATGTACCGGGGTACACGACAAATTGTTAAAAATAACAGAAAAATATCGTTAAAAATTTCAAAATTTAAGGAGTTTTTAATGAACCCAGGTACACCAGAAAAGTTTAAAATGATCACAAAGTGTAATTATAGGTAATTTAAGAATTTTACAAAAATTAAAACATTATGATTTTTTCATGTATTTGGGTACACGAAAAATTGTTTAAATATCATTAAAAATTTCAAAATTTAAGGAGTTTTTCATGAACCCAGGTACACCATAAATGTTTAAAATGATCACAAAGTGTAATTATAGGTAATTTTTGAATTTTACAAAAATTCAAAAATTAAGAATTTTTCATGTACCGGGGTACACAACAAATTGTTAAAAATAACAGAAAAAATATCGTTAAAAAATTCAAAATTTAAGGAGTTTCTCATGAACCCAGGTAAACCAGAAATGTTTAAAATGATCACAAAGTGTAATTATAGGTTATTTTTGAATTTTACAAAAATTCAAAAATTAAGAATTTTTCATGTACCGGGGTACACGACAAATTGTTAAAAATAATAGAAAAATAACGTTAAAAAAATTCAAAATTTAAGGAGTTTCTCATGAACCCAGGTACACCTGAAATGTTTAAAATTATAGGTAATTTAAGAATTTTACAAAAATTCAAAAATTATGATTTTTTCATGTATCCGGGTACACGAAAAATTGTTAAAATATCAATAAAAATTTCAAAATTTAAGGAGTTTCTCATGAACCCAGGTACATCAGAAATGTTTAAAATGATCACAAAGTTTAATTATAGGTAATTTTTGAATTTTACAAAAATTCAAAAATTAAGAATTTTTCATGTACCGGGGTACACGACAAATTGTTAAAAATAATAGAAAAAATATCATTAAAAATTTCAAAATTTAAGGAGTTTCTCATTAACCCAGGTACACCAGAAATGTTTAAAATGATCACAAAGTCTAATTATAGGTAATTTTTGAATTTTACAAAAATTTAAAAATTAAGAATTTTGCATGTACCGGGGTACACGACAAATTGTTAAAAATAACATAAAAAATATCATTAAAAAAATTCAAAATTTAAGGAGTTTCTCATGAACCCATGTACACCATAAATGTTTAAAATGATCACAAAGTGTAATTATAGGTAATTTTTGAATTTTTACTGAAATTCAAAAATAAAGAATTTTTCATGTACCAGGGTACATGACAAATTATTAAAAATAACGAAAAAATATCATTAAAAAATTCAAAATTTAAGGAGTTTCTCATCAACCCAGGTACACCAGAAATGTTTAAAATGATAACAAAGTGTAATTATAGGTAATTTTTGAATTTTACAAAAATTCAAAAATTAAGAATTTTGCATGTACCGGGGTACACGACAAATTGTTAAAAATAACAGAAAAAATATCATTAAAAAATTCAAAATTTAAGGAGTTTTCATGAACGCAGGTACACCAGAAATGTTTTAAAATGATCACAAAGTGTAATTATAGGTAATTTTTGAATTTTACAAAAATTCAAAAATTAAGAATTTTTCATGTACCGGGGTATATGACAAATTGTTAAAAATAACAGAAAAAATATCATTAAAAAATTCAAAATTTAAGGAGTTTCTCATGAACCCAGGTACACCAGAAATGTTTAAAATGATCACAAAGTGTAATTATAGGTTATTTTTGAATTTTACAAAAATTCAAAAATTAAGAATTTTTCATGTACTGGGGTATACGACAAATAGTTAAAAATAACATAAAAAATATCATTAAAAAATTCAAAATTTAAGGAGTTTCTCATGAACCCAGGTACACCAGAAATGTTTAAAATGATCACAAAGTGTAATTATAGGTAATTTTTGAATTTTATAAAAATTGAAAAATTAAGAATTTTTCATGTACCGGGGTACACGACAAATTGTTAAAAATAACAGAAAAATATCGTTAAAAATTTCAAAATTTAAGGAGTTTTTAATGAACCCAGGTACACCAGAAAAGTTTAAAATGATCACAAAGTGTAATTATAGGTAATTTAAGAATTTTACAAAAATTAAAACATTATGATTTTTTCATGTATTTGGGTACACGAAAAATTGTTTAAATATCATTAAAAATTTCAAAATTTAAGGAGTTTTTCATGAACCCAGGTACACCATAAATGTTTAAAATGATCACAAAGTGTAATTATAGGTAATTTTTGAATTTTACAAAAATTCAAAAATTAAGAATTTTTCATGTACCGGGGTACACAACAAATTGTTAAAAATAACAGAAAAAATATCGTTAAAAAATTCAAAATTTAAGGAGTTTCTCATGAACCCAGGTAAACCAGAAATGTTTAAAATGATCACAAAGTGTAATTATAGGTTATTTTTGAATTTTACAAAAATTCAAAAATTAAGAATTTTTCATGTACCGGGGTACACGACAAATTGTTAAAAATAATAGAAAAATATCGTTAAAAAAATTCAAAATTTAAGGAGTTTCTCATGAACCCAGGTACACCTGAAATGTTTAAAATTATAGGTAATTTAAGAATTTTACAAAAATTCAAAAATTATGATTTTTTCATGTATCCGGGTACACGAAAAATTGTTAAAATATCAATAAAAATTTCAAAATTTAAGGAGTTTCTCATGAACCCAGGTACATCAGAAATGTTTAAAATGATCACAAAGTTTAATTATAGGTAATTTTTGAATTTTACAAAAATTCAAAAATTAAGAATTTTTCATGTACCGGGGTACACGACAAATTGTTAAAAATAATAGAAAAAATATCATTAAAAATTTCAAAATTTAAGGAGTTTCTCATTAACCCAGGTACACCAGAAATGTTTAAAATGATCACAAAGTCTAATTATAGGTAATTTTTGAATTTTACAAAAATTTAAAAATTAAGAATTTTGCATGTACCGGGGTACACGACAAATTGTTAAAAATAACATAAAAAATATCATTAAAAAATTCAAAATTTAAGGAGTTTCTCATGAACCCATGTACACCATAAATGTTTAAAATGATCACAAAGTGTAATTATAGGTAATTTTTGAATTTTACAGAAATTCAAAAATAAAGAATTTTTCATGTACCAGGGTACATGACAAATTGTTAAAAATAACGAAAAAATATCATTAAAAAATTCAAAATTTAAGGAGTTTCTCATCAACCCAGGTACACCAGAAATGCTTAAAATGATAACAAAGTGTAATTATAGGTAATTTTTGAATTTTACAAAAATTCAAAAATTAAGAATTTTGCATGTACCGGGGTACACGACAAATTGTTAAAAATAACAGAAAAAATATAATTAAAAAATTCAAAATTTAAGGAGTTTCTCATGAACGCAGGTACACCATAAATGTTTTAAAATGATCACAAAGTGTAATTATAGGTAATTTTTGAATTTTACAAAAATTCAAAAATTAAGAATTTTTCATGTACCGGGGTATATGACAAATTGTTAAAAATAACAGAAAAAATATCATTAAAAAATTCAAAATTTAAGGAGTTTTTCATGAACCCAGGTACACCAGAAATGTTTAAAATGATCACAAAGTGTAATTATATGTAATTTTTGAATTTTACAAAAATTCAAAAATTAATAATTTTTCATGTACCGGGGTACACGACAAATTGTTAAAAATAACAGATAAAATATCATTAAAAAATTCAAAATTTAAGGAGTTTCTCATGAACCCAGGTACACCAGAAATGTTTAAAATGATCACAAAGTGTAATTATAGGTAATTTTTGAATTTTACAAAAATTGAAAAATTTAGAATTTTTCATGTACCGGGGTACACGACAAATTGTTAAAAATAACAGAAAAATATCGTTAAAAAATTCAAAATTTAAGGAGTTTCTCATGAACCCAGGTACACCAGAAATGTTTAAAATGATCACAAAGTGTAATTATAGGTAATTTAAGAATTTTACAAAATTCAAAAATTATGATTTTTTCATGTATCCGGGTACACGAAAAATTGTTAAACTATCTTTAAAATTTTCTAAATTTAAGGAGTTTCTCATGAACCCAGGTACACCATAAATGTTTAAAATGATCACAAAGTGTAATTATAGGTAATTTTTGAATTTTACAAAAATTCAAAAATTAATAATTTTTCATGTACCGGGGTACACGACAAATTGTTAAAAATAACAGAAAAAATATCGTTAAAAAATTCAAAATTTAAGGAGTTTCTCATGAACCCAGGTAAACCAGAAATGTTTAAAATGATCACAAAGTGTAATTATAGGTTATTTTTGAATTTTACAAAAATTCAAAAATTAAGAATTTTTCATGTACTGGGGTATACGACAAATAGTTAAAAATAACATAAAAAATATCATTAAAAAATTCAAAACTTAAGGAGTTTCTCATGAACCCAGGTACACCAGAAATGTTTAAAATTATCACAAAGTGTAATTATAGGTAATTTTTTAATTTTACAAAAATTGAAAAATTAAGAATTTTTCATGTACCGGGGTATACGACAAATTGTTAAAAATAACAGAAAATATCGTTAAAATTTTCAAAATTTAAGGAGTTTTTCATGAACCCAGGTACACCAGAAAAGTTTAAAATGATCACAAAGTGTAATTATAGGTAATTTAAGAATTTTACAAAAATTAAAACATTATGATTTTTTCATGTATTTGGGTACACGAAAAATTGTTTAAATATCATTAAAAATTTCAAAATTGAAGGAGTTTTTCATGAACCCAGGTACACCATAAATGTTTAAAATGATCACAAAGTGTAATTATAGGTAATTTTTGAATTTTACAAAAATTCAAAAATTAAGAATTTTTCATGTACCGGGGTACACAACAAATTGTTAAAAATAACAGAAAAAATATCGTTAAAAAATTCAAAATTTAAGGAGTTTCTCATGAACCCAGGTAAACCAGAAATGTTTAAAATGATCACAAAGTGTAATTATAGGTTATTTTTGAATTTTACAAAAATTCAAAAATTAAGAATTTTTCATGTACCGGGGTACACGACAAATTGTTAAAAATAATAGAAAAATATCGTTAAAAAAATTCAAAATTTAAGGAGTTTCTCATGAACCCAGGTACACCTGAAATGTTTAAAATTATAGGTAATTTAAGAATTTTACAAAAATTCAAAAATTATGATTTTTTCATGTATCCGGGTACACGAAAAATTGTTAAAATATCAATAAAAATTTCAAAATTTAAGGAATTTCTCATGAACCCAGGTACATCAGAAATGTTTAAAATGATCACAAAGTGTAATTATAGGTAATTTTTGAATTTTACAAAATTCAAAAATTAAGAATTTTTCATGTACCGGGGTACACGACAAATTGTTAAAAATAATAGAAAAAATATCATTAAAAATTTCAAAATTTAAGGAGTTTCCCATTAACCCAGGTACACCAGAAATGTTTAAAATGATCACAAAGTCTAATTATAGGTAATTTTTGAATTTTACAAAAATTCAAAAATTAAGAATTTTGCATGTACCGGGGTACACGACAAATTGTTAAAAATAACATAAAAAATATCATTAAAAAAATTCAAAATTTAAGGAGTTTCTCATGAACCCATGTACACCAGAAAAGTTTAAAATGATCACAAAGTGTAATTATAGGTAATTTTTGAATTTTACAGAAATTCAAAAATAAAGAATTTTTCATGTACCAGGGTACATGACAAATTGTTAAAAATAACGAAAAAATATCATTAAAAAATTCAAAATTTAAGGAGTTTCTCATCAACCCAGGTACACCAGAAATGTTTAAAATGATAACAAAGTGTAATTATAGGTAATTTTTGAATTTTACAAAAATTCAAAAATTAAGAATTTTGCATGTACCGGGGTACACGACAAATTGTTAAAAATAACAGAAAAAATATCATTAAAAAATTCAAAATTTAAGGAGTTTATCATGAACGCAGGTAGACCAGAAATGTTTTAAAATGATCACAAACTGTAATTATAGGTAATTTTTGAATTTTACAAAAATTCAAAAATTAAGAATTTTTCATGTGCCGGGGTATATGACAAATTGTTAAAAATAACAGAAAAAATATCATTAAAAAATTCAAAATTTAAGGAGTTTCTCATGAACCCAGGTACACCAGAAATGTTTAAAATGATCACAAAGTGTAATTATAGGTAATTTTTGAATTTTACAAAAATTCAAAAATTAATAATTTTTCATGTACCGGGGTACACGACAAATTGTTAAAAATAACAGATAAAATATCATTAAAAAATTCAAAATTTAAGGAGTTTCTCATGAACCCAAGTACACCAGAAATGTTTAAAATGATCACAAAGTGTAATTATAGGTAATTTTTGAATTTTACAAAAATTGAAAATTTTAGAATTTTTCATGTACCGGGGTACACGACAAATTGTTAAAAATAACAGAAAAATATCGTTAAAAAATTCAAAATTTAAGGAGTTTCTCATGAACCCAGGTACACCAGAAATGTTTAAAATGATCACAAAGTGTAATTATAGGTAATTTAAGAATTTTACAAAAATTCAAAAATTATGATTTTTTCTTGTATCCGGGTACACGAAAAATTGTTAAAATATCATTAAAAATTTCAAAATTTAAGGAGTTTCTCATGAACCCAGGTACACCAGAAATGTTTAAAATGATCACAAAGTGTAATTATAGGTAATATTTGAATTTTACAAAAATTCAAAAATTAATAATTTTTCATGTACCGGGGTACACGACAAATTGTTAAAAATAACAGAAAAAATATCATTAAAAAATTCAAAATTTAAGGAGTTTCTCATGAACCCAGGTACACCAGAAATGTTTAAAATGATCACAAAGTGTAATTATAGGTAATTTTTGAATTTTACAAAAATTGAAAAATTTAGAATTTTTCATGTACCGGGGTACACGACAAATTGTTAAAAATAACAGAAAAATATCGTTAAAAAATTCAAAATTTAAGGAGTTTCTCATGAACCCAGGTACACCAGAAGTGTTTAAAATGATCACAAAGTGTAATTATAGGTAATTTAAGAATTTTACAAAAATTCAAAAATTATGATTTTTTCATGTATCCGGGTACATGAAAAATTGTTAAAATATCATTAAAAATTTCAAAATTTAAGGAGTTTCTCATGAACCCAGGTACACCAGAAATGTTTAAAATGATCACAAAGTGTAATTATAGGTAATATTTGAATTTTACAAAAATTCAAAAATTAATAATTTTTCATGTACTGGGGTACACGACAAATTGTTAAAAATAACAGAAAAAATATCATTAAAAAATTCAAAATTTAAGGAGTTTCTCATGAACCCAGGTACACCAGAAATGTTTAAAATGATCACAAAGTGTATTTATAGGTAATTTTTGAATTTTACAAAAATTGAAAAATTAAGAATTTTTTTTGTACCGGGGTATATGACAAATTGTTAAAAATAACAGAAAAAATATCATTAAAAAATTCAAAATTTAAGGAGTTTCTCATGAACCCAGGTACACCAGAAATGTTTAAAATGATCACAAAGTGTATTTATAAGTAATTTTTGAATTTTACAAAAATTCAAAAATTAATAATTTTTCATGTACCGGGGTACACGACAAATTGTTAAAAATAACAGATAAAATATCATTAAAAAATTCAAAATTCAAGGAGTTTCTCATGAACCCGGGTACACCAGAAATGTTTAAAATGATCACAAAGTGTAATTATAGGTAATTTTTGAATTTTACAAAAATTGAAAAATTTAGAATTTTTCATGTACCGGGGTACACGAAAAATTGTTAAAAATAACAGAAAAATATCGTTAAAAAATTCAAAATTTAAGGAGTTTCTCATGAACCCAGGTACACCAGAAATGTTTAAAATGATCACAAAGTGTAATTATAGGTAATTTAAGAATTTTACAAAAATTCAAAAATTATTATTTTTTCATGTATCCGGGTACACGAAAAATTGTTAAAATATCAATAAAAATTTCAAAATTTAAGGAGTTTCTCATGAACCCAGGTACATCAGAAATGGTTAAAATGATCACAAAGTGTAATTATAGGTAATTTTTGAATTTTACAAATATTCAAAAATTAATAATTTTTCATGTACCGGGGTACACAACAAATTGTTAAAAATAATTGAAAAAATATCATTAAAAATTTCAAAATTTAAGGAGTTTCTCATGAACGTACATCAGAAATGTTTAAAATGATCACAAAGTCTAATTATAGGTAATTTTTGAATTTTACAAAAATTCAAAAATTGAGAATTTTGCATGTACCGGGGTACACGACAAATTGTTAAAAATAACATAAAAAATATAATTAAAAAAATTCAAAATTTAAGGAGTTTCTCATGAACCCATGTACACCAGAAATGTTTAAAATGATCACAAAGTGTAATTATAGGTAATTTTTGAATTTTACAGAAATTCAAAAATAAAGAATTTTTCATGTACCAGGGTACATGACAAATTGTTAAAAATAACAAAAAAAATATCATTAAAAAATTCAAAATTTAAGGAGTTTCTCATCAACCCAGGTACACCAGAAATGTTTAAAATGATAACAAAGTGTAATTATAGGTAATTTTTGAATTTTACAAAAATTCAAAAATTAAGAATTTTGCATGTACCGGGGTACACGACAAATTGTTAAAAATAACAGAAAAAATATCATTAAAAAATTCTAAATTTAAGGAGTTTATCATGAACGCAGGTACACCAGAAATGTTTTAAAACGATCACAAACTGTAATTATAGGTAATTTTTGAATTTTACAAAAATTCAAAAATTAAGAATTTTTCATGTACCGGGGTATATGACAAATTGTTAAAAATAACAGAAAAAATATCATTAAAAAATTCAAAATTTAAGGAGTTTCTCATGAACCCAGGTACACCAGAAATGTTTAAAATGATCACAAAGTGTAATTATAGGTAATTTTTGAATTTTACAAAAATTGAAAAATTTAGAATTTTTCATGTACCGGGGGTACACGACAAATTGTTAAAAATAACAGAAAAATATCGTTAAAAAATTCAAAATTTAAGGAGTTTCTCATGAACCCAGGTACACCAGAAGTGTTTAAAATGATCACAAAGTGTAATTATAGGTAATTTAAGAATTTTACAAAAATTCAAAAATTATGATTTTTTCATGTATCCGGGTACACGAAAAATTGTAAAAATATCATTAAAAATTTCAAAATTTAAGGAGTTTCTCATGAACCCAGGTACACCAGAAATGTTTAAAATGATCACAAAGTGTAATTATAGGTAATATTTGAATTTTAAAAAAATTCAAAAATTAATAATTTTTCATGTACCGGGGTACACGACAAATTGTTAAAAATAACAGAAAAAATATCATTAAAAAATTCAAAATTTTAAGAGTTTCTCATGAACCCAGGTACACCAGAAATGTTTAAAATGATCACAAAGTGTATTTATAGGTAATTTTTGAATTTTAAAAAAATTGAAAAATTAAGAATTTTTTTTGTACCGGGGTATATGACAAATTGTTAAAAATAACAGAAAAAATATCATTAAAAAATTCAAAATTTAAGGAGTTTCTCATGAACCCAGGTACACCAGAAATGTTTAAAATGATCACAAAGTGTATTTATAAGTAATTTTTGAATTTTACAAAAATTCAAAAATTAATAATTTTTCATGTACCGGGGTACACGACAAATTGTTAAAAATAACAGATAAAATATCATTAAAAAATTCAAAATTTAAGGAGTTTCTCATGAACCCGGGGTACACCAGAAATGTTTAAAATGATCACAAAGTGTAATTATAGGTAATTTTTGAATTTTACAAAAATTGAAAAATTTAGAATTTTTCATGTACCGGGGTACACGACAAATTGTTAAAAATAACAGAAAAATATCGTTAAAAAAATTCAAAATTTAAGGAGTTTCCCATGAACCCAGGTACACCAGAAATGTTTAAAATGATCACAAAGTGTAATTATAGGTAATTTAAGAATTTTACAAAAATTCAAAAATTATTAATTTTTCATGTATCCGGGTACACGAAAAATTGTTAAAATATCAATAAAAATTTAAAAATTTAAGGAGTTTCTCATGAACCCAGGTACATCAGAAATGGTTAAAATGATCACAAAGTGTAATTATAGGTAATTTTTGAATTTTACAAATATTCAAAAATTAATAATTTTTCATGTACCGGGGTACACAACAAATTGTTAAAAATAATTGAAAAAATATCATTAAAAATTTCAAAATTTAAGGAGTTTCTCATGAACGTACATCAGAAATGTTTAAAATGATCACAGGTCTAATTATAGGTAATTTTTGAATTTTACAAAAATTCAAAAATTAAGAATTTTGCATGTACCGGGGTACACGACAAATTGTTAAAAATAACATAAAAATATCATTAAAAAAATTCAAAATTTAAGGAGTTTCTCATGAACCCATGTACACCAGAAATGTTTAAAATGATCACAAAGTGTAATTATAGGTAATTTTTGAATTTTACAGAAATTCAAAAATAAAGAATTTTTCATGTACCAGGGTACATGACAAATTGTTAAAAATAACAAAAAAAGTATCATTAAAAATTTCAAAATTTAAGGAGTTTCTCATCAACCCAGGTACACCAGAAATGTTTAAAATGATAACAAAGTGTAATTATAGGTAATTTTTGAATTTTACAAAAATTCAAAAATTAAGAATTTTGCATGTACCGTGGTACACGACAAATTGTTAAAAATAACAGAAAAAATATCATTAAAAAATTCAAAATTTAAGGAGTTTATCATGAACGCAGGTAGACCAGAAATGTTTTAAAATGATCACAAACTGTAATTATAGGTAATTTTTGAATTTTACAAAAATTCAAAAATTAAGAATTTTTCATGTACCGGGGTATATGACAAATTGTTAAAAATAACAGAAAAAATATCATTAAAAAATTCAAAATTTAAGGAGTTTCTCATGAACCCAGGTACACCAGAAATGTTTAAAATGATCACAAAGTGTAATTATTGGTAATTTTTGAATTTTACAAAAATTCAAAAATTAATAATTTTTCATGTACCGGGGTACACGACAAATTGTTAAAAATAACAGATAAAATATCATTAAAAAATTCAAAATTTAAGGAGTTTCTCATGAACCCAAGTACACCAGAAATGTTTAAAATGATCACAAAGTGTAATTATAGGTAATTTTTGAATTTTACAAAAATTGAAAATTTTAGAATTTTTCATGTACCGGGGTACACGACAAATTGTTAAAAATAACAGAAAAATATCGTTAAAAAATTCAAAATTTAAGGAGTTTCTCATGAACCCAGGTACACCAGAAATGTTTAAAATGATCACAAAGTGTAATTATAGGTAATTTAAGAATTTTACAAAAATTCAAAAATTATGATTTTTTCTTGTATCCGGGTATACGAAAAATTGTTAAAATATCATTAAAAATTTCAAAATTTAAGGAGTTTCTCATGAACCCAGGTACACCAGAAATGTTTAAAATGATCACAAAGTGTAATTATAGGTAATATTTGAATTTTACAAAAATTCAAAAATTAATAATTTTTCATGTACCGGGGTACACGACAAATTGTTAAAAATAACAGAAAAAATATCATTAAAAAATTCAAAATTTAAGGAGTTTCTCATGAACCCAGGTACACCAGAAATGTTTAAAATGATCACAAAGTGTAATTATAGGTAATTTTTGAATTTTACAAAAATTGAAAAATTTAGAATTTTTCATGTACCGGGGTACACGACAAATTGTTAAAAATAACAGAAAAATATCGTTAAAAAATTCAAAATTTAAGGAGTTTCTCATGAACCCAGGTACACCAGAAATGTTTAAAATGATCACAAAGTGTAATTATAGGTAATTTAAGAATTTTACAAAAATTCAAAAATTATGATTTTTTCATGTATCCGGGTACACGAAAAATTGTTAAAATATCATTAAAAATTTCAAAATTTAAGGAGTTTCTCATGAACCCAGGTACACCAGAAATGTTTAAAATGATCACAAAGTGTAATTATAGGTAATATTTGAATTTTACAAAAATTCAAAAATTAATAATTTTTCATGTACCGGGGTACACGACAAATTGTTAAAAATAACAGAAAAAATATCATTAAAAAATTCAAAATTTAAGGAGTTTCTCATGAACCCAGGTACACCAGAAATGTTTAAAATGATCACAAAGTGTAATTATAGGTAATTTTTGAATTTTACAAAAATTGAAAAATTTAGAATTTTTCATGTACCGGGGTACACGACAAATTGTTAAAAATAACAGAAAAATATCGTTAAAAAATTCAAAATTTAAGGAGTTTCTCATGAACCCAGGTACACCAGAAATGTTTAAAATGATCACAAAGTGTAATTATAGGTAATTTAAGAATTTTACAAAAATTCAAAAATTATGATTTTTTCATGTATCCGGGTACACGAAAAATTGTTAAAATATCATTAAAAATTTCAAAATTTAAGGAGTTTCTCATGAACCCAGGTACACCAGAAATGTTTAAAATGATCACAAAGTGTAATTATAGGTAATATTTGAATTTTACAAAAATTCAAAAATTAATAATTTTTCATGTACCGGGGTACACGACAAATTGTTAAAAATAACAGAAAAAATATCATTAAAAAATTCAAAATTTAAGGAGTTTCTCATGAACCCAGGTACACCAGAAATGTTTAAAATGATCACAAAGTGTATTTATAGGTAATTTTTGAATTTTACAAAAATTGAAAAATTAAGAATTTTTTTTGTACCGGGGTACACGACAAATTGTTAAAAATAACAGAAAAATATCGTTAAAAAATTCAAAATTTAAGGAGTTTCTCATGAACCCAGGTACACCAGAAATGTTTAAAATGATCACAAAGTGTAATTATAGGTAATTTAAGAATTTTACAAAAATTCAAAAATTATGATTTTTTCATGTATCCGGGTACACGAAAAATTTTTAAAATATCATTAAAAATTTCAAAATTTAAGGAGTTTCTCGTAAACCCAGGTACACCATAAATGTTTAAAATGATCACAAAGTGTAATTATAGGTAATTTTTTAATTTTACAAAAATTCAAAAATTAAGAATTTTTCATGTACCGGGGTACACGACAAATTGTTAAAAATAACAGAAAAATATCGTTAAAAAAATTCAAAATTTAAGGAGTTTCTCATGAACCCAGGTACACCAGAAATGTTTAAAATGATCACAAAGTGTAATTATAGGTAATTTTTGAATTTTACAAAATTAAAAAATTAAGAATTTTTCATGTACCGGGGTACACGACAAATTGTTAAAAATAACAGAAAAAATATCGTTAAAAATTCAAAATTTAAGGAGTTTCTCATGAACCCAGGTAAACCAGAAATGTTTAAAATGATCACAAAGTGTAATTATAGGTTATTTTTGAATTTTACAAAAATTCAAAAATTAAGAATTTTTCATGTACCGGGGTACACGACAAATTGTTAAAAATAACAGAAAAATATCGTTAAAAAAATTCAAAATTTAAGGAGTTTCTCATGAACCCAGGTACACCAGAAATGTTTAAAATGATCACAAAGTGTAATTATAGGTAATTTAAGAATTTTACAAAAATTCAAAAATTATGATTTTTTCATGTATCCGGGTACACGAAAAATTGTTAAAATATCATTAAAAATTTCAAAATTTAAGGAGTTTCTCATGAACCCAGGTACACCAGAAATGTTTAAAATGATCACAAAGTGTAATTATAGGTAATATTTGAATTTTACAAAAATTCAAAAATTAATAATTTTTCATGTACCGGGGTACACGACAAATTGTTAAAAATAACAGAAAAAATATCATTAAAAAATTCAAAATTTAAGGAGTTTCTCATGAACCCAGGTACACCAGAAATGTTTAAAATGATCACAAAGTGTATTTATAGGTAATTTTTGAATTTTACAAAAATTGAAAAATTAAGAATTTTTTTGTACCGGGGTACACGACAAATTGTTAAAAATAACAGAAAAATATCGTTAAAAAATTCAAAATTTAAGGAGTTTCTCATGAACCCAGGTACACCAGAAATGTTTAAAATGATCACAAAGTGTAATTATAGGTAATTTAAGAATTTTACAAAAATTCAAAAATTATGATTTTTTCATGTATCCGGGTACACGAAAAATTTTTAAAATATCATTAAAAATTTCAAAATTTAAGGAGTTTCTCGTGAACCCAGGTACACCATAAATGTTTAAAATGATCAGAAAGTGTAATTATAGGTAATTTTTTAATTTTACAAAAATTCAAAAATTAAGAATTTTTCATGTACCGGGGTACACGACAAATTGTTAAAAATAACAGAAAAATATCGTTAAAAAAATTCAAAATTTAAGGAGTTTCTCATGAACCCAGGTACACCAGAAATGTTTAAAATGATCACAAAGTGTAATTATAGGTAATTTTTGAATTTTACAAAAATTAAAAAATTAAGAATTTTTCATGTACCGGGGTACACGACAAATTGTTAAAAATAACAGAAAAAATATCGTTAAAAATTCAAAATTTAAGGAGTTTCTCATGAACCCAGGTAAACCAGAAATGTTTAAAATGATCACAAAGTGTAATTATAGGTTATTTTTGAATTTTACAAAAATTCAAAAATTAAGAATTTTTCATGTACCGGGGTACACGACAAATTGTTAAAAATAACAGAAAAATATCGTTAAAAAAATTCAAAATTTAAGGAGTTTCTCATGAACCCAGGTACACCAGAAATGTTTAAAATGATCACAAAGTGTCATTATAGGTAATTTAAGAATTTTATAAAAATTCAAAAATTATGATTTTTTCATGTATCCGGGTACACAAAAAATTCTTAAAATATCATTATAAATTTCAAAATTTAAGGAGTTTCTCATGAACCCAGGTACACCCGAAATGTTTAAAATGATCACAAAGTGTAATTATAGATAATTTTTGAATTTTACAAAAATTCAAAAATTAAGAATTTTTCATGTACCGGGGTACACGACAAATTGTTAAAAATAATAGAAAAAATATCATTAAAAATTTCAAAATTTAAGGAGTTTCTCATGAACCCAGGTACACCAGAAATGTTTAAAATGATCACAAAGTCTAATTATAGGTAATTTTTGAATTTTACAAAAATTCAAAAATTAAGAATTTTGCATGTACCGGGGTACACGACAAATTGTTAAAAATAACATAAAAATATCATTAAAAAAATTCAAAATTTAAGGAGTTTCTCATGAACCCAGGTACACCAGAAATGTTTAAAATGATCACAAAGTGTAATTATAGGTAATTTTTGAATTTTATAGAAATTCAAAAAGAAAGAATTTTTCATGTACCAGGGTACATGACAAATTGTTAAAAATAACAAAAAAAATATCATTAAAAAATTCAAAATTTAAGGAATTTCTCATCAACCCAGGTACACCAGAAATGTTTAAAATGATAACAAAGTGTAATTATAGTTAATTTTTGAATTTTACAAAAATTCAAAAATTAAGAATTTTGCATGTACCGGGGTACACGACAAATTGTTAAAAATAACAGAAAAAATATCATTAAAAAATTCAAAATTTAAGGAGTTTCTCATGAACCCAGGTACACCAGAAATATTTAAAATGATCACAAAGTGTAATTATAGGTAATTTTTGAATTTTACAAAAATTGAAAAATTAAGAATTTTTCGTGTACCGGGGTACACGACAAATTGTTAAAAATAACATAAAGATATCGTTAAAAAAATTCAAAATTTAAGGAGTTTCTTATGAACCCAGGTACACCAGAAATGTTTAAAATGATCACAAAGTGTAATTATAGGCAATTTAAGAATTTTTCAAAAATTCAAAAATTATGATTTTTTCATGTATCCGGGTATACGAAAAATTGTTAAAATATCATTAAAATTTTCAAAATTTAAGGAGTTTCTCATGAACCCAGGTACACCATAAATGTTTAAAATGATCACAAAGTGTAATTATAGGTAATTTTTGAATTTTACAAAAATTCAAAAATTAAGAATTTTTCATGTACCGGGGTACACGACAAATTGTTAAAAATAACAGAAAAAATATCGTTAAAAAATTCAAAATTTAAGGAGTTTCTCATGAACCCAAGTACACCAGAAATGTTTAAAATGATCACAAAGTGTAATTATAGGTAATTTTTGAATTTTACAAAAATTGAAAAATTAAGAATTTTTCATGTACCGGGGTACACGACAAATTGTTAAAAATAACAGAAAAATATCGTTAAAAAAATTCAAAATTTAAGGAGTTTCTCATGGACCCAGGTACACCAGAAATGTTTAAAATGATCACAAAGTGTAATTATAGGTAATTTAAGAATTTTACAAAAATTCAAAAATTATGATTTTTTCATGTATCTTGGTACACGAAAAATTGTTAAAATATCATTAAAAATTTCAAAATTTAAGGAGTTTCTCATGAACCCAGGTACACCAGAAATGTTTAAAATGATCACAAAGTGTAATTATAGGTAATTTTTGAATTTTACAAGAATTAAAAAATTAAGAATTTTTCATGTACCGGGGTACACGACAAATTGTTAAAAATAACAGAAAAAATATCGTTAAAATATTCAAAATTTAAGGAGTTTCTCATGAACCCAGGTAAACCAGAAATGTTTAAAATGATCACAAAGTGTAATTATAGGTTATTTTTGAATTTTACAAAAATCAAAAATTAAGAATTTTTCATGTACCGGGGTACACGACAAATTGTTAAAAATAACATAAAAAATATCATTAAAAAATTCAAAATTTAAGGAGTTTCTCATGAACCCAGTTACACCAGAAATGCTTAAAATGATCACAAAGTGTAATTATAGGTAATTTTTGAATTTTACAAAAATTGAAAAATTAAGAATTTTTCATGTACCGGGATACACGACAAATTGTTAAAATAACAGAAAAATATCGTTAAAAAATTCAAAATTTAAGGAGTTTCTCATGAACCCACGTACACCAGAAATGTTTAAAATGATCACAAAGTGTAATTATAGGTAACTTTTGAATTTTACAAAAATTCAAAAATTAAGAATTTTTCATGTACCGGTTTACTCGACAAATTGTTAAAAATAACAGAAAAAATATTATTAAAAAATTCAAAATTTAAGGAATTTCTCATGAACCCAGGTACACCAGAAATGTTTAAAATGATCAGAAAGTGTAATTATAGGTAATTTTTGAATTTTACAAAAATTGAAAAATTAAGAATTTTTCATGTACCGGGGTACACGACAAATTGTTAAAAATAACAGAAAGATATCGTTAAAAAATTCAAAATTTAAGGAGTTTCTCATGAACCCAGGTACACTAGAAATGTTTAAAATGATCACAAAGTGTAATTATAGGTAATTTAAGAATTTTACAAAAATTCAAAAATTATGATTTTTTCATGTATCCGGGTACACGAAAAATTGTTAAAATATCATTAAAATTTTCAAAATTTAAGGAGTTTCTCATGAACCCAGGTACACCAGAAATGTTTAAAATGATCACAAAGTGTAATTATAGGTAATTTAAGAATTTTACAAAAATTCAAAAATTATGATTTTTTCTTGTATCCGGGTACACGAAAAATTGTTAAAATATCAGTAAAAATTTCAAAATTTAAGGAGTTTCTCATGAACCCAAGTACACCAGAAATGTTTAAAATGATCACAAAGTGTAATTATAGGTAATATTTGAATTTTACAAAAATTCAAAAATTAATAATTTTTCATGTACCGGGGTACACGACAAATTGTTAAAAATAACACAAAAAATATCATTAAAAAATTCAAAATTTAAGGAGTTTCTCATGAACCCAGGTACACCAGAAATGTTTAAAATGATCACAAAGTGTAATTATAGGTAATTTTTGAATTTTACAAAAATTGAAAAATTTAGAATTTTTCATGTACCGGGGTACACGACAAATTGTTAAAAATAACAGAAAAATATCGTTAAAAAATTCAAAATTTAAGGAGTTTCTCATGAACCCAGGTACACCAGAAATGTTTAAAATGATCACAAAGTGTAATTATAGGTAATTTAAGAATTTTACAAAAATTCAAAAATTATGATTTTTTCATGTATCCGGGTACACGAAAAATTGTTAAAATATCATTAAAAATTTCAAAATTTAAGGAGTTTCTCATGAACCCAGGTACACCAGAAATGTTTAAAATGATCACAAAGTGTAATTATAGGTAATATTTGAATTTTACAAAAATTCAAAAATTAATAATTTTTCATGTACCGGGGTACACGACAAATTGTTAAAAATAACAGAAAAAATATCATTAAAAAATTCAAAATTTAAGGAGTTTCTCATGAACCCAGGTACACCAGAAATGTTTAAAATGATCACAAAGTGTATTTATAGGTAATTTTTGAATTTTACAAAAATTGAAAAATTAAGAATTTTTTTTGTACCGGGGTAAACGACAAATTGTTAAAAATAACAGAAAAATATCGTTAAAAAATTCAAAATTTAAGGAGTTTCTCATGAACCCAGGTACACCAGAAATGTTTAAAATGATCACAAAGTGTAATTATAGGTAATTTAAGAATTTTACAAAAATTCAAAAATTATGATTTTTTCATGTATCCGGGTACACGAAAAATTGTTAAAATATCATTAAAATTTTCAAAATTTAAGGAGTTTCTCATGAACCCAGGTACACCAGAAATGTTTAAAATGATCACAAAGTGTAATTATAGTTAATTTTTGAATTTTACAAAAATTCAAAAATTAAGAATTTTGCATGTACCGGGGTACACGACAAATTGTTAAAAATAACAGAAAAAATATCATTAAAAAATTCAAAATTTAAGGAGTTTCTCATGAACCCAGGTACACCAGAAATATTTAAAATGATCACAAAGTGTAATTATAGGTAATTTTTGAATTTTACAAAAATTGAAAAATTAAGAATTTTTCGTGTACCGGGGTACACGACAAATTGTTAAAAATAACATAAAGATATCGTTAAAAAAATTCAAAATTTAAGGAGTTTCTTATGAACCCAGGTACACCAGAAATGTTTAAAATGATCACAAAGTGTCATTATAGGTAATTTAAGAATTTTATAAAAATTCAAAAATTATGATTTTTTCATGTATCCGGGTACACAAAAAATTCTTAAAATATCATTAAAAATTTCAAAATTTAAGGAGTTTCTCATGAACCCAGGTACACCCGAAATGTTTAAAATGATCACAAAGTGTAATTATAGATAATTTTTGAATTTTACAAAAATTCAAAAATTAAGAATTTTTCATGTACCGGGGTACACGACAAATTGTTAAAAATAATAGAAAAAATATCATTAAAAATTTCAAAATTTAAGGAGTTTCTCATGAACCCAGGTACACCAGAAATGTTTAAAATGATCACAAAGTCTAATTATAGGTAATTTTTGAATTTTACAAAAATTCAAAAATTAAAAATTTTGCATGTACCGGGGTACACGACAAATTGTTAAAAATAACATAAAAATATCATTAAAAAAATTCAAAATTTAAGGAGTTTCTCATGAACCCAGGTACACCAGAAATGTTTAAAATGATCACAAAGTGTAATTATAGGTAATTTTTGAATTTTATAGAAATTCAAAAAGAAAGAATTTTTCATGTACCAGGGTACATGACAAATTGTTAAAAATAACAAAAAAATATCATTAAAAAATTCAAAATTTAAGGAATTTCTCATCAACCCAGGTACACCAGAAATGTTTAAAATGATAACAAAGTGTAATTATAGTTAATTTTTGAATTTTACAAAAATTCAAAAATTAAGAAATTTGCATGTACCGGGGTACACGACAAATTGTTAAAAATAACAGAAAAAATATCATTAAAAAATTCAAAATTTAAGGAGTTTCTCATGAACCCAGGTACACCAGAAATATTTAAAATGATCACAAAGTGTAATTATAGGTAATTTTTGAATTTTACAAAAATTGAAAAATTAAGAATTTTTCGTGTACCGGGGTACACGACAAATTGTTAAAAATAACATAAAGATATCGTTAAAAAAATTCAAAATTTAAGGAGTTTCTTATGAACCCAGGTACACCAGAAATGTTTAAAATGATCACAAAGTGTAATTATAGGCAATTTAAGAATTTTTCAAAAATTCAAAAATTATGATTTTTTCATGTATCTGGGTATACGAAAAATTGTTAAAATATCATTAAAATTTTCAAAATTTAAGGAGTTTCTCATGAACCCAGGTACACCATAAATGTTTAAAATGATCACAAAGTGTAATTATAGGTAATTTTTGAATTTTACAAAAATTCAAAAATTAAGAATTTTTCATGTATCGGGGTACACGACAAATTGTTAAAAATAACAGAAAAAATATCGTTAAAAAATTCAAAATTTAAGGAGTTTCTCATGAACCCAAGTACACCAGAAATGTTTAAAATGATCACAAAGTGTAATTATAGGTAATTTTTGAATTTTACAAAAATTGAAAAATTAAGAATTTTTCATGTACCGGGGGTACACGACAAATTGTTAAAAATAACCCAAAAATATCGTTAAAAAAATTCAAAATTTAAGGAGTTTCTCATGGACCCAGGTACACCAGAAATGTTTAAAATGATCACAAAGTGTAATTATAGGTAATTTAAGAATTTTACAAAAATTCAAAAATTATGATTTTTTCATGTATCCTGGTACACGAAAAATTGTTAAAATATCATTAAAAATTTCAAAATTTAAGGAGTTTCTCATGAACCCAGGTACACCAGAAATGTTTAAAATGATCACAAAGTGTAATTATAGGTAATTTTTGAATTTTACAAAAATTAAAAAATTAAGAATTTTTCATGTACCGGGGTACACGACAAATTGTTAAAAATAACAGAAAAAATATCGTTAAAAAATTCAAAATTTAAGGAGTTTCTCATGAACCCAGGTAAACCAGAAATGTTTAAAATGATCACAAAGTGTAATTATAGGTTATTTTTGAATTTTACAAAAATCAAAAATTAAGAATTTTTCATGTACTGGGGTACACGACAAATTGTTAAAAATAACATAAAAAATATCATTAAAAAATTCAAAATTTAAGGAGTTTCTCATGAACCTAGTTACACCAGAAATGTTTAAAATGATCACAAAGTGTAATTATAGGTAATTTTTGAATTTTACAAAAATTGAAAAATTAAGAATTTTTCATGTACCGGGATACACGACAAATTGTTAAAATAACAGAAAAATATCGTTAAAAAATTCAAAATTTAAGGAGTTTCTCATGAACCCACGTACACCAGAAATGTTTAAAATGATCACAAAGTGTAATTATAGGTAACTTTTGAATTTTACAAAAATTCAAAAATTAAGAATTTTTCATGTACCGGTTTACTCGACAAATTGTTAAAAATAACAGAAAAATATTATTAAAAAATTCAAAATTTAAGGAATTTCTCATGAACCCAGGTACACCAGAAATGTTTAAAATGATCAGAAAGTGTAATTATAGGTAATTTTTGAATTTTACAAAAATTGAAAAATTAAGAATTGTTCATGTACCGGGGTACACGACAAATTGTTAAAAATAACAGAAAGATATCGTTAAAAAATTCAAAATTTAAGGAGTTTCTCATGAACCCAGGTACACTAGAAATGTTTAAAATGATCACAAAGTGTAATTATAGGTAATTTAAGAATTTTACAAAAATTCAAAAATTATGATTTTTTCATGTATCCGGGTACACGAAAAATTGTTAAAATATCATTAAAATTTTCAAAATTTAAGGAGTTTCTCATGAACCCAGGTACACCAGAAATGTTTAAAATGATCACAAAGTGTAATTATAGGTAATTTTTGAATTTTACAAAAATTGAAAAATTAAGAATTTTTCATGTACCGGGGTACACGACAAATTGTTAAAAATAACAGAAAAATATCGTTAAAAAAATTCAAAATTTAAGGAGTTTCTCATGGACCCAGGTACACCAGAAATGTTTAAAATGATCACAAAGTGTAATTATAGGTAATTTAAGAATTTTTACAAAAATTCAAAAATTATGATTTTTTCATGTATCCTGGTACACGAAAAATTGTTAAAATATCATTAAAAATTTCAAAATTTAAGGAGTTTCTCATGAACCAGGTACACCAGAAATGTTTAAAATGATCACAAAGTGTAATTATAGGTAATTTTTGAATTTTACAAAAATTAAAAAATTAAGAATTTTTCATGTACCGGGGTACACGACAAATTGTTAAAAATAACAGAAAAAATATCGTTAAAAAATTCAAAATTTAAGGAGTTTCTCATGAACCCAGGTAAACCAGAAATGTTTAAAATGATCACAAAGTGTAATTATAGGTTATTTTTGAATTTTACAAAAATCAAAAATTAAGAATTTTTCATGTACCGGGGTACACGACAAATTGTTAAAAATAACATAAAAAATATCATTAAAAAATTCAAAATTTAAGGAGTTTCTCATGAACCCAGTTACACCAGAAATGTTTAAAATGATCACAAAGTGTAATTATAGGTAATTTTTGAATTTTACAAAAATTGAAAAATTAAGAATTTTTCATGTACCGGGATACACGATAAATTGTTAAAATAACAGAAAAATATCGTTAAAAAATTCAAAATTTAAGGAGTTTCTCATGAACCCACGTACACCAGAAATGTTTAAAATGATCACAAAGTGTAATTATAGGTAACTTTTGAATTTTACAAAAATTCAAAAATTAAGAATTTTTCATGTACCGGTTTACTCGACAAATTGTTAAAAATAACAGAAAAAATATTATTAAAAAATTCAAAATTTAAGGAATTTCTCATGAACCCAGGTACACCAGAAATGTTTAAAATGATCAGAAAGTGTAATTATAGGTAATTTTTGAATTTTACAAAAATTGAAAAATTAAGAATTTTTCATGTACCGGGGTACACGACAAATTGTTAAAAATAACAGAAAGATATCGTTAAAAAATTCAAAATTTAAGGAGTTTCTCATGAACCCAGGTACACTAGAAATGTTTAAAATGATCACAAAGTGTAATTATAGGTAATTTAAGAATTTTACAAAAATTCAAAAATTATGATTTTTTCATGTATCCGGGTACACGAAAAATTGTTAAAATATCATTAAAATTTTCAAAATTTAAGGAGTTTCTCATGAACCCAGGTACACCAGAAATGTTTAAAATGATCACAAAGTGTAATTATAGGTAATTTTTGAATTTTACAAAAATTGAAAAATTAAGAATTTTTCATGTACCGGGGTACACGACAAATTGTTAAAAATAACAGAAAAATATCGTTAAAAAAATTCAAAATTTAAGGAGTTTCTCATGGACCCAGGTACACCAGAAATGTTTAAAATGATCACAAAGTGTAATTATAGGTAATTTAAGAATTTTACAAAAATTCAAAAATTATGATTTTTTCATGTATCCTGGTACACGAAAAATTGTTAAAATATCATTAAAAATTTCAAAATTTAAGGAGTTTCTCATGAACCTAGGTACACCAGAAATGTTTAAAATGATCACAAAGTGTAATTATAGGTAATTTTTGAATTTTACAAAAATTAAAAAATTAAGAATTTTTCATGTACCGGGGTACACGACAAATTGTTAAAAATAACAGAAAAAATATCGTTAAAAAATTCAAAATTTAAGGAGTTTCTCATGAACCCAGGTAAACCAGAAATGTTTAAAATGATCACAAAGTGTAATTATAGGTTATTTTTGAATTTTACAAAAATCAAAAATTAAGAATTTTTCATGTACCGGGGTACACGACAAATTGTTAAAAATAACATAAAAAATATCATTAAAAAATTCAAAATTGAAGGAGTTTCTCATGAACCCAGTTACACCAGAAATGTTTAAAATGATCACAAAGTGTAATTATAGGTAATTTTTGAATTTTACAAAAATTGAAAAATTAAGAATTTTTCATGTACCGGGATACACGACAAATTGTTAAAATAACAGAAAAATATCGTTAAAAAATTCAAAATTTAAGGAGTTTCTCATGAACCCACGTACACCAGAAATGTTTAAAATGATCACAAAGTGTAATTATAGGTAACTTTTGAATTTTACAAAAATTCAAAAATTAAGAATTTTTCATGTACCGGTTTACTCGACAAATTGTTAAAAATAACAGAAAAAATATTATTAAAAAATTCAAAATTTAAGGAATTTCTCATGAACCCAGGTACACCAGAAATGTTTAAAATGATCAGAAAGTGTAATTATAGGTAATTTTTGAATTTTACAAAAATTGAAAAATTAAGAATTTTTCATGTACCGGGGTACACGACAAATTGTTAAAAATAACAGAAAGATATCGTTAAAAAATTCAAAATTTAAGGAGTTTCTCATGAACCCAGGTACACTAGAAATGTTTAAAATGATCACAAAGTGTAATTATAGGTAATTTAAGAATTTTACAAAAATTCAAAAATTATGATTTTTTCATGTATCCGGGTACACGAAAAATTGTTAAAATATCATTAAAATTTTCAAAATTTAAGGAGTTTCTCATGAACCCAGTTACACCAGAAATGTTTAAAATGATCAGAAAGTGTAATTATAGGTAATTTTTGAATTTTACAAAAATTCAAAAATTAAGAATTTTTCATGTACCGGGGTACACGACAAATTGTTAAAAATAACAGAAAAAACATCGTTAAAAAATTCAAAATTTAAGGAGTTTCTCATGAACCCAGTTACACCAGAAATGTTTAAAATGATCACAAAGTGTAATTATAGGTAATTTTTGAATATTACAAAAATTGAAAAATTAAGAATTTTTCATGTACCGGGGTACACGACAAATTGTTAAAAATAACAGAAAAATATCGTTAAAAAATTCAAAATTTAAGGAGTTTCCCATGGACCCAGGTACACCAGAAATGTTTAAAATGATCACAAAGTGTAATTATAGGTAATTTAAGAATTTTTACAAAAATTCAAAAATTATGATTTTTTCATGTATCCTGGTACACGAAAAATTGTTAAAATATCATTAAAAATTTCAAAATTTAAGGAGTTTCTCATGAACCAGGTACACCAGAAATGTTTAAAATGATCACAAAGTGTAATTATAGGTAATTTTTGAATTTTACAAAAATTAAAAAATTAAGAATTTTTCATGTACCGGGGTACACGACAAATTGTTAAAAATAACAGAAAAAATATCGTTAAAAAATTCAAAATTTAAGGAGTTTCTCATGAACCCAGGTAAACCAGAAATGTTTAAAATGATCACAAAGTGTAATTATAGGTTATTTTTGAATTTTACAAAAATCAAAAATTAAGAATTTTTCATGTACCGGGGTACACGACAAATTGTTAAAAATAACATAAAAAATATCATTAAAAAATTCAAAATTTAAGGAGTTTCTCATGAACCCAGTTACACCAGAAATGTTTAAAATGATCACAAAGTGTAATTATAGGTAATTTTTGAATTTTACAAAAATTGAAAAATTAAGAATTTTTCATGTACCGGGATACACGATAAATTGTTAAAATAACAGAAAAATATCGTTAAAAAATTCAAAATTTAAGGAGTTTCTCATGAACCCACGTACACCAGAAATGTTTAAAATGATCACAAAGTGTAATTATAGGTAACTTTTGAATTTTACAAAAATTCAAAAATTAAGAATTTTTCATGTACCGGTTTACTCGACAAATTGTTAAAAATAACAGAAAAAATATTATTAAAAAATTCAAAATTTAAGGAATTTCTCATGAACCCAGGTACACCAGAAATGTTTAAAATGATCAGAAAGTGTAATTATAGGTAATTTTTGAATTTTACAAAAATTGAAAAATTAAGAATTTTTCATGTACCGGGGTACACGACAAATTGTTAAAAATAACAGAAAGATATCGTTAAAAAATTCAAAATTTAAGGAGTTTCTCATGAACCCAGGTACACTAGAAATGTTTAAAATGATCACAAAGTGTAATTATAGGTAATTTAAGAATTTTACAAAAATTCAAAAATTATGATTTTTTCATGTATCCGGGTACACGAAAAATTGTTAAAATATCATTAAAATTTTCAAAATTTAAGGAGTTTCTCATGAACCCAGGTACACCAGAAATGTTTAAAATGATCACAAAGTGTAATTATAGGTAATTTTTGAATTTTACAAAAATTGAAAAATTAAGAATTTTTCATGTACCGGGGTACACGACAAATTGTTAAAAATAACAGAAAAATATCGTTAAAAAAATTCAAAATTTAAGGAGTTTCTCATGGACCCAGGTACACCAGAAATGTTTAAAATGATCACAAAGTGTAATTATAGGTAATTTAAGAATTTTACAAAAATTCAAAAATTATGATTTTTTCATGTATCCTGGTACACGAAAAATTGTTAAAATATCATTAAAAATTTCAAAATTTAAGGAGTTTCTCATGAACCCAGGTACACCAGAAATGTTTAAAATGATCACAAAGTGTAATTATAGGTAATTTTTGAATTTTACAAAAATTAAAAAATTAAGAATTTTTCATGTACCGGGGTACACGACAAATTGTTAAAAATAACAGAAAAAATATCGTTAAAAAATTCAAAATTTAAGGAGTTTCTCATGAACCCAGGTAAACCAGAAATGTTTAAAATGATCACAAAGTGTAATTATAGGTTATTTTTGAATTTTACAAAAATCAAAAATTAAGAATTTTTCATGTACCGGGGTACACGACAAATTGTTAAAAATAACATAAAAAATATCATTAAAAAATTCAAAATTGAAGGAGTTTCTCATGAACCCAGTTACACCAGAAATGTTTAAAATGATCACAAAGTGTAATTATAGGTAATTTTTGAATTTTACAAAAATTGAAAAATTAAGAATTTTTCATGTACCGGGATACACGACAAATTGTTAAAATAACAGAAAAATATCGTTAAAAAATTCAAAATTTAAGGAGTTTCTCATGAACCCACGTACACCAGAAATGTTTAAAATGATCACAAAGTGTAATTATAGGTAACTTTTGAATTTTACAAAAATTCAAAAATTAAGAATTTTTCATGTACCGGTTTACTCGACAAATTGTTAAAAATAACAGAAAAAATATTATTAAAAAATTCAAAATTTAAGGAATTTCTCATGAACCCAGGTACACCAGAAATGTTTAAAATGATCAGAAAGTGTAATTATAGGTAATTTTTGAATTTTACAAAAATTGAAAAATTAAGAATTTTTCATGTACCGGGGTACACGACAAATTGTTAAAAATAACAGAAAGATATCGTTAAAAAATTCAAAATTTAAGGAGTTTCTCATGAACCCAGGTACACTAGAAATGTTTAAAATGATCACAAAGTGTAATTATAGGTAATTTAAGAATTTTACAAAAATTCAAAAATTATGATTTTTTCATGTATCCGGGTACACGAAAAATTGTTAAAATATCATTAAAATTTTCAAAATTTAAGGAGTTTCTCATGAACCCAGTTACACCAGAAATGTTTAAAATGATCACAAAGTGTAATTATAGGTAATTTTTGAATTTTACAAAAATTCAAAAATTAAGAATTTTTCATGTACCGGGGTACACGACAAATTGTTAAAAATAACAGAAAAAACATCGTTAAAAAATTCAAAATTTAAGGAGTTTCTCATGAACCCAGTTACACCAGAAATGTTTAAAATGATCACAAAGTGTAATTATAGGTAATTTTTGAATATTACAAAAATTGAAAAATTAAGAATTTTTCATGTACCGGGGTACACGACAAATTGTTAAAAATAACAGAAAAATATCGTTAAAAAATTCAAAATTTAAGGAGTTTCTCATGAACCCACGTACACCAGAAATGTTTAAAATGATCACAAAGTGTAATTATAGGTAATTTTTGAATTTTACAAAAATTCAAAAATTAAGAATTTTTCATGTACCGGGGTACACGACAAATTGTTAAAAATAACAAAAAAATATCGTTAAAAAATTCAAAATGTAAGGAGTTTCTCATGAACCCAGGTACACCAGAAATGTTTAAAATGATCACAAAGTGTAATTATAGGTAATTTTTGAATTTTACAAAAATTCAAAAATTAAGAATTTTTCATGTACCAGGGTACACGACAAATTGTTAAAAATAACAGAAAAAATATCGTTAAAAAATTAAAAATTTAAAGAGTTTCTCATGAACCCAGGTACACCAGAAATGTTTAAAATGATCACAAAGTGTAATTATAGGTTATTTTTGAATTTTACAAAAATTCAAAAATTAAGAATTTTTCATGTACCGGGGTACACGACAAATTGTTAAAAATAACAGAAAAAATATCATTAAAAAATTCAAAATTTAAGGAGTTTATCATGAACGCAGGTACACCAGAAATGTTTTAAAATGATCTCAAACTGTAATTATAGGTAATTTTTGAATTTTACAAAAATTCAAAAATTAAGAATTTTTCATGTACCGGGGTATATGACAAACTGAAAAAATATCATTAAAAAATTTAAAATTTAAGGAGTTTCTCATGAACCCAGTTACACCATAAATGTTTAAAATGATCACAAAGTGTAATTATAGGTAACTTTTGAATTTTACAAAAATTGAAAAATTAAAAATTTTTCATGTACCGGGGTACACGACAAATTGTTAAAAATAACAGAAAAATATCGTTAAAAAAATTCAAAATTTAAGGAGTTTCTCATGAACTCAGGTACACCAGAAATGTTTAAAATGATCACAAAGTGTCATTATAGAAAATTTAAGAATTTTACAAAAATTCAAAAATTATGATTTTTTCATGTATCCGGGTACACGAAAAATTGTTAAAATATCATTAAAATTTTCAAAATTTAAGGAATTTCTTATGAACCCAGGTACACCAGAAATGTTTAAAATGATCACAAAGTGTAATTATAGGTAATTTTTGAATTTTACAAAAATTCAAAAATTAAGAATTTTTCATGTACCGGGGTTAGGGGTGCAAACGAGCCAAGCCGAGCCCGAACCTGACCAAGCTCGGCTCGGGCTCGTTAAAAAATGTATAGGGCTCGGCTCGGGCTCGGCTCGTTACGA
This sequence comes from Cichorium intybus, assembly GCA_023525715.1. NCBI lineage: Eukaryota > Viridiplantae > Streptophyta > Magnoliopsida > Asterales > Asteraceae > Cichorium > Cichorium intybus. The sequence continues at coordinate 117,587,313 of CM042015.1, forward strand.
GCTTTATGGACCTAAGCTCGGCTCGGGCTCGTTAAGAAATACACAGGCTCGGCTCGGGCTCGGGCTCGGCTCGTTTAATTCTTAACAAGCCTAAACGAGCTTAAGCTCGGCTCGAGCTCGTTAACAAGCTCGTTTATAGAATGCAGGAAAATAACAACTTTTACTCCAAAATACAAACAAAATGCACAAAATACAAAATATTAAAACTCCAAAATACAAACAACCTAAAATGTAATTAAATCATCCATAAGCAAATTAAACAACTTCAATCTAATTTGCTATCCAAAAGAAGTCTTCCTTGATGCAAATTCAATCCAACATGTTAAAATCTGAAAATCTGCAAATTAAACAAAGTTACAACTTAAAAATAGTTATATACCAACATAACAAGGTTAGTAGTAGTTTAAAAGATATACCTTTAATTACTACTTTTCCCTGTCGGTAATAAAACCTCAACAGGCATTTCCTCCTTCTATAAAAAAGAAAAAGTTTCACGATTAATAATTTTAAATAATCAACTTCAATAAAAAGTATCATATGTACCTTAAGCTTTTTCTTAATTCCATAAAGATGTCTAATCCAATCTGCTCCACAAATCAACTTTTGCACAGTGTCTGCATCCAATGACGACCGGTATGCATCAATTACTCTACCCCCAGCACTAAATGTTGACTCAGATGCAACAGTTGAAATCGGGATCGCAAGCACATCCATAGCCATCTTAGACAAAACATGATACTTCAATTGTTGTATACTCCACCACTCCAAAGCCTTGAATGAATCCATTCCTTTTGGTCCTTGCTCTCTATAAACACCTTCTTCCAAATAAATATCCAATTCCGATTTTTCTGGTCTCTCCAAATCTGTACTTTTTATAAACTCCCCAAATGCCTCCCATCCCGAACCAAGTGGTGATTTTTCTGAAACAACATTCACACCAGATCCACTTCCAGATGATGTAGCTTCGCTGACCGATGCATCATGTATTTCCAAATACTCCTGGTACATCTCATAGAGTGCATTCCTCAATTCTTTGATTTTCTTATCAGCATCAAGGTATATGGTTGGGAAACTAAATTCTACTAATTTCATCTTGAATCTCGGATCTAAGACTGAAGCAATAGACATAACAAGATGGCACTCCCCCGATATTTGTCAAATTTTTCTTTCATTTTAGTAACCATATCACGAATGAAAACATTTTCGGACCGAGCGCCTTTATCCAATGTTTCTTTTAGTCTAAACACCTCTATCAGATAAAGATTGGCTGTGGGATAATCACTACCAGAAATGATATTTGTACATACCTGAAAGTACATTGCTATAAACATTAAACATTAAACAATATGTATGATCAAAGTATATGAAAAGAACACTTAAATGATATTTGTGCACCATAAAAACCTTTAATACTTCACATACGCTCTCCACATGTTCCCATTCCTCATCAATAGGCACATGACGGAAATGAGGATCGTACTCTGCAAATCTGTGCAAATCACAAACACTTTAAGATAACACTTTTTAGAAAATAACATTTAAAACTATTTTGTCTATGATATGTACCTTGGGAAAACATCTTTAAATTTTATGGCGATAGACAACATATGGTAGGTTGAATTCCATAGTGTTGGAACATCAAGCACCAACTTTCTTTGTTGTATTTGTAGCTGATGTGCAATATCTGCAAATCTTTGAAGTCTCGCCTCAGAATTGTTAATATATTTTATACCCTCACGAACTTCTCCAATAACGGAATCAATCCTAGAAAGACCATCTTTGACAAGAAGATTCATAATGTGTGCACAACATCTAACATGGAACAACCTACCACCACACACGAGTTTTCTCACTCTAGAAAAAATTTCTTTCAATCTTCTTAATGCTGTATCATTGTATGAAGCATTGTCTACGGATATAGTGAATATCTTGTCCTCAATTTCCCACTCCTTCAAACATTTGTAAATACCATCAGCAATATCAAGTCCAGTACGAGGAGGAGGAACGTGTACAAAACTCAAGACACGTTTTTGCAATCTGCAAAACAAGTAAATATACGAATTTTAATATAGTATACGACATGTAGAAAATATAATAATAAAAAATAGAAAAATAATCAAACCTCCAATTTTTATCAATAAAGTGCCCTGTGATGACCATGTACTCAATCTTCTGATGAATAAACTTCCAACAATCAGTCGTCAAACTAATCTTGGAGACACCTTTTATAAGAGCTTTCAATTTTTTCTTCTCATGATCATATATCCTAAAGCAATCCGCTTTAGTTGTAGTTCTAGATACTTTCTCAAAAAAAGGAGTAGCTGTCTTCATCATATGCACATACAAATCTTCATCCACTGCAGAAAAAGGTTGTTCGGTACCATCACCCAAGTAGCTATTGCTTCTCTCATTTTGTTATCATCATACTTATCAGGCCTAATCAATGAATGAATCCTCGTTTGTCCCGAATTCACATCAGACATGTTAGGTGGAAAATTTAGCAATTGTTGCTTTTCTTTATATTCTTTATGCGGCTCACATTTCTTCAAGTGTCTTAAACATGTTGATGTAGTGCCATCATAAGTCAACTTTGCTTTACAATAAATACACTCAGCTTTGTGGGTACCATCAGGTAGAGTCACTAAAGTGAAACCTTCCCACAGTGGAGATGTTTTTTGTCGTTTCCGTTTTAATACCACTTCCTCTTCGACCCCTTTGTCTTTAACATTGGCATCTCTACTTGGATTCTGTGTCTGAGGAGTTGGTTGCTCATTATTATCTAGGTTTATAGGAGCAGATTGCTCCTCGCCTTCAACCCCTTCCATTTGATTTGTTGTAGAACCAGCGACTGATTGAGTAGGTGGATCTAAACTTGCCCCATCCATAAAATCTTTGTGTGCAATAGAAAAAAGAGAATTAAAGACACTACATCAATATGGTAATCTTATAAATGAAAGCTACAAAGATTACAGCAATATGGTAATACCGTGAATGGCTAAACATCTCCAAAATAGAACAAGTTACAAATCAGATACAAATCAGAACAAGTTACAGGTTATTAGATACAAGTCAGAACACATAGATACAAGTTACAGGTTATTAGATACAAATCAGAACAAGTTACAGGTTATTAGATACAAATCAGAAAAATAACCAAATTATAACAAGTTACAGGTTACTACAGGTCTACAACCCAAATCAGAATCGCTAAACCTGATATGAAGTTCCCACAAATCAAAACAAAATCAGAACAAGCCGCTAAATCAGAATTCTGAATGGCTAAATCAGAAGGGCTAAACCTTTTCGTTCATATTAATCAGAACACGCATCAGAACAAAATCAGAATGACTTGATGAACTTACGTGTGTGTAGAACTGACGAAGCGTGAAGCGTCGGTGTGGAGAAGAGAGAGTAGATACCCTCAGTGGGTTTGTTTTCTCGCTGGTCGGAGCCTACCTGGTACGTGGTCGGAGCTTCGGTGTCAACGAACCGGCGAAGAGAGACTTGAGAGTTCAGAATCGATTCAAGCCGCAAGCTCCAAGCACCTTCGACTTCGAGCAGTGAACTATGTCTCAGACGAACTCACGATTCACGAAGATAACCCTAAGTCTGGAAATTGTAATTCGTAAATGATTAATGTTTAATATATATATATATATATATATATATATATATATATATATATATATATATATATATATATATATAAAATAAATATTATATTACATATATAGGCTCGTTTAGGGCTCGCGAGCCTAATCGAGCTTGGTAACACAGGCTCGGCTCGGACTCGTTTAATAAACGAGCCTTATATTTAGGCTCGGGCTCGGCTCGGGCTCGTTTAAAATCGTTATCGAGCGAGCTTTTATCGAGCCGGTCCCGGGTAGCTCGCGAGCCGGCTCGGCTCATTTGCACCCCTAATCGGGGTACACGACAAATTGTTAAAAATAATGGTAAAAATATCATTAAAATTTTCAAAATTTAAGTAGTTTCTCATGAACCCAGGTACACCAGAAATGTTTAAAATGATCACATAGTCTAATTATAGATAATTTTTGAATTTTACAAAAATTCAAAAATTAAGAATTTTGCATGTACCGGGGTACACGACAAATTGTTAAAAATAACATAAAAAATATCATTAAAAAATTCAAAATTTAAGGAGTTTCTCATGAACCCATGTACACCAGAAATGTTTAAAATGATCACAAAGTGTAATTATAGGTAATTTTTGAATTTTACAGAAATTCAAAAATAAAGAATTTTTCATGTACCAGAGTTCATGACAAATTGTTAAAAATAACAAAAAAATATCATTAAAAAATTCAAAATTTAAGGAGTTTCTCATCAACCCAGGTACACCAGAAATGTTTAAAATGATAACAAAGTGTAATTATAGGTAATTTTTGAATTTTACAAAAATTCAAAAATTAAGAATTTTGCATGTACCGGGGTACACGACAAATTGTTAAAAATAACAGAAAAAATATCATTAAAAAATTCAAAATTTAAGGAGTTTCTCATGAACCCAGGTACACCAGAAATGTTTTAAAATGATCACAAAGTGTAATTATAGGTAATTTTTGAATTTTCCAAAAATTCAAAAATTAAGAATTTTTCTTGTACCGGGGTATACGACAAATTGTTAAAAATAACAGAAAAAATATCATTAAAAATTCAAAATTTAAGGAGTTTCTCATGAACCCAGGTACACCAGAAATGTTTAAAATGATCACAAAGTGTAATTATAGGTAATTTTTGAATTTTACAAAAATTCAAAAATTAATAATTTTTCATGTACCGGGGTACACGACAAATTGTTAAAAATAACAGAAAAAATATCATTAAAACATTCAAAATTTAAGGATTTTCTCATGAACCCAGGTACACCAGAAATGTTTAAAATGATCACAAAGTGTAATTATAGGTAATTTTTGAATTTTACAAAAATTGAAAAATTAAGAATTTTTCATGTACCGGGGTACACGACAAATTGTTAAAAATAACAGAAACATATCGTTAAAAAATTCCAAATTTAAGGAGTTTCTCATGAACCCAGGTACACCAGAAATGTTTAAAATGATCACAAAGTGTAATTATTGGTAATTTAAGAATTTTACAAAAATTCAAAAATTATGATTTTTTCATGTATCCGGGTACACGAAAAATTGTTAAAATATCATTAAAAATTTCAAAATTTAAGGAGTTTCTCATGAACCCAGGTACACCAGAAATGTTTAAAATGATCATAAAGTGTAATTATAGGTAATTTTTCAATTTTACAAAAATTCAAAAATTAAGAATTTTGCATGTACCGGGGTACACGACAAATTGTTAAAAATAACATAAAAAATATCATTAAAAAAATTCAAAATTTAAGGAGTTTCTCATGAACCCATGTACACCAGAAATGTTTAAAATGATCACAAAGTGTAATTATAGGTAATTTTTGAATTTTACAGAAATTCAAAAATAAAGAATTTTTCATGTACCAGAGTTCATGACAAATTGTTAAAAATAACAAAAAAATATCATTAAAAAATTCAAAATTTAAGGAGTTTTTCATCAACCCAGGTACACCAGAAATGTTTAAAATGATAACAAAGTGTAATTATAGGTAATTTTTGAATTTTACAAAAATTCAAAAATTAAGAATTTTGCATGTACCGGGGTACACGACAAATTGTTAAAAATAACAGAAAAAATATCATTAAAAAATTCAAAATTAAAGGAGTTTCTCATGAACCCAGGTACACCAGAAATGTTTTAAAATGATCACAAAGTGTAATTATAAGTAATTTTTGAATTTTCCAAAAATTCAAAAATTAAGAATTTTTCTTGTACCGGGGTATACGACAAATTGTTAAAAATAACAGAAAAAATATCATTAAAAATTCAAAATTTAAGGAGTTTCTCATGAACCCAGGTACACCAGAAATGTTTAAAATGATCACAAAGTGTAATTATAGGTAATTTTTGAATTTTACAAAAATTCAAAAATTAATAATTTTTCATGTACCGGGGTACACGACAAATTGTTAAAAATAACAGAAAAAATATCATTAAAACATTCAAAATTTAAGGATTTTCTCATGAACCCAGGTACACCAGAAATGTTTAAAATGATCACAAAGTGTAATTATAGGTAATTTTTGAATTTTACAAAAATTGAAAAATTAAGAATTTTTCATGTACCGGGGTACACGACAAATTGTTAAAAATAACAGAAACATATCGTTAAAAAATTCCAAATTTAAGGAGTTTCTCATGAACCCAGGTACACCAGAAATGTTTAAAATGATCACAAAGTGTAATTATTGGTAATTTAAGAATTTTACAAAAATTCAAAAATTATGATTTTTTCATGTATCCGGGTACACGAAAAATTGTTAAAATATCATTAAAAATTTCAAAATTTAAGGAGTTTCTCATGAACCCAGGTACACCAGAAATGTTTAAAATGATCATAAAGTGTAATTATAGGTAATTTTTCAATTTTACAAAAATTCAAAAATTAAGAATTTTTCATGTACCGGGGTACACGACAAATTGTTAAAAATAACAGAAAAAATATCGTTAATAAATTCTAAATTTAAAGAGTTTCTCATGAACCCAGGTACACCAGAAATGTTTAAAATGATCACAAAGTGTAATTATAGGTTATTTTTGAATTTTACAAAAATTCAAAAATTAAGAATTTTTCATGTACCGGGGTACACGACAAATTGTTAAAAATAACAGAAAAAATATCATTAAAAAATTCAAAATTTAAGGAATTTCTCATGAACCCAGTTACACCATAAATGTTTAAAATGATCACAAAGTGTAATTATAGGTAACTTTTGAATTTTAGAAAAATTGAAAAATTAAGAATTTTTCATGTACCAGGGTACACGACAAATTGTTAAAAATAACAGAAAAATATCGTTAAAAAAATTCAAAATTTAAGGAGTTTCTCATGAACTCAGGTACACCAGAAATGTTTAAAATGATCACAAAGTGTCATTATTGGAAATTTAAGAATTTTACAAAAATTCAAAAATTATGATTTTTTCATGTATCCGGGTACACGAAAAATTGTTAAAATATCATTAAAAATTTCAAAATTTAAGGAATTTCTCATGAACCCAGGTACACCAGAAATGTTTAAAATGATCACAAAGTGTAATTATAGGTAATTTTTGAATTTTACAAAAACTCAAAAATTAAGAATTTTTCATATACCAGGGTGCACGACAAATTGTTAAAAATAATGGTAAAAATATCATTAAAAATTTCAAAATTTAAGTAGTTTCTCATGAACCCAGGTACACCAGAAATGTTTAAAATGATCACAAAGTCTAATTATAGATAATTTTTGAATTTTACAAAAATTCAAAAATTAAGAATTTTGCATGTACTGGGGTACACGACAAATTGTTAAAAATAACATAAAAAATATCATTAAAAAAATTCAAAATTTAAGGAGTTTCTCATGAACCCATGTACACCAGAAATGTTTAAAATGATCACAAAGTGTAATTATAGGTAATTTTTGAATTTTACAGAAATTCAAAAATAAAGAATTTTTCATGTAACAGGGTACATGACAAATTGTTAAAAATATCAAAAAAAATATCATTAAAAAATTCAAAATTTAAGGAGTTTCTCATCAACCCAGGTACACCAGAAATGTTTAAAATGATAACAAAGTGTAATTATAGGTAATTTTTGAATTTTACAAAAATTCAAAAATTAAGAATTTTGCATGTACCGGGGTACACGACAAATTGTTAAATATAACAGAAAAAATATCATTAAAAATTTCAAAATTTAAGGAGTTTCTCATGAACCCAGGTACACCAGAAATGTTTTAAAACAATCACAAAGTGTAATTATAGGTAATTTTTGAATTTTACAAAAATTCAAAAATTAAGAATTTTTCATGTACCGGGGTATACGACAAATTGTTAAAAATAACAGAAAAAATATCATTAAAAATTCAAAATTTAAGGAGTTTCTCATGAACCCAGGTACACCAGAAATGTTTAAAATGATCACAAAGTGTAATTATAGGTAATTTTTGAATTTTACAAAAATTCAAAAATTAATAATTTTTCATGTACCGGGGTACACGACAAATTGATAAAAATAACAGAAAAAATATCATTAAAAAATTCAAAATTTAAGGAGTTTCTCATGAACCCAGGTACACCAGAAATGTTTAAAATGATCACAAAGTGTAATTATAGGTAATTTTTGAATTTTACAAAAATTGAAAAATTAAGAATTTTTCATGTACCGTGGTACACGACAAATTGTTAAAAATAACAGAAAAATATCGTTAAAAATTCAAAATTTAAGGAGTTTCTCATGAACCTAGGTACACCAGAAATGTTTAAAATGATCACAAAGTGTAATTATAGGTAATTTAAGAATTTTACAAAAATTCAAAAATTATGATTTTTTCATGTATCCGGGTACACAAAAAATTGTTAAAATATCATTAAAAATTTCAAAATTTAAGTAGTTTCTCATGAACCCAGGTACACCAGAAATGTTTAAAATGATCACAAAGTGTAATTATAGGTAATTTTTGAATTTTACAAAAATTCAAAAATTAAGAATTTTTCATGTACCGGGGTACACGACAAATTGTTAAAAATAATAGAAAAAATATCATTTAAAAATTCAAAATTTAAGGAGTTTCTCATGAACCCAGTTACACCAGAAATGTTTAAAATGATCACAAAGTGTAATTATAGGTAATTTTTGAATTTTACAAAAATTCAAAAATTAAGAATTTGGATGTACCGGGGTACACGACAAATTGTTAAAAATAACATAAAAAATATCATTAAAAAAATTCAAATTTTAAGGAGTTTCTCATGAACCCAGGTACACCAGAAATGTTTAAAATTATCACAAATTGTAATTATAGGTAATTTTTGAATTTTACAGAAATTCAAAAATAAAGAATTTTTCTTGTACCGGGATACATGAAAAATTGTTAAAAATAATAAAAAAATATCATTAAAAAATTCAAAATTTAAGGAGTTTCTCATAAATCCAGGTACACCAGAAATGTTTAAAATGATCACAAAGTGTAATTATATGTAATTTTTGAATTTTACAAAAATTCAAAAATTAAGAATTTTGCATGTACCGGGGTACACGACAAATTGTTAAAAATAACAGAAAAAATATCATTAAAAAATTCAAAATTTTAGGAGTTTCTCATGAACCCAGGTACACCAGAAATGTTTTAAAATGATCACAAAGTGTAATTATTGGTAATTTTTGAATTTTACAAAAATTCAAAAATTAAGAATTTTTCATGTACCGGGGTACACGACAAATTGTTAAAAATAACAGAAAAAAATCGTTAAAAAATTCAAAATTTAAGGAGTTTCTCATGAACCCACGTACACCAGAAATGTTTAAAATGATCACAAAGTGTAATTATAGGTAATTTTTGAATTTTACAAAAATTCAAAAATTAAGAATTTTTCATGTACCGGTTTACACGACAAATTGTTAAAAATAACAGAAAAATATTATTAAAAAATTCAAAATTTATGGAATTTCTCATGAACCCAGGTACACCAGAAATGTTTAAAATGATCAGAAAGTGTAATTATAGGTAATTTTTGAATTTTACAAAAATTGAAAAATTAAGAATTTTTCATGTACCGGGGTACACGACAAATTGTTAAAAATAATAGAAAAATATCGTTAAAAAATTCAAAATTTAAGGAGTTTCTCATGAACCCAGGTACACTAGAAATGTTTAAAATGATCAAAAAGTGTAATTATAGGTAATTTAAGAATTTTACAAAAATTCAAAAATTATGATTTTTTCATGTATCCGGGTAGACGAAAAATTATTAAAATATCATTAAAAATTTCAAAATTTAAGGAGTTTCTCATGAACCCAGGTACACCAGAAATGTTTAAAATGATCACAAAGTATAATTATAGGTAATTTTTGAATTTTACAAAAATTCAAAAATTAAGAATTTTTCATGTACCGGGGTACACGACAAATTGTTAAAAATAACAGAAAAAATATCGTTAAAAAATTCAAAATTTAAGGACTTTCTCATGAACCCAGTTACACCAGAAATGTTTAAAATGATCACAAAGTGTAATTATAGGTACTTTTTGAATTTTACAAAAATTGAAAAATTAAGAATTTTTCATGTACCGGGGTACACGACAAATTGTTAAAAATAACAGAAAAATATCGTTAAAAAATTCAAAATTTAAGGAGTTTCTCATGAACCCACGTACACCAGAAATGTTTAAAATGATCTCAAAGTGTAATTATAGGTAATTTTTGAATTTTACAAAAATTCAAAAATTAAGAATTTTTCATGTACCGGGGTACACGACAAATTGTTAAAAATAACAGAAAAAATATCGTTAAAAAATTCAAAATTTAAGGACTTTCTCATGAACCCAGTTACACCAGAAATGTTTAAAATGATCACAAAGTGTAATTATAGGTAATTTTTGAATTTTACAGAAATTGAAAAATTAAGAATTTTTCATGTACCGGGGTACACAACAAATTGTTAAAAATAACAGAAAAATATCGTTAAAAAGTTCAAAATTTAAGGAGTTTCTCATGAACCCACGTACACCAGAAATGTTTAAAATGATCACAAAGTATAATTATAGGTAATTTTTGAATTTTACAAAAATTCAAAAATTAAGAATTTTTCATGTACCGGGGTACACGACAAATTGTTAAAAATAACAGAAAAAATATCGTTAAAAAATTCAAAATTTAAGGACTTTCTCATGAACCCAGTTACACCAGAAATGTTTAAAATGATCACAAAGTGTAATTATAGGTAATTTTTGAATTTTACAGAAATTGAAAAATTAAGAATTTTTCATGTACCGGGGTACACAACAAATTGTTAAAAATAACAGAAAAATATCGTTAAAAAATTCAAAATTTAAGGAGTTTCTCATGAACCCACGTACACCAGAAATGTTTAAAATGATCACAAAGTATAATTATAGGTAATTTTTGAATTTTACAAAAATTCAAAAATTAAGAATTTTTCATGTACCGGGGTACACGACAAATTGTTAAAAATAACAGAAAAAATATCGTTAAAAAATTCAAAATTTAAGGACTTTCTCATGAACCCAGTTACACCAGAAATGTTTAAAATGATCACAAAGTGTAATTATAGGTACTTTTTGAATTTTACAAAAATTGAAAAATTAAGAATTTTTCATGTACCGGGGTACACGACAAATTGTTAAAAATAACAGAAAAATATCGTTAAAAAATTCAAAATTTAAGGAGTTTCTCATGAACCCACGTACACCAGAAATGTTTAAAATGATCTCAAAGTGTAATTATAGGTAATTTTTGAATTTTACAAAAATTCAAAAATTAAGAATTTTTCATGTACCGGGGTACACGACAAATTGTTAAAAATAACAGAAAAAATATCGTTAAAAAATTCAAAATTTAAGGACTTTCTCATGAACCCAGTTACACCAGAAATGTTTAAAATGATCACAAAGTGTAATTATAGGTAATTTTTGAATTTTACAAAAATTGAAAAATTAAGAATTTTTCATGTACCGGGGTACACGACAAATTGTTAAAAATAACAGAAAAATATCGTTAAAAAATTCAAAATTTAAGGAGTTTCTCATGAACCCACGTACACCAGAAATGTTTAAAATGATCTCAAAGTGTAATTATAGGTAATTTTTGAATTTTACAAAAATTCAAAAATTAAGAATTTTTCATGTACCGGGGTACACGACAAATTGTTAAAAATAACAGAAAAAATATCGTTAAAAAATTCAAAATTTAAGGACTTTCTCATGAACCCAGTTACACCAGAAATGTTTAAAATGATCACAAAGTGTAATTATAGGTAATTTTTGAATTTTACAGAAATTGAAAAATTAAGAATTTTTCATGTACCGGGGTACACAACAAATTGTTAAAAATAACAGAAAAATATCGTTAAAAAATTCAAAATTTAAGGAGTTTCTCATGAACCCACGTACACCAGAAATGTTTAAAATGATCACAAAGTATAATTATAGGTAATTTTTGAATTTTACAAAAATTCAAAAATTAAGAATTTTTCATGTACCGGGGTACACGACAAATTGTTAAAAATAACAAAAAAATATCATTAAAAAAATTCAAAATGTAAGGAGTTTCTCATGAACCTAGGTACACCAGAAATGTTTAAAATGATCACAAAGTGTAATTATAGGTAATTTTTGAATTTTACAAAAATTCAAAAATTAAGAATTTTTCATATACCGGGGTACACGACAAATTGTTAAAAATAACAGAAAAAATATCGTTAAAAAATTAAAAATTTAAAGAGTTTCTCATGAACCCAGGTACACCAGAAATGTTTAAAATGATCACAAAGTGTAATTATAGGTTATTTTTGAATTTTACAAAAATTCAAAAATTAAGAATTTTTCATGTACCGGGGTACACGACAAATTGTTAAAAATAACTGAAAAAATATCATTAAAAAATTCAAAATTTAAGGAGTTTCTCATGAACCCAGTTACACCATAAACGTTTAAAATGATCACAAAGTGTAATTATAGGTAACTTTTGAATTTTACAAAAATTGAAAAATTAAGAATTTTTCATGTACCGGGGTACACGACAAATTGTTAAAAATAACAGAAAAATATCGTTAAAAAAATTCAAAATTTAAGGAGTTTCTCATGAACCCACGTACACCAGAAATGTTTAAAATGATCACAAAGTGTAATTATAGGCAATTTTTGAATTTTACAAAAATTCAAAAATTAAGAATTTTTCATGTACCGGGGTACACGACAAATTGTTAAAAATAACAGAAAAAAATCGTTAAAAAATTCAAAATTTAAGGAGTTTCTCATGAACCCACGTACACCAGAAATGTTTAAAATGATCACAAAGTGTAATTATAGGTAATTTTTGAATTTTACAAAAATTCAAAAATTAAGAATTTTTCATGTACCGGTTTACACGACAAATTGTTAAAAATAACAGAAAAAATATTATTAAAAAATTCAAAATTTAAGGAATTTCTCATGAATCCAGGTACACCAGAAATGTTTAAAATGATCAGAAAGTGTAATTATAGGTAATTTTTGAATTTTACAAAAATTGAAAAATTAAGAATTTTTCATGTACCGGGGTACACGACAAATTGTTAAAAATAATAGAAAAATATCGTTAAAAAATTCAAAATTTAAGGAGTTTCTCATGAACCCAGGTACACTAGAAATGTTTAAAATGATCAAAAAGTGTAATTATAGGTAATTTAAGAATTTTACAAAAATTCAAAAATTATGATTTTTTCATGTATCCGGGTAGACGAAAAATTATTAAAATATCATTAAAAATTTCAAAATTTAAGGAGTTTCTCATGAACCTAGGTACACCAGAAATGTTTAAAATGATCACAAAGTATAATTATAGGTAATTTTTGAATTTTACAAAAATTCAAAAATTAAGAATTTTTCATGTACCGGGGTACACGACAAATTGTTAAAAATAACAGAAAAAATATCGTTAAAAAATTCAAAATTTAAGGACTTTCTCATGAACCCAGTTACACCAGAAATGTTTAAAATGATCACAAAGTGTAATTATAGGTAATTTTTGAATTTTACAAAAATTGAAAAATTAAGAATTTTTCATGTACCGGGGTACACGACAAATTGTTAAAAATAACAGAAAAATATCGTTAAAAAATTCAAAATTTAAGGAGTTTCTCATGAACCCACGTACACCAGAAATGTTTATAATGATCTCAAAGTGTAATTATAGGTAATTTTTGAATTTTACAAAAATTCAAAAATTAAGAATTTTTCATGTACCGGGGTACACGACAAATTGTTAAAAATAACAGAAAAAATATCGTTAAAAAATTCAAAATTTAAGGACTTTCTCATGAACCCAGTTACACCAGAAATGTTTAAAATGATCACAAAGTGTAATTATAGGTAATTTTTGAATTTTACAAAAATTGAAAAATTAAGAATTTTTCATGTACCGGGGTACACAACAAATTGTTAAAAATAACAGAAAAATATCGTTAAAAAATTCAAAATTTAAGGAGTTTCTCATGAACCCACGTACACCAGAAATGTTTAAAATGATCACAAAGTGTAATTATAGGTAATTTTTGAATTTTACAAAAATTCAAAAATTAAGAATTTTTCATGTACCGGGGTACACGACAAATTGTTAAAAATAACAAAAAAATATCATTAAAAAAATTCAAAATGTAAGGAGTTTCTCATGAACCTAGGTACACCAGAAATGTTTAAAATGATCACAAAGTGTAATTATAGGTAATTTTTGAATTTTACAAAAATTCAAAAATTAAGAATTTTTCATATACCGGGGTACACGACAAATTGTTAAAAATAACAGAAAAAATATCGTTAAAAAATTAAAAATTTAAAGAGTTTCTCATGAACCCAGGTACACCAGAAATGTTTAAAATGATCACAAAGTGTAATTATAGGTTATTTTTGAATTTTACAAAAATTCAAAAATTAAGAATTTTTCATGTACCGGGGTACACGACAAATTGTTAAAAATAACTGAAAAAATATCATTAAAAAATTCAAAATTTAAGGAGTTTCTCATGAACCCAGTTACACCATAAACGTTTAAAATGATCACAAAGTGTAATTATTGGTAACTTTTGAATTTTACAAAAATTGAAAAATTAAGAATTTTTCATGTACCGGGGTACACGACAAATTGTTAAAAATAACAGAAAAATATCGTTAAAAAAATTCAAAATTTAAGGAGTTTCTCATGAACCCACGTACACCAGAAATGTTTAAAATGATCACAAAGTGTAAGTATAGGCAATTTTTGAATTTTACAAAAATTCAAAAATTAAGAATTTTTCATGTACCGGGGTACACGACAAATTGTTAAAAATAACAGAAAAAAATCGTTAAAAAATTCAAAATTTAAGGAGTTTCTCATGAACCCACGTACACCAGAAATGTTTAAAATGATCACAAAGTGTAATTATAGGTAATTTTTGAATTTTACAAAAATTCAAAAATTAAGAATTTTTCATGTACCGGTTTACACGACAAATTGTTAAAAATAACAGAAAAAATATTATTAAAAAATTCAAAATTTAAGGAATTTCTCATGAACCCAGGTACACCAGAAATGTTTAAAATGATCAGAAAGTGTAATTATAGGTAATTTTTGAATTTTACAAAAATTGAAAAATTAAGAATTTTTCATGTACCGGGGTACACGACAAATTGTTAAAAATAATAGAAAAATATCGTTAAAAAATTCAAAATTTAAGGAGTTTCTCATGAACCCAGGTACACTAGAAATGTTTAAAATGATCAAAAAGTGTAATTATAGGTAATTTAAGAATTTTACAAAAATTCAAAAATTATGATTTTTTCATGTATCCGGGTACACGAAAAATTGTTAAAATATCATTAAAAATTTCAAAATTTAAGGAGTTTCTCATGAACCCAGGTACACCAGAAATGTTTAAAATGATCACAAAGTATAATTATAGGTAATTTTTGAATTTTACAAAAATTCAAAAATTAAGAATTTTTCATGTACCGGGGTACACGACAAATTGTTAAAAATAACAGAAAAAATATCGTTAAAAAATTAAAAATTTAAAAAGTTTCTCATGAACCCAGGTACTCCAGAAATGTTTAAAATGATCACAAAGTGTAATTATAGGTTATTTTTGAATTTTACAAAAATTCAAAAATTAAGAATTTTTCATGTACCGGGGTACACGACAAATTGTTAAAAATAACTGAAAAAATATCATTAAAAAATTCAAAATTTAAGGAGTTTCTCATGAACCCAGTTACACCATAAATGTTTAAAATGATCACAAAGTGTAACTATAGGTAACTTTTGAATTTTAAAAAAATTGAAAAATTAAGAATTTTTCATGTACCGGGGTACACGACAAATTGTTAAAAATAACAGAAAAATATCGTTAAAAAAATTCAAAATTTAAGGAGTTTCTCATGAACTCAGGTACACCAGAAATGTTTAAAATGATCACAAAGTGTCATTATAGAAAATTTATGAATTTTACAAAAATTCAAAAATTATGATTTTTTCATGTATCCGGGTACACGAAAAATTGTTAAAATATCATTAAAAATTTCAAAATTTAAGGAATTTCTCATGAACCCAGGTACACTATAAATGTTTAAAATGATCACAAAGTGAAATTATAGGTAATTTTTGAATTTTACAAAAATTCAAAAAGTAAGAATTTTTCATGTACCGGGATACACGACAAATTGTTAAAAATAATGGTAAAAATATCATTAAAAATTTCAAAATTTAAGTAGTTTCTCATGAACCTAGGTACACCAGAAATGTTTAAAATGATCACAAAGTCTAATAATAGATAATTTTTGAATTTTACAAAAATTCAAAAATTAAGAATTTTGCATGTACCGGGGTACACGACAAATTGTTAAAAATAACATAAAAAATATCATTAAAAAAATTCAAAATTTAAGGAGTTTCTCATGAACCCATGCACACCAGAAATGTTTAAAATAATCACAAAGTGTAATTATAGGTAATTTTTGAATTTTACAGAAATTCAAAAATAAAGAATTTTTCATGTACCAGAGTACATGACAAATTGTTAAAAATAACAAAAAAAATATCATTAAAAAATTCAAAATTTAAGGAGTTTCTCATCAACCCAGGTACACCAAAAATGTTTAAAATGATAACAAAGTGTAATTATATGTAATTTTTGAATTTTACAAAAATTAAAAAATTATGAATTTTGCATGTAACGGGGAACACGACAAATTGTTAAAAATAACAGAAAAAATATCATTAAAAAATTCAAAATTTAAAGAGTTTCTCATGAACCCAGGTATACCAGAAATGTTTTAAAATGATCACAAAGTGTAATTATAGGTAACTTTTTGAATTTTCCAAAAATTCAAAAATTAAGAATTTTTCTTGTACCGGGGTATACGACAAATTGTTAAAAATAACAGAAAAAATATCATTAAAAATTCAAATTTAAGGAGTTTCTCATGAACCCAGGTACACCAGAAATGTTTAAAATGATCACAAAGTGTAATTATAGGTAATTTTTGAATTTTACAAAAATTCAAAAATTAATAATTTTTCATGTACCGGGGTACACGACAAATTGTTAAAAATAACAGAAAAAATATCATTACAACATTCAAAATTTAAGGATTTTATCATGAACCCAGGTACACCAGAAATGTTGAAAATGATCACAAAGTGTAATTATAGGTAATTTTTGAATTTTACAAAAATTGAAAAATTAAGATTTTTTCATGTACCGGGGTACACGACAAATTGTTAAAAATAACAGAAAAATATCGTTAAAAAATTCAAAATTTAAGGAGTTTCTCATGAACTCAGGTACATCAGAAATGTTTAAAATGATCATAAAGTGTCATTATAGGAAATTTAAGAATTTTACAAAAATTCAAAAATTATGATTTTTTCATGTATCCGGGTACACGACAAATTGTTAAAATATCATTAAAAATTTCAAAATTTAAGGAATTTCTCATGAACCCAGGTACACCAGAAATGTTTAAAATGATCACAAAGTGTAATTATAGGTAATTTTTGAATTTTACAAAAATTCAAAAATTAAGAATTTTTCATATACCAGGGTACACGACAAATTGTTAAAAATAATGGTAAAAATATCATTAAAAATTTCAAAATTTAAGTAGTTTCTCATGAACCCAGGTACACCAGAAATGTTTAAAATGATCACAAAGTCTAATTATAGATAATTTTTGAATTTTACAAAAATTCAAAAATTAAGAATTTTGCATGTAGTGGGGTACACGACAAATTGTTGAAAATAACATAAAAAATATCATTAAAAAAATTCAAAATTGAAGGAGTTTCTCATGAACCCATGTACACCAGAAATGTGTAAAATGATCACAAAGTGTAATTATAGGTAATTTTTGAATTTTACAGAAATTCAAAAATAAAGAATTTTTCATGTAACAGGGTACATGACAAATTGTTAAAAATAACAAAAAAAAAAATATCATTAAAAAATTCAAAATTTAAGGAGTTTCTCATCAACCTAGGTACACCAGAAATGTTTAAAATGATAACAAAGTGTAATTATAGGTAATTTTTGAATTTTACAAAAATTCAAAAATTAAGAATTTTGCATGTACCGGGGTACACGACAAATTGTTAAAAATAACAGAAAAAATATCATTAAAAAATTCAAAATTTAAGGAGTTTCTCGTGAACGCAGGTACACTAGAAATGTTTTAAAACGATCATAAAGTGTAATTATAGGTAATTTTTGAATTTTACAAAAATTCAAAAATTAAGAATTTTTCATGTACCGGGGTATACGACAAATTGTTAAAAATAACAGAAAAAATATCATTAAAAATTCAAAATTTAAGGAGTTTCTCATGAACCCAGGTACACCAGAAATGTTTAAAATGATCACAAAGTGTAATTATAGGTAATTTTGAATTTTACAAAAATTCAAAAATTAATAATTTTTCATGTACCGGGGTACACGACAAATTGATAAAAATAACAGAAAAAATATCATTAAAAAATTCAAAATTTAAGGAGTTTCTCATGAACCCAGGTACACCAGAAATGTTTAAAATGATCACAAAGTGTAATTATAGGTAATTTTTGAATTTTACAAAAATTGAAAAATTAAGAATTTTTCATGTACCGGGATACACGACAAATTGTTAAAAATAACAGAAAAATATCGTTAAAAATTCAAAATTTAAGGAGTTTCTCATGAACCAAGGTACACCAGAAATGTTTAAAATGATCACAAAGTGTAATTATAGGTAATTTAAGAATTTTACAAAAATTCAAAAATTATGATTTTTTCATGTATCCGGGTACACGAAAAATTGTTAAAATATCATTAAAAATTTCAAAATTTAAGAAGTTTCTCATGAACCCAGGTACACCAGAAATGTTTAAAATGATCACAAAGTGTAATTATAGGTAATTTTTGAATTTTACAAAAATTCAAAAATTAAGAATTTTTCATGTACCGGGGTACACGACAAATTGTTAAAAATAATAGAAAATATATCATTTAAAAATTCAAAATTTAAGGAGTTTCTCATGAACCCAGTTACACCAGAAATGTTTAAAATGATCACAAAGTGTAATTATAGGTAATTTTTGAATTTTACAAAAATTCAAAAATTAAGAATTTGGATGTACCGGGGTACACGACAAATTGTTAAAAATAACATAAAAAATATCATTAAAAAAATTCAAAATTTAAGGAGTTTCTCATGAACCCAGGTACACCAGAAATGTTTAAAATTATCACAAAGTGTAATTATAGGTAATTTTTGAATTTTACAGAAATTCAAAAATAAAGAATTTTTCTTGTACCGGGATACATGACAAATTGTTAAAAATAACAAAAAAATATCATTAAAAAATTTAAAATTTAAGGAGTTTCTCATGAATCCAGGTACACCAGAAATGTTTAAAATGATCACAAAGTGTAATTATATGTAATTTTTGAATTTTACAAAAATTCAAAAATTAAGAAATTTGCATGTACCAGGGTACACGACAAATTGTTAAAAATAACAGAAAAATATCATTAAAAAATTCAAAATTTAAGGAGTTTCTCATGAACCCAGGTACACCAGAAATGTTTAAAATGATCATAAAGTGTAATTATAGGTAATTTTTGAATTTTACAAAAATTCAAAAATTAAGAATTTTTCATGTACCGGGGTACACGACAAATTGTTAAAAATAACATAAAAAATATCATTAAAAAATTCAAAATTTAAAGAGTTTCTCATGAACCCAGGTACACCAGAAATGTTTAAAATGATCACAAAGTGTAATTATAGGTTATTTTTGAATTTTACAAAAATTCAAAAATTAAGAATTTTTCATGTACCGGGGTACACGACAAATTGTTAAAAATAACAGAAAAAATATCATTAAAAAATTCAAAATTTAAGGAGTTTCTCATGAACCTAGTTACACCATAAATGTTTAAAATGATCACAAAGTTTAATTATAGGTAACTTTTGAATTTTAGAAAAATTGAAAAATTAAGAATTTTTCATGTACCGGGGTACACGACAAATTGTTAAAAATAACAGAAAAATATCGTTAAAAAAATTCAAAATTTAAGGAGTTTCTCATGAACTCAGGTACACCGGAAATGTTTAAAATGATCACAAAGTGTCATTATAGGAAATTTAAGAATTTTACAAAAATTCAAAAATTATGATTTTTTCATGTATCCGGGTACACGAAAAATTGTTAAAATATCATTAAAAATTTCAAAATTTAAGGAATTTCTCATGAACCCAGGTACACCAGAAATGTTTAAAATGATCACAAAGTGTAATTATAGGTAATTTTAGAATTTTACAAAAATTGAAAAATTAAGAATTTTTCATATACCAGGGTACACGACAAATTGTTAAAAATAATGGTAAAAATATCATTAAAAATTTCAAAATTTAAGTAGTTTCTCATGAACCCAGGTACACCAGAAATGTTTAAAATGATCAGAAAGTCTAATTATAGATAACTTTTGAATTTTACAAAAATTCAAAAATTAAGAATTTTGCATGTACTGGGTACACGACAAATTGTTAAAAATAACATAAAAAATATCATTAAAAAAATTCAAAATTTAAGGAGTTTCTCATGAACCCATGTACACCAGAAATGTGTAAAATGATCACAAAGTGTAATTATAGGTAATTTTTGAATTTTACAGAAATTCAAAAATAAAGAATTTTTCATGTAACAGGGTACATGACAAATTGTTAAAAATAACAAAAAAAATATCATTAAAAAATTCAAAATTTAAGGAGTTTCTCATCAACCCAGGTACACCAGAAATGTTTAAAATGATAGCAAAGTGTAATTATAGGTAATTTTTGAATTTTACAAAAATTCAAAAATTAAGAATTTTGCATGTACCGGGGTACACGACAAATTGTTAAAAATAACAGAAAAAATATCATTAAAAAATTCAAAATTTAAGGAGTTTCTCATGAACCCAGGTACACTAGAAATGTTTTAAAACGATCACAAAGTGTAATTATAGGTAATTTTTGAATTTTACAAAAATTCAAAAATTAAGAATTTTTCATGTACCGGGGTATACGACAAATTGTTAAAAATAACAGAAAAAATATCATTAAAAATTCAAAATTTAAGGAGTTTCTCATGAACCCAGGTACACCAGAAATGTTTAAAATGATCACAAAGTGTAATTATAGGTAATTTTGAATTTTACAAAAATTCAAAAATTAATAATTTTTCATGTACCGGGGTACACGACAAATTGATAAAAATAACAGAAAAAATATCATTAAAAAATTCAAAATTTAAGGAGTTTCTCATGAACCTAGGTACACCAGAAATGTTTAAAATGATCACAAAGTGTAATTATAGGTAATTTAAGAATTTTACAAAAATTCAAAAATTATGATTTTTTCAAGTATCCGGGTACACGAAAAATTGTTAAAATATCATTAAATATTTCAAAATTTAAGTAGTTTCTCTTGAACCCAAGTACACCAGAAATGTTTAAAATGATCACAAAGTGTAATTATAGGTAATTTTTGAATTTTACAAAAATTCAAAAATTAAGAATTTTTCATGTACCGGGGTACACGACAAATTGTTAAAAATAATAGAAAATATATCATTTAAAAATTCAAATTTAAGGAGTTTCTCATGAACCCAGTTACACCAAAAATGTTTAAAATGATCACAAAGTGTAATTATAGGTAATTTTTGAATTTTACAAAAATTCAAAAATTAAGAATTTGGATGTACCGGGGTACACGACAAATTGTTAAAAATAACATAAAAAATATCATTAAAAAAATTCAAAATTTAAGGAGTTTCTCATGAACCCAGGTACACCAGAAATGTTTATAATTATCACAAAGTGTAATAATAGGTAATTTTTGAATTTTACAGAAATTCAAAAATAAAGAATTTTTCTTGTACCGGGATACATGACAAATTGTTAAAAATAACAAAAAAATATCATTAAAAAATTCAAAATTTAAGGAGTTTCTCATGAATCCAGGTACACCAGAAATGTTTAAAATGATCACAAAGTGTAATTATATGTAATTTTTGAATTTTACAAAAATTCAAAAATTAAGAATTTTGCATGTACCGGGGTACACGACAAATTGTTAAAAATAACAGAAAAAATATCATTAAAAAATTCAAAATTTAAGGAGTTTCTCATGAACCCAAGTACACCAGAAATGTTTTAAAATGATCACAAAGTGTAATTATAGGTAATTTTTGAATTTTACAAAAATTCAAAAATTAAGAATTTTTCATGTACCGGGGTACACGACAAATTGTTAAAAATAACAGAAAAAATATCATTAAAAAATTCAAAATTTAAGGAGTTTCTCATGAACCCAGGTACACCAGAAATGTTTAAAATGATCACAAAGTGTAATTATAGGTAATTTTTGAATTTTACAAAAATTCAAAAATTAAGAATTTTTCTTGTATCGGGGTACACGACAAATTGTTAAAAATAACAGAAAAAATATCATTAAAAAATTCAATATTTAAGGAGTTTCTCAAGAACCCAGGTACACCAGAAATGTTTAAAATGATCACAAATTATGATTATAGGTAATTTTTGAATTTTACAAAAATTGAAAAATTAAGAATTTTTCATATACCGGGGTACACGACAAATTGTTAAAAATAACAGAAAAATATCGTTAAAAAATTCAAAATTTAAGGAGTTTATCATGAACCCAGGTACACCAGAAATGTTTAAAATGATCACAAAGTGTAATTATAGGTAATTTAAGAATTTTAGAAAAAATCAAAAATTATGATTTTTTCATGTATCCGGGTACACGAAAAATTGTTAAAATATCATTAAAAAATTCAAAATTTAAGGAGTTTCTCATGAACCCAGGTACACCAGAAATGTTTAAAATGATCACAAAGTGTAATTATAGGTAATTTTTGAGTTTTACAAAAAATGAAAAATTAAGAATTTTTCATGTACCGGGGGTACACGACAAATTGTTAAAAATAACAGAAAAATATCGTTAAAAAATTCAAAATTTAAGGAGTTTCTCATGAACCTAGGTACACCAGAAATGTTTAAAATGATCACAAAGTGTAATTATAGGTAATTTAAGAATTTTACAAAAATTCAAAAATTATGATTTTTTCATGTATCCGGGTACACGCAAAATTGTTAAAATATCATTAAAAATTTCAAAATTTAAGGAGTTTCTCATGAACCCAGGTACACCAGAAATGTTTAAAATGATCACAAAGTGTAATTATACGTAATTTTTGAATTTTACAAAAATTCAAAAATTAAGAATTTTTCATGTACCGGGGTACACGACAAATTGTTAAAAATAATAGAAAAAATATCACTTAAAAATTCAAAATTTAAGGAGTTTCTCATGAACCCAGTTACACCAGAAATGTTTAAAATGATCACAAAGTGTAATTATAGGTAATTTTTGAATTTTACAAAAATTCAAAAATTAAGAATTTGGATGTACCGGGGTACACGACAAATTGTTAAAAATAACATAAAAATATCATTAAAAAAATTCAAAATTTAAGGAGTTTCTCATGAACCCAGGTACACAATAAATGTTTAAAATGATCAAAAAGTGTAATTATAGGTATTTTTTGAATTTTACAGAAATTCAAAAATAAATAATTTTTCTTGTACCGGGATACATGACAAATTGTTAAAAATAACAAAAAAAATATCATTAAAAAATTCAAAATTTAAGGAGTTTCTCATGAATCCAGGTACACCAGAAATGTTTAAAATGATCACAAAGTGTAATTATAGGTAATTTTTGAATTTTACAAAAATTCAAAAATTAAGAATTTTGCATGTAACGGGGTACACGACAAATTGTTAAAAATAACAGAAAAATATCATTAAAAAATTCAAAATTTAAGGAGTTTCTCATGAACCCAAGTACACCAGAAATGTTTAAAATGATCACAAAGTGTAATTATAGGTAATTTTTGAATTTTACAAAAATTCAAAAATTAAGAATTTGGATGTACCGGGGTACACGACAAATTGTTAAAAATAACATAAAAAAAATCATTAAAAAAATTCAAAATTTAAGAAGTTTCTCATGAACCTAGGTACACCAGAAATGTTTAAAATGATCACAAAGTGTAATTATAGGTAATTTTTGAATTTTACATAAATTCAAAAATAAAGAATTTTTCTTGTACCGGGATACATGACAAATTGTTAAAAATAACAAAAAAATATCATTAAAAAATTCAAAATTTAAGGAGTTTCTCATGAATCCAGGTACACCAGAAATGTTTAAAATGATCACAAAGTGTAATTATAGGTAATTTTTGAATTTTACAAAAATTCAAAAATTAAGAATTTTGCATGTACCGGGGTACACGACAAATTGTTAAAAATAACAGAAAAAATATCATTAAAAAATTCAAAATTTAAGGAGTTTCTCATGAACCCAGGTACACCAGAATTGTTTTAAAATGATCACAAAGTGTAATTATAGGTAATTTTTGAATTTTACAAAAATTTAATAATTAAGAATTTTTCATGTACCGGGGTACACGACAAATTGTTAAAAATAACAGAAAAAATATCATTAAAAAATTCAAAATTTAAGGAGTTTCTCATGAACCCAGGTACACCAGAAATGTTTAAAATGATCACAAAGTGTAATTATAGGTAATTTTTGAATTTTACAAAAATTCAAAAATTAAGAATTTTTCATGTACCGGGGTACACGACAAATTGTTAAAATTAACAGAAAAAATATCATTAAAAAATTCAATATTTAAGGAGTTTCTCATGAACCCAGGTATACCAGAAATGTTTAAAATGATCACAAAGTGTGATTATAGGTAATTTTTGAATTTTCCAAAAATTGAAAAATTAAGAATTTTTCATATACCGAGGTACATGACAAATTGTTAAAAATAACAGAAAAATATCGTTAAAAAATTCAAAATTTAAGGAGTTTCTCATGAACCCAGGTACATCAGAAATGTTTAAAATGATCACAAAGTGTAATTATAGGTAATTTTTGAATTTTACAAAAATTCAAAAATTAAGAATTTTTCATGTACCGGGGTACACGACAAATTGTTAAAAATAACAGAAAAAATATCATTAAAAAATTCAATATTTAAGGAGTTTCTCACGAACCTAGGTATACCAGAAATGTTTAAAATGATCACAAAGTGTGATTATAGGTAATTTTTGAATTTTACAAAAATTGAAAAATTAAGAATTTTTCATATACCGAGGTACATGACATATTGTTAAAAATAACAGAAAAATATCGTTAAAAATTCAAAATTTAAGGAGTTTCTCATGAACCCAGGTACACCAGAAATGTTTAAAATGATCACAAAGTGTAATTATAGGTAATTTTTGAATTTTACAAAAATTCAAAAATTGAGAATTTTGCATGTACCGGGGTACACGACAAATTGTTAAAAATAACAGAAAAATATCATTAAAAAATTCAAAATTTAAGGAGTTTCTCATGAACCCAGGTACACCAGAATTGTTTTAAAATGATCACAAAGTGTAATTATAGGTAATTTTTGAATTTTACAAAAATTCAATAATTAAGAATTTTTCATGTACCGGGGTACACGACAAATTGTTAAAAATAACAGAAAAAATATCATTAAAAAATTCAAAATTTAAGGAGTTTCTCATGAACCCAGGTACACCAGAAATGTTTAAAATGATCACAAAGTGTAATTATAGGTAATTTTTGAATTTTACAAAAATTCAAAAATTAAGAATTTTTCATGTACCGGGGTACACGACAAATTGTTAAAAATAACATAAAAAATATCATTAAAAAATTCAATATTTAAGGAGTTTCTCATGAACCCAGGTATACCAGAAATGTTTAAAATGATCACAAAGTGTGCTTATAGGTAATTTTTGAATTTTACAAAAATTGAAAAATTAAGAATTTTTCATATACCGAGGTACATGACAAATTGTTAAAAATAACAGAAAAATATCGTTAAAAAATTCAAAATTTAAGGAGTTTCTCATGAACCCAGGTACACCAGAAATGTTTAAAATGATCACAAAGTGTAATTATAGGTAATTTAAGAATTTTACAAAAATTCAAAAATTATGATTTTTTCATGTATTCGGGTACACGAAAAATTGTTAAAATATCATTAAAAAATTCAAAATTTAAGGAGTTTCTCATGAACCCAGGTACACTAGAAATGTTTAAAATGATCACAAAGTGTAATTATAGGTATTTTTTGAATTTTACAAAAAATGAAAACTTAAGAATTTTTCATGCACCGGGGTACACGACAAATTGTTAAAAATAACAGAAAAATATCGTTAAAAAATTCAAAATTTAAGGAGTTTCTCATGAACCCAGGTACACCAGAAATGTTTAAAATGATCACAAAGTGTAATTATAGGTAATTTAAGAATTTTAGAAAAATTCAAAAATTATGATTTTTTTCATGTATCCGGGTACACTAAAAATTGTTAAAATATCATTAAAAATTTCAAAATTTAAGGAGTTTCTCATGAACCCAGGTACACCAGAAACGTTTAAAATGATCACAAAGTGTAATTATAGGTAATTTTTGAATTTTACAAAAATTCAAAAATTAAGAATTTTTCATGTACCGGGGTACACGACAAATTGTTAAAAATAATAGAAAAATATCATTAAAAAATTCAAAATTTAAGGAGTTTCTCATGAACCCAGTTACACCAGAAATGTTTAAAATGATCACAAAGTGTAATTATAGATAATTTTTGAATTTTACAAAAATTCAAAAATTAAGAATTTTGCATGTACCGGGGTACACGACAAATTGTTAAAAATAACATAAAAATATCATTAAAAAAATTCAATATTTAAGGAGTTTCTCATGAACCCAGGTATACCAGAAATGTTTAAAATGATCACAAAGTGTGATTATAGGTAATTTTTGAATTTTACAAAAATTGAAAAATTAAGAATTTTTCATATACCGAGGTACATGACAAATTGTTAAAAATAACAGAAAAATATCGTTAAAAAATTCAAAATTTAAGGAGTTTCTCATGAACCCAGGTACATCAGAAATGTTTAAAATGATCACAAAGTGTAATTATAGGTAATTTTTGAATTTTACAAAAATTCAAAAATTAAGAATTTTTCATGTACCGGGGTACACGACAAATTGTTAAAAATAACAGAAAAAATATCATTAAAAAATCAATATTTAAGGAGTTTCTCATGAACCTAGGTATACCAGAAATGTTTAAAATGATCACAAAGTGAGATTATAGGTAATTTTTGAATTTTACAAAAATTGAAAAATTAAGAATTTTTCATATACCGAGGTACATGACAAATTGTTAAAAATAACAGAAAAATATCGTTAAAAAATTCAAAATTTAAGGAGTTTCTCATGAACCCAGGTACACCAGAAATGTTTAAAATGATCACAAAGTGTAATTGTAGGTAATTTTTGAATTTTACAAAAATTCAAAAATTAAGAATTTTGCATGTACTGGGGTACACGACAAATTGTTAAAAATAACAGAAAAATATCATTAAAAAATTCAAAATTTAAGGAGTTTCTCATGAACCCAGGTACACCAGAATTGTTTTAAAATGATCACAAAGTGTAATTATAGGTAATTTTTGAATTTTACAAAAATTCAATAATTAAGAATTTTTCATGTACCGGGGTACACGACAAATTGTTAAAAATAACAGAAAAAATATCATTAAAAAATTCAAAATTTAAGGAGTTTCTCATGAACCCAGGTACACCAGAAATGTTTAAAATGATCACAAAGTGTAATTATAGGTAATTTTTGAATTTTACAAAAATTCAAAAATTAAGAATTTTTCATGTACCGGGGTACACGACAAATTGTTAAAAATAACATAAAAAATATCATTAAAAAATTCAATATTTAAGGAGTTTCTCATGAACCCAGGTATACCAGAAATGTTTAAAATGATCACAAAGTGTGATTATAGGTAATTTTTGAATTTTACAAAAATTGAAAAATTAAGAATTTTTCATATACCGAGGTACATGACAAATTGTTAAAAATAACAGAAAAATATCGTTAAATAATTCAAAATTTAAGGAGTTTCTCATGAACCCAGGTACACCAGAAATGTTTAAAATGATCACAAAGTGTAATTATAGGTAATTTAAGAATTTTACAAAAATTCAAAAATTATGATTTTTTTCATGTATCCGGGTACACGAAAAATTGTTAAAATATCATTAAAAATTTCAAAATTTAAGGAGTTTCTCATGAACCCAGGTACACCAGAAATGTTTAAAATGATCACGAAGTGTAATTATAGGTAATTTTTGAATTTTACAAAAATTCAAAAATTAAGAATTTTTCATGTACCGGGGTACACGACAAATTGTTAAAAATAATAGAAAAATATCATTAAAAAATTCAAAATTTAAGGAGTTTCTCATGAACCCAGTTACACCAGAAATGTTTAAAATGATCACAAAGTGTAATTATAGATAATTTTTGAATTTTACAAAAATTCAAAAATTAAGAATTTTGCATGTACCGGGGTACACGACAAATTGTTAAAAATAACATAAAAATATCATTAAAAAAATTCAATATTTAAGGAGTTTCTCATGAACCCAGGTATACCAGAAATGTTTAAAATGATCACAAAGTGTGATTATAGGTAATTTTTGAATTTTACAAAAATTGAAAAATTAAGAATTTTTCATATACCGAGGTACATGACAAATTGTTAAAAATAACAGAAAAATATCGTTAAAAAATTCAAAATTTAAGGAGTTTCTCATGAACCCAGGTACATCAGAAATGTTTAAAATGATCACAAAGTGTAATTATAGGTAATTTTTGAATTTTACAAAAATTCAAAAATTAAGAATTTTTCATGTACCGGGGTACACGACAAATTGTTAAAAATAACAGAAAAAATATCATTAAAAAATCAATATTTAAGGAGTTTCTCATGAACCTAGGTATACCAGAAATGTTTAAAATGATCACAAAGTGTGATTGTAGGTAATTTTTGAATTTTACAAAAATTGAAAAATTAAGAATTTTTCATATACCGAGGTACATGACAAATTGTTAAAAATAACAGAAAAATATCGTTAAAAAATTCAAAATTTAAGGAGTTTCTCATGAACCCAGGTACACCAGAAATGTTTAAAATGATCACAAAGTGTAATTGTAGGTAATTTTTGAATTTTACAAAAATTCAAAAATTAAGAATTTTGCATGTACCGGGGTACACGACAAATTGTTAAAAATAACAGAAAAATATCATTAAAAAATTCAAAATTTAAGGAGTTTCTCATGAACCCAGGTACACCAGAATTGTTTTAAAATGATCACAAAGTGTAATTATAGGTAATTTTTGAATTTTACAAAAATTCAATAATTAAGAATTTTTCATGTACCGGGGTACACGACAAATTGTTAAAAATAACAGAAAAAATATCATTAAAAAATTCAAAATTTAAGGAGTTTCTCATGAACCCAGGTACACCAGAAATATTTAAAATGATCACAAAGTGTAATTATAGGTAATTTTTGAATTTTACAAAAATTCAAAAATTAAGAATTTTTCATGTACCGGGGTACACGACAAATTGTTAAAAATAACATAAAAAATATCATTAAAAAATTCAATATTTAAGGAGTTTCTCATGAACCCAGGTATACCAGAAATGTTTAAAATGATCACAAAGTGTGATTATAGGTAATTTTTGAATTTTACAAAAATTGAAAAATTAAGAATTTTTCATATACCGAGGTACATGACAAATTGTTAAAAAATAACAGAAAAATATCGTTAAATAATTCAAAATTTAAGGAGTTTCTCATGAACCCAGGTACACCAGAAATGTTTAAAATGATCACAAAGTGTAATTATAGGTAATTTAAGAATTTTACAAAAATTCAAAAATTATGATTTTTTCATGTATCCGGGTACACGAAAAATTGTTAAAATATCATTAAAAAATTCAAAATTTAAGGAGTTTCTCATGAACCCAGGTACACCAGAAATGTTTAAAATGATCACAAAGTGTAATTATAGGTACTTTTTGAATTTTACAAAAATTCAAAAATTAAGAATTTTTCATGTACCGGGGTACACGACAAATTGTTAAAAATAATAGAAAAATATCATTAAAAAATTCAAAGTTTAAGGAGTTTCTCATGAACCCAGTTACACCAGAAATGTTTAAAATGATCACAAAGTGTAATTATAGATAATTTTTGAATTTTACAAAAATTCAAAAATTAAGAATTTTGCATGTACCGGGGTACACGACAAATTGTTAAAAATAACATAAAAAATATCATTAAAAAAATTCAATATTTAAGGAGTTTCTCATGAACCCAGGTATACCAGAAATGTTTAAAATGATCACAAAGTGTGATTATAGGTAATTTTTGAATTTTACAAAAATTGAAAAATTAAGAATTTTTCATATACCGAGGTACATGACAAATTGTTAAAAATAACAGAAAAATATCGTTAAAAAATTCAAAATTTAAGGAGTTTCTCATGAACCCAGGTACATCAGAAATGTTTAAAATGATCACAAAGTGTAATTATAGGTAATTTTTGAATTTTACAAAAATTCAAAAATTAAGAATTTTTCATGTACCGGGGTACACGACAAAGTGTTAAAAATAACAGGAAAAATATCATTAAAAAATTCAATATTTAAGGAGTTTCTCATGAACCTAGGTATACCAGAAATGTTTAAAATGATCACAAAGTGTGATTATAGGAAATTTTTGAATTTTACAAAAATTGAAAAATTAAGAATTTTTCATATACCGAGGTACATGACAAATTGTTAAAAATAACAGAAAAATATCGTTAAAAAATTCAAAATTTAAGGAGTTTCTCATGAACCCAGGTACACCAGAAATGTTTAAAAAGATCACAAAGTGTAGTTGTAGGTAATTTTTGAATTTTACAAAAATTCAAAAATTAAGAATTTTGCATGTACCGGGGTACACGACAAATTGTTAGAAATAACAGAAAAATATCATTAAAAAATTCAAAATTTAAGGAGTTTCTCATGAACCCAGGTACACCAGAATTGTTTTAAAATGATCACAAAGTGTAATTATAGGTAATTTTTGAATTTTACAAAAATTCAATAATTAAGAATTTTTCATGTACCGGGGTACACGACAAATTGTTAAAAATAACAGAAAAAATATCATTAAAAAATTCAAAATTTAAGGAGTTTCTCATGAACCCAGGTACACCAGAAATGTTTAAAATGATCACAAAGTGTAATTATAGGTAATTTTTGAATTTTACAAAAATTCAAAAATTAAGAATTTTTCATGTACCGGGGTACACGACAAATTGTTAAAAATAACATAAAAAATATCATTAAAAAATTCAATATTTAAGGAGTTTCTCCTGAACCCAGGTATACCAGAAATGTTTAAAATGATCACAAAGTGTGATTATAGGTAATTTTTGAATTTTACAAAAATTGAAAAATTAAGAATTTTTCATATACCGAGGTACATGACAAATTGTTAAAAATAACAGAAAAATATCGTTAAAAAATTCAAAATTTAAGGAGTTTCTCATGAACCCAGGTACACCAGAAATGTTTAAAATGATCACAAAGTGTAATTATAAGTAATTTAAGAATTTTACAAAAATTCAAAAATTATGATTTTTTCATGTATCCGGGTACACGAAAAATTGTTAAAATATCATTAAAAAATTCAAAATTTAAGGAGTTTCTCATGAACCCAGGTACACTAGAAATGTTTAAAATGATCACAAAGTGTAATTATAGGTAATTTTTGAATTTTACAAAAAATGAAAACTTAAGAATTTTTCATGTACCGGGGTACACGACAAATTGTTAAAAATAACAGAAAAATATCGTTAAAAAATTCAAAATTTAAGGAGTTTCTCATGAACCCAGGTACACCAGAAATGTTTAAAATGATCACAAAGTGTAATTATAGGTAATTTAAGAATTTTACAAAAATTCAAAAATTATGATTTTTTTCATGTATCCGGGTACACGAAAAATTGTTAAAATATCATTAAAAATTTCAAAATTTAAGGAGTTTCTCATGAACCCAGGTACACCAGAAATGTTTAAAATGATCACAAAGTGTAATTATAGGTAATTTTTGAATTTTACAAAAATTCAAAAATTAAGAATTTTTCATGTACCGGGGTACACGACAAATTGTTAAAAATAATAGAAAAATATCATTAAAAAATTCAAAATTTAAGGAGTTTCTCATGAACCCAGTTACACCAGAAATCTTTAAAATGATCACAAAGTGTAATTATAGATAATTTTTGAATTTTACAAAAATTCAAAAATTAAGAATTTTGCATGTACCGGGGTACATGACAAATTGTTAAAAATAACATAAAAAATATCATTAAAAAAATTCAATATTTAAGGAGTTTCTCATGAACCCAGGTATACCATAAATGTTTAAAATGATCACAAAGTGTGATTATAGGTAATTTTTGAATTTTACAAAAATTGAAAAATTAAGAATTTTTCATATACCGAGGTACATGACAAATTGTTAAAAATAACAGAAAAATATCGTTAAAAAATTCAAAATTTAAGGAGTTTCTCATGAACCCAGGTACATCAGAAATGTTTAAAATGATCACAAAGTGTAATTATAGGTAATTTTTGAATTTTACAAAAATTCAAAAATTAAGAATTTTTCATGTACCGGGGTACACGACAAATTGTTAAAAATAACAGAAAAAATATCATTAAAAAATTCAATATTTAAGGAGTTTCTCATGAACCTAGGTATACCAGAAATGTTTAAAATGATCACAAAGTGTGATTATAGGTAATTTTTGAATTTTACAAAAATTGAAAAATTAAGAATTTTTCATATACCGAGGTACATGACAAATTGTTAAAAATAACAGAAAAATATCGTTAAAAAATTCAAAATTTAAGGAGTTTCTCATGAACCCAGGTACACCAGAAATGTTTAAAATGATCACAAAGTGTAATTGTAGGTAATTTTTGAATTTTACAAAAATTCAAAAATTAAGAATTTTGCATGTACCGGGGTACACGACAAATTGTTAAAAATAACAGAAAAATATCATTAAAAAATTCAAAATTTAAGGAGTTTCTCATGAACCCAGGTACACCAGAATTGTTTTAAAATGATCACAAAGTGTAATTATAGGTAATTTTTGAATTTTACAAAAATTCAATAATTAAGAATTTTTCATGTACCGGGGTACACGACAAATTGTTAAAAATAACAGAAAAAATATCATTAAAAAATTCAAAATTTAAGGAGTTTCTCATGAACCCAGGTACACCAGAAATGTTTAAAATGATCACAAAGTGTAATTATAGGTAATTTTTGAATTTTACAAAAATTCAAAAATTAAGAATTTTTCATGTACCGGGGTACACGACAAATTGTTAAAAATAACATAAAAAATATCATTAAAAAATTCAATATTTAAGGAGTTTCTCATGAACCCAGGTATACCAGAAATGTTTAAAATGATCACAAAGTGTGATTATAGGTAATTTTTGAATTTTACAAAAATTGAAAAATTAAGAATTTTTCATATACCGAGGTACATGACAAATTGTTAAAAATAACAGAAAAATATCGTTAAATAATTCAAAATTTAAGGAGTTTCTCATGAACCCAGGTACACCAGAAATGTTTAAAATGATCACAAAGTGTAATTATAGGTAATTTAAGAATTTTACAAAAATTCAAAAATTATGATTTTTTCATGTATCCGGGTACACGAAAAATTGTTAAAATATCATTAAAAAATTCAAAATTTAAGGAGTTTCTCATGAACCCAGGTACACTAGAAATGTTTAAAATGATCACAAAGTGTAATTATAGGTATTTTTTGAATTTTACAAAAAATGAAAACTTAAGAATTTTTCATGTACCGGGGTACACGACAAATTGTTAAAAATAACAGAAAAATATCGTTAAAAAATTCAAAATTTAAGGAGTTTCTCATGAACCCAGGTACACCAGAAATGTTTAAAATGATCACAAAGTGTAATTATAGGTAATTTAAGAATTTTACAAAAATTCAAAAATTATGATTTTTTTCATGTATCCGGGTACACGAAAAATTGTTAAAATATCATTAAAAATTTCAAAATTTAAGGAGTTTCTCATGAACCCAGGTACACCAGAAATGTTTAAAATGATCACAAAGTGTAATTATAGGTACTTTTTGAATTTTACAAAAATTCAAAAATTAAGAATTTTTCATGTACCGGGGTACACGACAAATTGTTAAAAATAATAGAAAAATATCATTAAAAAATTCAAAGTTTAAGGAGTTTCTCATGAACCCAGTTACACCAGAAATGTTTAAAATGATCACAAAGTGTAATTATAGATAATTTTTGAATTTTACAAAAATTCAAAAATTAAGAATTTTGCATGTACCGGGGTACACGACAAATTGTTAAAAATAACATAAAAAATATCATTAAAAAAATTCAATATTTAAGGAGTTTCTCATGAACCCAGGTATACCAGAAATGTTTAAAATGATCACAAAGTGTGATTATAGGTAATTTTTGAATTTTACAAAAATTGAAAAATTAAGAATTTTTCATATACCGAGGTACATGACAAATTGTTAAAAATAACAGAAAAATATCGTTAAAAAATTCAAAATTTAAGGAGTTTCTCATGAACCCAGGTACATCAGAAATGTTTAAAATGATCACAAAGTGTAATTATAGGTAATTTTTGAATTTTACAAAAATTCAAAAATTAAGAATTTTTCATGTACCGGGGTACACGACAAAGTGTTAAAAATAACAGGAAAAATATCATTAAAAAATTCAATATTTAAGGAGTTTCTCATGAACCTAGGTATACCAGAAATGTTTAAAATGATCACAAAGTGTGATTATAGGAAATTTTTGAATTTTACAAAAATTGAAAAATTAAGAATTTTTCATATACCGAGGTACATGACAAATTGTTAAAAATAACAGAAAAATATCGTTAAAAAATTCAAAATTTAAGGAGTTTCTCATGAACCCAGGTACACCAGAAATGTTTAAAATGATCACAAAGTGTAGTTGTAGGTAATTTTTGAATTTTACAAAAATTCAAAAATTAAGAATTTTGCATGTACCGGGGTACACGACAAATTGTTAAAAATAACAGAAAAATATCATTAAAAAATTCAAAATTTAAGGAGTTTCTCATGAACCCAGGTACACCAGAATTGTTTTAAAATGATCACAAAGTGTAATTATAGGTAATTTTTGAATTTTACAAAAATTCAATAATTAAGAATTTTTCATGTACCGGGGTACACGACAAATTGTTAAAAATAACAGAAAAAATATCATTAAAAAATTCAAAATTTAAGGAGTTTCTCATGAACCCAGGTACACCAGAAATGTTTAAAATGATCACAAAGTGTAATTATAGGTAATTTTTGAATTTTACAAAAATTCAAAAATTAAGAATTTTTCATGTACCGGGGTACACGACAAATTGTTAAAAATAACATAAAAAATATCATTAAAAAATTCAATATTTAAGGAGTTTCTCCTGAACCCAGGTATACCAGAAATGTTTAAAATGATCACAAAGTGTGATTATAGGTAATTTTTGAATTTTACAAAAATTGAAAAATTAAGAATTTTACATATACCGAGGTACATGACAAATTGTTAAAAATAACAGAAAAATATCGTTAAAAAATTCAAAATTTAAGGAGTTTCTCATGAACCCAGGTACACCAGAAATGTTTAAAATGATCACAAAGTGTAATTATAAGTAATTTAAGAATTTTACAAAAATTCAAAAATTATGATTTTTTCATGTATCCGGGTACACGAAAAATTGTTAAAATATCATTAAAAAATTCAAAATTTAAGGAGTTTCTCATGAACCCAGGTACACTAGAAATGTTTAAAATGATCACAAAGTGTAATTATAGGTAATTTTTGAATTTTACAAAAAATGAAAACTTAAGAATTTTTCATGTACCGGGGTACACGACAAATTGTTAAAAATAACAGAAAAATATCGTTAAAAAATTCAAAATTTAAGGAGTTTCTCATGAACCCAGGTACACCAGAAATGTTTAAAATGATCACAAAGTGTAATTATAGGTAATTTAAGAATTTTACAAAAATTCAAAAATTATGATTTTTTTCATGTATCCGGGTACACGAAAAATTGTTAAAATATCATTAAAAATTTCAAAATTTAAGGAGTTTCTCATGAACCCAGGTACACCAGAAATGTTTAAAATGATCACAAAGTGTAATTATAGGTAATTTTTGAATTTTACAAAAATTCAAAAATTAAGAATTTTTCATGTACCGGGGTACACGACAAATTGTTAAAAATAATAGAAAAATATCATTAAAAAATTCAAAATTTAAGGAGTTTCTCATGAACCCAGTTACACCAGAAATCTTTAAAATGATCACAAAGTGTAATTATAGATAATTTTTGAATTTTACAAAAATTCAAAAATTAAGAATTTTGCATGTACCGGGGTACATGACAAATTGTTAAAAATAACATAAAAAATATCATTAAAAAAATTCAATATTTAAGGAGTTTCTCATGAACCCAGGTATACCAGAAATGTTTAAAATGATCACAAAGTGTGATTATAGGTAATTTTTGAATTTTACAAAAATTGAAAAATTAAGAATTTTTCATATACCGAGGTACATGACAAATTGTTAAAAATAACAGAAAAATATCGTTAAAAAATTCAAAATTTAAGGAGTTTCTCATGAACCCAGGTACATCAGAAATGTTTAAAATGATCACAAAGTGTAATTATAGGTAATTTTTGAATTTTACAAAAATTCAAAAATTAAGAATTTTTCATGTACCGGGGTACACGACAAATTGTTAAAAATAACAGAAAAAATATCATTAAAAAATTCAATATTTAAGGAGTTTCTCATGAACCTAGGTATACCAGAAATGTTTAAAATGATCACAAAGTGTGATTATAGGTAATTTTTGAATTTTACAAAAATTGAAAAATTAAGAATTTTTCATATACCGAGGTACATGACAAATTGTTAAAAATAACAGAAAAATATCGTTAAAAAATTCAAAATTTAAGGAGTTTCTCATGAACCCAGGTACACCAGAAATGTTTAAAATGATCACAAAGTGTAATTATAGGTAATTTTTGAATTTTACAAAAATTCAAAAATTAAGAATTTTGCATGAACCAGGGTACACGACAAATTGTTAAAAATAACAGAAAAATATCATTAAAAAATTCAAAATTTAAGGAGTTTCTCATGAACCCAGGTACACCAGAATTGTTTTAAAATGATCACAAAGTGTAATTATAGGTAATTTTTGAATTTTACAAAAATTCAATAATTAAGAATTTTTCGTGTACCGGGGTACACGACAAATTGTTAAAAATAACAGAAAAAATATCATTAAAAAATTCAAAATTTAAGGAGTTTCTCATGAACCCAGGTACACCAGAAATGTTTAAAATGATCACAAAGTTTAATTATAGGTAATTTTTGAATTTTACAAAAATTCAAAAATTAAGAATTTTTCATGTACCGGGGTACACGACAAATTGTTAAAAATAACATAAAAAATATCATTAAAAAATTCAATATTTAAGGAGTTTTTCATGAACCCAGGTATACCAGAAATGTTTAAAATGATCACAAAGTGTGATTATATGTAATTTTTGAATTTTACAAAAATTGAAAAATTAAGAATTTTTCATATACCGAGGTACATGAGAAATTGTTAAAAATAACAGAAAAATATCGTAAAAAAATTCAAAATTTAAGGAGTTTCTCATGAACCCAGGTACACCAAAAATGTTTAAAATGATCACAAAGTGTAATTATAGGTAATTTAAGAATTTTACAAAAATTCAAAAATTATGATTTTTTCATGTATCCGAGTACACGAAAAATTGTTAAAATATCATTAAAAAATTCAAAATTTAAGGAGTTTCTCATGAACCCAGGTACACTAGAAATGTTTAAAATGATCACAAAGTGTAATTATAGGTATTTTTTGAATTTTACAAAAAATGAAAACTTAAGAATTTTTCATGTACCGGGGTACACGACAAATTGTTAAAAATAACAGAAAAATATCGTTAAAAAATTCAAAATTTAAGGAGTTTCTCATGAACCCAGGTACACCAGAAATGTTTAAAATGATCACAAAGTGTAATTATAGGTAATTTAAGAATTTTACAAAAATTCAAAAATTATGATTTTTTTCATGTATCCGGGTACACGAAAAATTGTTAAAATATCATTAAAAAATTCAAAATTTAAGGAGTTTCTCATGAACCCAGGTACACCAGAAATGTTTAAAATGATCACAAAGTGTAATTATAGGTAATTTTTGAATTTTACAAAAATTCAAAAATTAAGAATTTTTCATGTACCGGGGTACACGACAAATTGTTAAAAATAATAGAAAAATATCATTAAAAAATTCAAAATTTAAGGAGTTTCTCATGAACCCAGTTACACCAGAAATGTTTAAAATGATCACAAAGTGTAATTATAGATAATTTTTGAATTTTACAAAAATTCAAAAATTAAGAATTTTGCATGTACCGGGGTACACGACAAATTGTTAAAAATAACATAAAAAATATCATTAAAAAAATTCAATATTTAAGGAGTTTCTCATGAACCCACGTATACCAGAAATGTTTAAAATGATCACAAAGTGTGATTATAGGTAATTTTTGAATTTTACAAAAATTGAAAAATTAAGAATTTTTCATATACCGAGGTACATGACAAATTGTTAAAAATAACAGAAAAATATCGTTAAAAAATTCAAAATTTAAGGAGTTTCTCATGAACCCAGGTACATCAGAAATGTTTAAAATGATCACAAAGTGTAATTATAGGTAATTTTTGAATTTTACAAAAATTCAAAAATTAATAATTTTTCATGTACCGGGGTACACGACAAATTGTTAAAAATAACAGAAACATATCATTAAAAAATTCAAAATTTAAGGAGTTTCTCATGAACCCAGGTACACCAGAATTGTTTTAAAATGATCACAAAGTGTAATTATATGTAATTTTTGAATTTTACAAAAATTCAATAATTAAGAATTTTTCATGTACCGGGGTACACGACAAATTGTTAAAAATAACAGAAAAAATATCATTAAAAAATTCCAAATTTAAGGAGTTTCTCATGAACCCAGGTACACAAAAAATGTTTAAAATGATCACAAAGTGTAATTATAGGTAGTTTTTGAATTTTACAAAAATTCTAAAATTAAGAATTTTTCATGTACCGGGGTACACGACAAATTGTTAAAAATAACATAAAAAATATCATTAAAAAATTCAATATTTAAGGAGTTTCTCATGAACCCAGGTATACCAGAAATGTTTAAAATGATCACAAAGTGTGATTATAGGTAATTTTTGAATTTTACAAAAATTGAAAAATTAAGAATTTTTCATGTACCGGGGTACACGACAAATTGTTAAAAATAACAGAAAAATATCGTTAAAAAATTCAAAATTTAAGGAGTTTCTCATGAACCCAGGTACACCAGAAATGTTTAAAATGATCACAAAGTGTAATTATAGGTAATTTAAGAATTTTACAAAAATTCAAAAATTATGATTTTTTTCATGTATCCGGGTACACGAAAAATTGTTAAAATATCATTAAAAATTTCAAAATTTAAGGAGTTTCTCATGAACCCAGGTACACCAGAATTGTTTTAAAATGATCACAAAGTGTAATTATAGGTAATTTTTGAATTTTACAAAAATTCAAAAATTAAGAATTTTTCATGTACCGGGGTACACGACAAATTGTTAAAAATAACAGAAAAAATATCATTAAAAAATTCAAAATTTAAGGAGTTTCTCATGAACCCAGGTACACCAGAAATGTTTAAAATGATCACAAAGTGTAATTATAGGTAATTTTTGAATTTTACAAAAATTCAAAAATTAAGAATTTTTCATGTACCGGGGTACACGACAAATTGTTAAAAATAACATAAAAAATATCATTAAAAAAATCAATATTTTAAGGAGTTTCTCATGAACCCAGGTATACCAGAAATGTTTAAAATGATCACAAAGTGTGATTATAGGTAATTTTTGAATTTTACAAAAATTGAAAAATTAAGAATTTTTCATATACCGAGGTACATGACAAATTGTTAAAAATAACAGAAAAATATCGTTAAAAAATTCAAAATTTAAGGAGTTTCTCATGAACCCAGGTACACCAGAAATGTTTAAAATGATCACAAAGTGTAATTATAGGTAATTTAAGAATTTTACAAAAATTCAAAAATTATGATTTTTTCATGTATCCGGGTACACGAAAAATTGTTAAAATATCATTAAAAAATTCAAAATTTAAGGAGTTTCTCATGAACCCAGGTACACTAGAAATGTTTAAAATGATCACAAAGTGTAATTATAGGTAATTTTTGAATTTTACAAAAAATGAAAACTTAAGAATTTTTCATGTACCGGGGTACACGACAAATTGTTAAAAATAACAGAAAAATATCGTTAAAAAAATTCAAAATTTAAGGAGTTTCTCATGAACCCAGGTACACCAGAAATGTTTAAAATGATCACAAACTGTAATTATAGGTAATTTAAGAATTTTACAAAAATTCAAAAATTATGATTTTTTCATGTATCCGGGTACACGAAAAATTGTTAAAATATCATTAAAAATTTCAAAATTTAAGGAGTTTCTCATGAACCCAGGTACACCAGAAATGTTTAAAATGATCACAAAGTGTAATTATAGGTAATTTTTGAATTTTACAAAAATTCAAAAATTAAGAATTTTTCATGTACCGGGGTACACGACAAATTGTTAAAAATAATAGAAAAATATCATTAAAAAATTCAAAATTTAAGGAGTTTCTCATGAACCCAGTTACACCAGAAATGTTTAAAATGATCACAAAGTGTAATTATAGATAATTTTTGAATTTTACAAAAATTCAAATATTAAGAATTTTGCATGTACCGGGGTACACGACAAATTGTTAAAAATAACATAAAAAATATCATTAAAAAAATTCAATATTTAAGGAGTTTCTCATGAACCCAGGTATACCAGAAATGTTTAAAATGATCACAAAGTGTGATTATAGGTAATTTTTGAATTTTACAAAAATTGAAAAATTAAGAATTTTTCATATACCGAGGTACATGACAAATTGTTAAAAATAACAGAAAAATATCGTTAAAAAATTCAAAATTTAAGGAGTTTCTCATGAACCCAGGTACATCAGAAATGTTTAAAATGATCACAAAGTGTAATTATAGGTAATTTTTGAATTTTACAAAAATTCAAAAATTAAGAATTTTTCATGTACCGGGGTACACGACAAATTGTTAAAAATAACAGAAAAAATATCATTAAAAAATTCAATATTTAAGGAGTTTCTCATGAACCTAGGTATACCAGAAATGTTTAAAATGATCACAAAGTGTGATTATAGGTAATTTTTGAATTTTACAAAAATTGAAAAATTAAGAATTTTTCATATACCGAGGTACATGACAAATTGTTAAAAATAACAGAAAAATATCGTTAAAAAATTCAAAATTTAAGGAGTTTCTCATGAACCCAGGTACACCAGAAATGTTTAAAATGATCACAAAGTGTAATTATAGGTAATTTTTGAATTTTACAAAAATTCAAAAATTAAGAATTTTGCATGTACCGGGGTACACGACAAATTGTTAAAAATAACAGAAAAATATCATTAAAAAATTCAAAATTTAAGGAGTTTCTCATGAACCCAGGTACACCAGAATTGTTTTAAAATGATCACAAAGTGTAATTATAGGTAATTTTTGAATTTTACAAAAATTCAATAATTAAGAATTTTTCATGTACCGGGGTACACGACAAATTGTTAAAAATAACAGAAAAATATCATTAAAAAATTCAAAATTTAAGAAGTTTCTCATGAACCCAGGTACACCAGAAATGTTTAAAATGATTACAAAGTGTAATTATAGGTAATTTTTGAATTTTACAAAAATTCAAAAATTAAGAATTTTTCATGTACCGGGGTACACGACAAATTGTTAAAAATAACATA
This sequence comes from Cichorium intybus, assembly GCA_023525715.1. Classification (NCBI taxonomy): domain Eukaryota; kingdom Viridiplantae; phylum Streptophyta; class Magnoliopsida; order Asterales; family Asteraceae; genus Cichorium; species Cichorium intybus. The sequence continues at coordinate 117,629,559 of CM042015.1, forward strand.
AAAAATATCATTAAAAAATTCAATATTTAAGGAGTTTCTCATGAACCCAGATATACCAGAAATGTTTAAAATGATCACAAAGTGTGATTATAGGTAATTTTTGAATTTTACAAAAATTGAAAAATTAAGAATTTTTCATATACCGAGGTACATGACAAATTGTTAAAAATAACAGAAAAATATCGTTAAAAAATTCAAAATTTAAGGAGTTTCTCATGAACCCAGGTACACCAGAAATGTTTAAAATGATCACAAAGTGTAATTATAGGTAATTTAAGAATTTTACAAAAATTAAAAAATTATGATTTTTTCATGTATCCGGGTACACGAAAAATTGTTAAAATATCATTAAAAAATTCAAAATTTAAGGAGTTTCTCATGAACCCAGGTACACTAGAAATGTTTAAAATGATCACAAAGTGTAATTATAGGTAATTTTTGAATTTTACAAAAAATGAAAACTTAAGAATTTTTCATGTACCGGGGTACACGACAAATTGTTAAAAATAACAGAAAAATATCGTTAAAAAATTCAACATTTAAGGAGTTTCTCATGAACCCAGGTACACCAGAAATGTTTAAAATGATCACAAAGTGTAATTATAGGTAATTTAAGAATTTTACAAAAATTCAAAAATTATGATTTTTTTCATGTATCCGGGTACACGAAAAATTGTTAAAATATCATTAAAAATTTCAAAATTTAAGGAGTTTCTCATGAACCCAGGTACACCAGAAATGTTTAAAATGATCACAAAGTGTAATTATAGGTAATTTTTGAATTTTACAAAAATTCAAAAATTAAGAAATTTTCATGTACCGGGGTACACGACAAATTGTTAAAAATAATAGAAAAATATCATTAAAAAATTCAAAATTTAAGGAGTTTCTCATGAACCCAGTTACACCAGAAATGTTTAAAATGATCACAAAGTGTAATTATAGATAATTTTTGAATTTTACAAAAATTCAAATATTAAGAATTTTGCATGTACCGGGGTACACGACAAATTGTTAAAAATAACATTAAAAATATCATTAAAAAAATTCAATATTTAAGGAGTTTCTCATGAACCCAGGTATACCAGAAATGTTTAAAATGATCACAAATTGTGATTATAGGTAATTTTTGAATTTTACAAAAATTGAAAAATTAAGAATTTTTCATATACCGAGGTACATGACAAATTGTTAAAAATAACAGAAAAATATCGTTAAAAAATTCAAAATTTAAGGAGTTTCTCATGAACCCAGGTACATCAGAAATGTTTAAAATGATCACAAAGTGTAATTATAGGTAATTTTTGAATTTTACAAAAATTCAAAAATTAAGAATTTTTCATGTACCGGGGTACACGACAAATTGTTAAAAATAACAGAAAAATATCATTAAAAAATTCAATATTTAAGGAGTTTCTCATGAACCTAGGTATACCAGAAATGTTTAAAATGATCACAAAGTGTGATTATAGGTAATTTTTGAATTTTACAAAAATTGAAAAATTAAGAATTTTTCATATACCGAGGTACATGACAAATTGTTAAAAATAACAGAAAAATATCGTTAAAAAATTCAAAATTTAAGGAGTTTCTCATGAACCCAGGTACACCAGAAATGTTTAAAATGATCACAAAGTGTAATTATAGGTAATTTTTGAATTTTACAAAAATTCAAAAATTAAGAATTTTGCATGTACCGGGGTACACGACAAATTGTTAAAAATAACAGAAAAATATCATTAAAAAATTCAAAATTTAAGGAGTTTCTCATGAACCCAGGTACACCAGAATTGTTTTAAAATGATCACAAAGTGTAATTATAGGTAATTTTTGAATTTTACAAAAATTCAATAATTAAGAATTTTTCATGTACCGGGGTACACGACAAATTGTTAAAAATAACAGAAAAAATATCATTAAAAAATTCAAAATTTAAGGAGTTTCTCATGAACCCAGGTACACCAGAAATGTTTAAAATGATCACAAAGTGTAATTATAGGTAATTTTTGAATTTTACAAAAATTCAAAAATTAAGAATTTTTCATGTACCGGGGTACACGACAAATTGTTAAAAATAACATAAAAAATATCATTAAAAAATTCAATATTTCAGGAGTTTCTCATGAACCAAGGTATACCAGAAATGTTTAAAATGATCACAAAGTGTGATTATAGGTAATTTTTGAATTTTACAAAAATTGAAAAATTAAGAATTTTTCATATACCGAGGTACATGACAAATTGTTAAAAATAACAGAAAAATATCGTTAAAAAATTCAAAATTTAAGGAGTTTCTCATGAACCCAAGTACACCAGAAATGTTTAAAATGATCACAAAGTGTAATTATAGGTAATTTAAGAATTTTACAAAAATTCAAAAATTATGATTTTTTCATGTATCCGGGTACACGAAAAATTGTTAAAATATCATTAAAAAATTCAAAATTTAAGGAGTTTCTCATGAACCCAGGTACACTAGAAATGTTTAAAATGATCACAAAGTGTAATTATAGGTAATTTTTGAATTTTACAAAAAATGAAAACTTAAGAATTTTTCATGTACCGGGGTACACGACAAATTGTTAAAAATAACAGAAAAATATCGTTAAAAAATTCAAAATTTAAGGAGTTTCTCATGAACCCAGGTACACCAGAAATGTTTAAAATGATCACAAAGTGTAATTATAGGTAATTTAAGAATTTTACAAAAATTCAAAAATTATGATTTTTTTCATGTATCCGGGTACACGAAAAATTGTTAAAATATCATTAAAAATTTCAAAATTTAAGGAGTTTCTCATGAACCCAGGTACACCAGAAATGTTTAAAATGATCACAAAGTGTAATTATAGGTAATTTTTGAATTTTACAAAAATTCAAAAATTAAGAATTTTTCATGTACCGGGGTACACGACAAATTGTTAAAAATAATAGAAAAATATCATTAAAAAATTCAAAATTTAAGGAGTTTCTCATGAACCCAGTTACACCAGAAATGTTTAAAATGATCACAAAGTGTAATTATAGATAATTTTTGAATTTTACAAAAATTCAAAAATTAAGAATTTTGCATGTACCGGGGTACACGACAAATTGTTAAAAATAACATAAAAAATATCATTAAAAAAATTCAAAATTTAAGGAGTTTCTCATGAACCCAGGTATACCAGGAATGTTTAAAATGATCACAAAGTGTAATTATAGGTAATTTTTTAATTTTACAGAAATTCAAAAATAAAGAATTTTTCATGTACCGGGATACATGACAAATTGTTAAAAATAACAAAAAAAATATCATTAAAAAATTCAAAATTTAAGGAGTTTCTCATGAACCCAAGTACACCAGAAATGTTTAAAATGATCAGAAAGTGTAATTATAGGTAATTTTTGAATTTTACAAAAATTCAAAAATTAAGAATTTTGCATGTACCGGGGTACACCACAAATTGTTAAAAATAACAGAAAAAATATCATTAAAAATTCAAAATTTAAGGAGTTTCTCATGAACCCAGGTACACCAGAAATGTTTTAAAATGATCACAAAGTGTAATTATAGGTAATTTTTGAATTTTACAAAAATTCAAAAATTAAGAATTTTTCATGTATCGGGGTACACGACAAATTGTTAAAAATAACAGAAAAAATATCATTAAAAAATTCAAAATTTAAGGAGTTTCTCATGAACCCAGTTACACCAGAAATGTTTAAAATGATCACAAAGTGTAATTATAGGTAATTTTTGAATTTTACAAAAATTCAAAAATTAAGAATTTTGCATGTACCGGGGTACAAGACAAATTGTTAAAAATAACAATAAAAATATCATTAAAAAATTCAAAATTTAAGGAGTTTCTCATGAACCAAGTTACACCAGAAATGTTTAAAATGTTCACAAAGTGTGATTATAGGTAATTTTTGAATTTTACAAAAATTCAAAAATTAAGAATTTTTCATGTACCGGGCTACACGACAAATTGTTAAAAATAACAAAAAAATATCATTAAAAAAATCAAAATTTAAGGAGTTTCTCATGAACCCAGGTACACCAGAAATGTTTAAAATGATCACAAAGTGTGATTATACGTAATTTTTGAATTTTACAAAAATTGAAAAATTAAGAATTTTTCATATACCGAGGTACATGACAAATTGTTAAAAATAACAGAAATATATCGTTAAAAAATTCAAAATTTAAGGAGTTTCTCATGAACCCAAGTACACCAGAAATGTTTAAAATGATCACAAAGTGTAATTATAGGTAATTTAAGAATTTTACATAAATTCAAAAATTATGATTTTTTCATGTATCCGGGTACACGAAAAATTGTTAAAATATCATTAAAAAATTCAAAATTTAAGGAGTTTCTCATGAACCCAGGTACACTAGAAATGTTTAAAATGATCACAAAGTGTAATTATAGGTAATTTTTGAATTTTACAAAAAATGAAAACTTAAGAATTTTTCATGTACCGGGGTACACGACAAATTGTTAAAAATAACAGAAAAATATCGTTAAAAAATTCAAAATTTAAGGAGTTTCTCATGAACCCAGGTACACCAGAAATGTTTAAAATGATCACAAAGTGTAATTATAGGTAATTTAAGAATTTTACAAAAATTCAAAAATTATGATTTTTTTCATGTATCCGGGTACACGAAAAATTGTTAAAATATCATTAAAAATTTCAAAATTTAAGGAGTTTCTCATGAACCCAGGTACACCAGAAATGTTTAAAATGATCACAAAGTGTAATTATAGGTAATTTTTGAATTTTACAAAAATTCAAAAATTAAGAATTTTTCATGTACCGGGGTACACGACAAATTGTTAAAAATAATAGAAAAATATCATTAAAAAATTCAAAATTTAAGGAGTTTCTCATGAACCCAGTTACACCAGAAATGTTTAAAATGATCACAAAGTGTAATTATAGATAATTTTTGAATTTTACAAAAATTCAAAAATTAAGAATTTTGCATGTACCGGGGTACACGACAAATTGTTAAAAATAACATAAAAAATATCATTAAAAAAATTCAAAATTTAAGGAGTTTCTCATGAACCCAGGTATACCAGGAATGTGTAAAATGATCACAAAGTGTAATTATAGGTAATTTTTTAATTTTACAGAAATTCAAAAATAAAGAATTTTTCATGTACCGGGATACATGACAAATTGTTAAAAATAACAAAAAAAATATCATTAAAAAATTCAAAATTTAAGGAGTTTCTCATGAACCCAGGTACACCAGAAATGTTTAAAATGATCAGAAAGTGTAATTATAGGTAATTTTTGAATTTTAAAAAAATTCAAAAATTAAGAATTTTGCATGTACCGGGGTACACCACAAATTGTTAAAAATAACAGAAAAAATATCATTAAAAATTCAAAATTTAAGGAGTTTCTCATGAACCCAGGTACACCAGAAATGTTTTAAAATGATCACAAAGTGTAATTATAGGTAATTTTTGAATTTTACAAAAATTCAAAAATTAAGAATTTTTCATGTATCGGGGTACACGACAAATTGTTAAAAATAACAGAAAAAATATCATTAAAAAATTCAAAATTTAAGGAGTTTCTCATGAACCCAGTTACACCAGAAATGTTTAAAATGATCACAAAGTGTAATTATAGGTAATTTTTGAATTTTACAAAAATTCAAAAATTAAGAATTTTGCATGTACCGGGGTACAAGACAAATTGTTAAAAATAACAATAAAAATATCATTAAAAAATTCAAAATTTAAGGAGTTTCTCATGAACCAAGTTACACCAGAAATGTTTAAAATGTTCACAAAGTGTGATTATAGGTAATTTTTGAATTTTACAAAAATTCAAAAATTAAGAATTTTTCATGTACCGGGCTACACGACAAATTGTTAAAAATAACAAAAAAATATCATTAAAAAAATCAAAATTTAAGGAGTTTCTCATGAACCCAGGTACACCAGAAATGTTTAAAATGATCACAAAGTGTAATTATAGGTAATTTTTGAATTTTACAAAAATTCAAAAATTAAGAATTTTTCATGTACCGGGGTACACGACAAATTGTTAAAAATAACATAAAAATATCATTAAAAAATTCAATATTTAAGAAGTTTCTCATGAACCCAGGTACACCAGAAATGTTTAAAATGATCACAAAGTGTAATTATAGGTAATTTTTGAATTTTACAAAAATTCAAAAATTAAGAATTTTGCATGTACCGGGGTACACGACAAATTGTTAAAAATAACAGAAAAAATATCATTAAAAAATTCAAAATTTAAGGAGTTTCTCATGAACCCAGGTACACCAGAAATGTTTTAAAATGATCACAAAGTGTAATTATAGGTAATTTTTGAATTTTACAAAAATTCAAAAATTAAGAATTTTTCATGTACCGGGGTACACGACAAATTGTTAAAAATAACAGAAAAAATATCATTAAAAAATTCAAAATTTAAGGATTTTCTCATGAACCCAGGTACACCAGAAATGTTTAAAATGATCACAAAGTGTAATTATAGGTAATTTAAGAATTTTACAAAAATTCAAAAATTAAGAATTTTTCATGTACCGGGGTACACGACAAATTGTTAAAAATAACAGAAAAATATCATTAAAAAATTCAATATTTAAGGAGTTTCTCATGAACCCAGGTACACCAGAAATGTTTAAAATGATCACAAAGTGTGATTATAGGTAATTTTTGAATTTTACAAAAATTGAAAAAGTAAGAATTTTTCATATACCAGGGTACACGACAAATTGTTAAAAATAACAGAAAAATATCGTTAAAAAATTGAAAATTTAAGGAGTTTCTCATTAACCCAGGTACACCAGAAATGTTTAAAATGATCACAAAGTGTAATTATGGGTAATTTAAGAATTTTACAAAAATTCAAAAATTATGATTTTTTCATGTATCCGGGTACACGAAAAATTGTTAAAATATCATTAAAAATTTCAAAATTTAAGGAGTTTCTCATGAACCCAGGTACACCCGAAATGTTTAAAATGATCACAAAGTGTAATTATAGGTAATTTTTGAATTTTACAAAAATTCAAAAATTAAGAATTTATCATGTACCGTGCTACACGACAAATTGTTAAAAATAACAAAAAAATATCATTAAAAAAATCAAAATTTAAGGTGTTTCTCATGAACCCAGGTACACCAAAAATGTTTAAAATGATCACAAAGTGTAATTATAGGTAATTTTTGAATTTTACAGAAATTCAAAAATAAAGAATTTTTCATGTACCGGGGTACATGACAAATTGTTAAAAATAAAAAAAAATATCATTAAAAAATTCAAAATTTAAGGAGTTTCTCATGAACCCAGGTACACCAGAAATGTTTAAAATGATCTCAAAGTGTAATTATAGGTAATTTTTGAATTTTACAAAAATTCAAAAATTAAGAATTTTGCATGTACCGGGGTACACGACAAATTGTTAAAAATAATAGAAAAAATATCTTTAAAAAATTCAAAATTTAAGGAGTTTCTCATGAACCCAGTTACACCAGAAATATTTAAAATGATCACAAAGTGTAATTATAGGTAATTTTTGAATTTTACAAAAATTCAAAAATTAAGAATTTTTCATGTACCGGGGTACACGACAAATTGTTAAAAATAACAGAAACAATATCATTAAAAAATTCAAAATTTAAGGAGTTTCTCATGAACCCAGGTACACCAGAAATGTTTAAAATGATCACAAAGTGTAATTATAGGTAATTTAAGAATTTTACAAAAATTCAAAAATTATGATTTTTTTCATGTATCCGGGTACACGAAAAATTGTTAAAATATCATTAAAAATTTCAAAATTTAAGGAGTTTCTCATGAACCCAGGTACACCAGAAATGTTTAAAATGATCACAAAGTGTAATTATAGGTAATTTTTGAATTTTACAAAAATTCAAAAATTAAGAATTTTTCATGTACCGGGGTACACGACAAATTGTTAAAAATAATAGAAAAATATCATTAAAAAATTCAAAATTTAAGGAGTTTCTCATGAACCCAGTTACACCGGAAATGTTTTAAATGATCACAAAGTGTAATTATAGATAATTTTTGAATTTTACAAAAATTCAAAAATTAAGAATTTTGTATGTACCGGGGTACACGACAAATTGTTAAAAATAACATAAAAAATATCATTAAAAAAATTCAAAATTTAAGGAGTTTCTCATGAACCCAGGTATACCAGGAATGTTAAAATGATCACAAAGTGTAATTATAGGTAATTTTTTAATTTTATAGAAATTCAAAAATAAAGAATTTTTCAGTTACCGAGATACATGACAAATTGGTAAAAATAACAAAAATATCATTAAAAAATTCAAAATTTAAGGAGTTTCTCATGAACCCAGGTACACCAGAAATGTTTAAAATGATCAGAAAGTGTAATTATAGGTAATTTTTGAATTTTACAAAAATTCAAAAATTAAGAATTTTGCATGTACCGGGGTACACCACAAATTGTTAAAAATAACAGAAAAAATATCATTAAAAAATTCAAAATTTAAGGAGTTTCTCATGAACCCAGGTACACCAGAAATGTTTAAAATGATCAGAAAGTGTAATTATAGGTAATTTTTGAATTTTACAAAAATTCAAAAATTAAGAATTTTGCATGTACCGGGGTACACCACAAATTGTTAAAAATAACAGAAAAAATATCATTAAAAATTCAAAATTTAAGGAGTTTCTCATGAACCCAGGTACACCAGAAACGTTTTAAAATGATCACAAAGTGTAATTATAGGTAATTTTTGAATTTTACAAAAATTCAAAAATTAAGAATTTTTCATGTATCGGGGTACACGACAAATTGTTAAAAATAACAGAAAAAATATCATTAAAAAATTCAAAATTTAAGGAGTTTCTCATGAACCCAGTTACACCAGAAATGTTTAAAATGATCACAAAGTGTAATTATAGGTAATTTTTGAATTTTACAAAAATTCAAAAATTAAGAATTTTGCATGTACCGGGGTACAAGACAAATTGTTAAAAATAACAATAAAAATATCATTAAAAAATTCAAAATTTAAGGAGTTTCTCATGAACCAAGTTACACCAGAAATGTTTAAAATGTTCACAAAGTGTGATTATAGGTAATTTTTGAATTTTACAAAAATTCAAAAATTAAGAATTTTTCATGTACCGGGCTACACGACAAATTGTTAAAAATAACAAAAAAATATCATTAAAAAAATCAAAATTTAAGGAGTTTCTCATGAACCCAGGTACACCAGAAATGTTTAAAATGATCACAAAGTGTAATTATAGGTAATTTTTGAATTTTACAAAAGTTCAAAAATTAAGAATTTTTCATGTACCGGGGTACACGACAAATTGTTAAAAATAACAGAAAAATATCATTAAAAAATTCAATATTTAAGAAGTTTCTCATGAACCCAGGTACACCAGAAATGTTTAAAATGATCACAAAGTGTAATTATAGGTAATTTTTGAATTTTACAAAAATTCAAAAATTAAGAATTTTGCATGTACCGGGGTACACGACAAATTGTTAAAAATAACAGAAAAAATATCATTAAAAAATTCAAAATTTAAGGAGTTTCTCATGAACCCAGGTACACCAGAAATGTTTTAAAATGATCACAAAGTGTAATTATAGGTAATTTTTGAATTTTACAAAAATTCAAAAATTAAGAATTTTTCATGTACCGGGGTACACGACAAATTGTTAAAAATAACAGAAAAAATATCATTAAAAAATTCAAAATTTAAGGAGTTTCTCATGAACCCAGGTACACCAGAAATGTTTAAAATGATCACAAAGTGTAATTATAGGTAATTTTTGAATTTTACAAAAATTCAAAAATTACGAATTTTTCATGTACCGGGGTACACGACAAATTGTTAAAAATAACAGAAAAATATCATTAAAAAATTCAATATTTAAGGAGTTTCTCATGAACCCAGGTACACCAGAAATGTTTAAAATGATCACAAAGTGTGATTATAGGTAATTTTGTAATTTTACAAAAATTGAAAAAGTAAGAATTTTTCATATACCAGGGTACACGACAAATTGTTAAAAATAACAGAAAAATATCGTTAAAAAATTGAAAATTTAAGGAGTTTCTCATTAACCCAGGTACACCAGAAATGTTTAAAATGATCACAAAGTGTAATTATGGGTAATTTAAGAATTTTACAAAAATTCAAAAATTATGATTTTTTCATGTATCCGGGTACACGAAAAATTGTTAAAATATCATTAAAAATTTCAAAATTTAAGGAGTTTCTCATGAACCCAGGTACACCCGAAATGTTTAAAATGATCACAAAGTGTAATTATAGGTAATTTTTGAATTTTACAAAAATTCAAAAATTAAGAATTTATCATGTACCGTGCTACACGACAAATTGTTAAAAATAACAAAAAAATATCATTAAAAAAATCAAAATTTAAGGTGTTTCTCATGAACCCAGGTACACCAAAAATGTTTAAAATGATCACAAAGTGTAATTATAGGTAATTTTTGAATTTTACAGAAATTCAAAAATAAAGAATTTTTCATGTACCGGGGTACATGACAAATTGTTAAAAATAACAAAAAAATATCATTAAAAAATTCAAAATTTAAGGAGTTTCTCATGAACCCAGGTACACCAGAAATGTTTAAAATGATCACAAAGTGTAATTATAGGTAATTTTTGAATTTTACAAAAATTCAAAAATTAAGAATTTTGCATGTACCGGGGTACACGACAAATTGTTAAAAATAATAGAAAAAATATCTTTAAAAAATTCAAAATTTAAGGAGTTTCTCATGAACCCAGTTACACCAGAAATATTTAAAATGATCACAAAGTGTAATTATAGGTAATTTTTGAATTTTACAAAAATTCAAAAATTAAGAATTTTTCATGTACCGGGGTACACGACAAATTGTTAAAAATAACAGAAACAATATCATTAAAAAATTCAAAATTTAAGGAGTTTCTCATGAACCCAGGTACACCAGAAATGTTTAAAATGATCACAAAGTGTAATTATAGGTAATTTAAGAATTTTACAAAAATTCAAAAATTATGATTTTTTTCATGTATCCGGGTACACGAAAAATTGTTAAAATATCATTAAAAATTTCAAAATTTAAGGAGTTTCTCATGAACCCAGGTACACCAGAAATGTTTAAAATGATCACAAAGTGTAATTATAGGTAATTTTTGAATTTTACAAAAATTCAAAAATTAAGAATTTTTCATGTACCGGGGTACACGACAAATTGTTAAAAATAATAGAAAAATATCATTAAAAAATTCAAAATTTAAGGAGTTTCTCATGAACCCAGTTACACCAGAAATGTTTTAAATGATCACAAAGTGTAATTATAGATAATTTTTGAATTTTACAAAAATTCAAAAATTAAGAATTTTGCATGTACCGGGGTACACGACAAATTGTTAAAAATAACATAAAAAATATCATTAAAAAAATTCAAAATTTAAGGAGTTTCTCATGAACCCAGGTATACCAGGAATGTTTAAAATGATCACAAAGTGTAATTATAGGTAATTTTTTAATTTTACAGAAATTCAAAAATAAAGAATTTTTCAGTTACCGAGATACATGACAAATTGTTAAAAATAACAAAAAAAATATCATTAAAAAATTCAAAATTTAAGGAGTTTCTCATGAACCCAGGTACACCAGAAATGTTTAAAATGATCAGAAAGTGTAATTATAGGTAATTTTTGAATTTTACAAAAATTCAAAAATTAAGAATTTTGCATGTACCGGGGTACACCACAAATTGTTAAAAATAATAGAAAAAATATCATTAAAAAATTCAAAATTTAAGGAGTTTCTCATGAACCCAGGTACACCAGAAATGTTTTAAAATGATCACAAAGTGTAATTATAGGTAATTTTTGAATTTTACAAAAATTCAAAAATTAAGAATTTTTCATGTACCGGGGTACACGACAAATTGTTAAAAATAACAGAAAAAATATCATTAAAAAATTCAAAATTTAAGGAGTTTCTCATGAACCCAGTTACACCAGAAATGTTTAAAATGATCACAAAGTGTAATTATAGCTAATTTTTGAATTTTACAAAAATTCAAAAATTAAGAATTTTGCATGTACCGGGGTACAAGACAAATTGTTAAAAATAACAAGAAAAATATCATTAAAAAAATTCAAAATTTAAGGAGTTTCTCATGAACCAAGTTACACCAGAAATGTTTAAAATGTTCACAAAGTGTGATTATAGGTAAATTTTGAATTTTACAAAAATTCAAAAATTAAGAATTTTTCATGTACCGGGCTACACGACAAATTGTTAAAAATAACAAAAAAATATCATTAAAAAAATCAAAATTTAAGGAGTTTCTCATGAACCCAGGTACACCAAAAATGTTTAAAATGATCACAAAGTGTAATTATAGGTAATTTTTGAACTTTACAGAAATTCAAAAATAAAGAATTTTTCATGTACCGGGGTACATGACAAAATTGTTAAAAATAACAAAAAAATATCATTAAAAAATTCAAAATTTAAGGAGTTTCTCATGAACCCAGGTACACCAGAAATGTTTAAAATGATCACAAAGTGTAATTATAGGTAATTTTTGAATTTTACAAAAATTCAAAAATTAAGAATTTTGCATGTACCGGGGTACACGACAAATTGTTAAAAATAACAGAAAAATATCATTAAAAAATTCAAAATTTAAGGAGTTTCTCATGAACCCAGGTACACCAGAAATGTTTTAAAATGATCACAAAGTGTAATTATAGGTAATTTTTGAATTTTACAAAAATTCAAAAATTAAGAATTTTTCATGTACCGGGGTACACGACAAATTGTTAAAAATAACAGAAAAAATATCATTAAAAAATTCAAAATCTAAGGAGTTTCTCATGAACCCAGTTACACCAGAAATGTTTAAAATGATCACAAAGTGTAATTATAGGTAATTTTTGAATTTTACAAAAATTCAAAAATTAAGAATTTTGCATGTACCGGGGTACAAGACAAATTGTTAAAAATAACAAGAAAAATATCATTCAAAAATTCAAAATTTAAAGAGTTTCTCATGAACCAAGTTACACCAGAAATGTTTAAAATGTTCACAAAGTGTGATTATAGGTAATTTTTGAATTTTACAAAAATTCAAAAATTAAGAATTTTTCATGTACCGGGCTACACGACAAATTGTTAAAAATAACAAAAAAATATCATTAAAAAAATCAAAATTTAAGGAGTTTCTCATGAACCCAGGTACACCAAAAATGTTTAAAATGATCACAAAGTGTAATTATAGGTAATTTTTGAATTTTACAGAAATTCAAAAATAAATAATTTTTCATGTACCGGGGTACATGACAAATTGTTAAAAATAACAAAAAAATATCATTAAAAAATTCAAAATTTAAGGAGTTTCTCATGAACCCAGGTACACCAGAAATGTTTAAAATGATCACAAAGTGTAATTATAGGTAATTTTTGAATTTTACAAAAATTCAAAAATTAAGAATTTTGCATGTACCGGGGTACACGACAAATTGTTAAAAATAACAGAAAAATATCATTAAAAAATTCAAAATTTAAGGAGTTTCTCATGAACCCAGGTACACTAGAAATGTTTTAAAATGATCACAAAGTGTAATTATAGGTAATTTTTGAATTTTACAAAAATTCAAAAATTAAGAATTTTTCATGTACCGGGGTACACGACAAATTGTTAAAAATAACTGAAAAAATATCATTACAAAATTCAAAATTTAAGAAGTTTCTCATGAACCCAGGTACACCAGAAATGTTTAAAATGATCACAAAGTGTAATTATAGGTAATTTTTGAATTTTACAAAAATTCAAAAATTAAGAATTTTTCATGTACCGGGGTACACGACAAATTGTTAAAAATAACAGAAAAATATCATTAAAAAATTCAATATTTAAGGAGTTTCTCATGAACCCAGGTACACCAGAAATGTTTAAAATGATCACAAAGTGTGATTATAGGTAATTTTTGAATTTTACAAAAATTGAAAAAGTAAGAATTTTTCATATACCAGGGTACACGACAAATTGTTTAAAATAACAGAAAAATATCGTTAAAAAATTGAAAATTTAAGGAGTTTCTCATGAACCCAGGTACACCAGAAATGTTTAAAATGATCATAAAGTGTAATTATAGGTAATTTAAGAATTTTACAAAAATTCAAAAATTATGATTTTTTCATGTATCCGGGTACACGAAAAATTGTTAAAATATCATTAAAAATTTCAAAATTTAAGGAGTTTCTCATGAACCCAGGTACACCCGAAATGTTTAAAATGATCACAAAGTGTAATTATAGGTAATTTTTGAATTTTACAAAAATTCAAAAATTAAGAATTTTTCATGTACCGTGCTACAAGACAAATTGTTAAAAACAACAAAAAAATATCATTAAAAAAAATCAAAATTTAAGTTGTTTCTCATGAACCCAGGTACACCAAAAATGTTTAAAATGATCACAAAGTGTAATTATAGGTAATTTTTGAATTTTACAGAAATTCAAAAATAAAGAATTTTTCATGTACCGGGGTACATGACAAATTGTTAAAAATAACAAAAAAATATCATTAAAAAATTCAAAATTTAAGGAGTTTCTCATGAACCCAGGTACACCAGAAATGTTTAAAATGATCCCAAAGTATAATTATAGGTAATTTTTGAATTTTACAAAAATTCAAAAATTAAGAATTTTGCATGTACCGGGGTACACGACAAATTGTTAAAAATAATAGAAAAAATATCTTTAAAAAATTCAAAATTTAAGGAGTTTCTCATGAACCCAGGTATACCAGGAATGTTTAAAATGATCACAAAGTGTAATTATAGGTAATTTTTTAATTTTACAAAAATTCAAAAATAAAGAATTTTTCAGTTACCGAGATACATGACAAATTGTTAAAAATAACAAAAAAAATATCATTAAAAAATTCAAAATTTAAGGAGTTTCTCATGAACCCAGGTACACCAGAAATGTTTAAAATGATCAGAAAGTGTAATTATAGGTAATTTTTGAATTTTACAAAAATTCAAAAATTAAGAATTTTGCATGTACCGGGGTACACCACAAATTGTTAAAAATAACAGAAAAAATATCATTAAAAAAATTCAAAATTTAAGGAGTTTCTCATGAACCCAGGTACACCAGAAATGTTTTAAAATGATCACAAAGTGTAATTATAGGTAATTTTTTAATTTTACAAAAATTCAAAAATTAAGAATTTTTCATGTACCGGGGTACACGACAAATTGTTAAAAATAACAGAAAAAATATCATTAAAAAATTCAAAATTTAAGGAGTTTCTCATGAACCCAGTTACACCAGAAATGTTTAAAATGATCACAAAGTGTAATTATAGCTAATTTTTGAATTTTACAAAAATTCAAAAATTAAGAATTTTGCATGTACCGGGGTACAAGACAAATTGTTAAAAATAACAAGAAAAATATCATTAAAAAATTCAAAATTTAAGGAGTTTCTCATGAACCAAGTTACACCAGAAATGTTTAAAATGTTCACAAAGTGTGATTATAGGTAAATTTTGAATTTTACAAAAATTCAAAAATTAAGAATTTTTCATGTACCGGGCTACACGACAAATTGTTAAAAATAACAAAAAAATATCATTAAAAAAATCAAAATTTAAGGAGTTTCTCATGAACCCAGGTACACCAAAAATGTTTAAAATGATCACAAAGTGTAATTATAGGTAATTTTTGAACTTTACAGAAATTCAAAAATAAAGAATTTTTCATGTACCGGGGTACATGACAAAATTGTTAAAAATAACAAAAAAATATCATTAAAAAATTCAAAATTTAAGGAGTTTCTCATGAACCCAGGTACACCAGAAATGTTTAAAATGATCACAAAGTGTGTAATTATAGGTAATTTTTGAATTTTACAAAAATTCAAAAATTAAGAATTTTGCATGTACCGGGGTACACGACAAATTGTTAAAAATAAGAGAAAAATATCATTAAAAAATTCAAAATTTAAGGAGTTTCTCATGAACCCAGGTACACCAGAAATGTTTTAAAATGATCACAAAGTGTAATTATAGGTAATTTTTGAATTTTACAAAAATTCAAAAATTAAGAATTTTTCATGTACCGGGGTACACGACAAATTGTTAAAAATAACAGAAAAAATATCATTAAAAAATTCAAAATCTAAGGAGTTTCTCATGAACCCAGTTACACCAGAAATGTTTAAAATGATCACAAAGTGTAATTATAGGTAATTTTTGAATTTTACAAAAATTCAAAAATTAAGAATTTTGCATGTACCGGGGTACAAGACAAATTGTTAAAAATAACAAGAAAAAAATATCATTCAAAAATTCAAAATTTAAGGAGTTTCTCATGAACCAAGTTACACCAGAAATGTTTAAAATGTTCACAAAGTGTGATTATAGGTAATTTTTGATTTTTACAAAAATTCAAAAATTAGGAATTTTTCATGTACCGGGCTACACGACAAATTGTTAAAAATAACAAAAAAATATCATTAAAAAAATCAAAATTTAAGGAGTTTCTCATGAACCCAGGTACACCAAAAATGTTTAAAATGATCACAAAGTGTAATTATAGGTAATTTTTGAATTTTACAGAAATTCAAAAATAAATAATTTTTCATGTACCGGGGTACATGACAAATTGTTAAAAATAACAAAAAAATATCATTAAAAAATTCAAAATTTAAGGAGTTTCTCATGAACCCAGGTACACCAGAAATGTTTAAAATGATCACAAAGTGTAATTATAGGTAATTTTTGAATTTTACAAAAATTCAAAAATTAAGAATTTTGCATGTACCGGGGTACACGACAAATTGTTAAAAATAACAGAAAAATATCATTAAAAAATTCAAAATTTAAGGAGTTTCTCATGAACCCAGGTACACTAGAAATGTTTTAAAATGATCACAAAGTGTAATTATAGGTAATTTTTGAATTTTACAAAAATTCAAAAATTAAGAATTTTTCATGTACCGGGGTACACGACAAATTGTTAAAAATAACTGAAAAAATATCATTAAAAAATTCAAAATTTAAGGAGTTTCTCATGAACCCAGGTACACCAGAAATGTTTAAAATGATCACAAAGTGTAATTATAGGTAATTTTTGAATTTTACAAAAATTCAAAAATTAAGAATTTTTCATGTACCGGGGTACACGACAAATTGTTAAAAATAACAGAAAAATATCATTAAAAAATTCAATATTTAAGGAGTTTCTCATGAACCCAGGTACACCAGAAATGTTTAAAATGATCACAAAGTGTGATTATAGGTAATTTTTGAATTTTACAAAAATTGAAAAAGTAAGAATTTTTCATATACCAGGGTACACGACAAATTGTTAAAAATAACAGAAAAATATCGTTAAAAAATTGAAAATTTAAGGAGTTTCTCATGAACCCAGGTACACCAGAAATGTTTAAAATGATCATAAAGTGTAATTATAGGTAATTTAAGAATTTTACAAAAATTCAAAAATTATGATTTTTTCATGTATCCGGGTACACGAAAAATTGTTAAAATATCATTAAAAATTTCAAAATTTAAGGAGTTTCTCATGAACCCAGGTACACCCGAAATGTTTAAAATGATCACAAAGTGTAATTATAGGTAATTTTTGAATTTTACAAAAATTCAAAAATTAAGAATTTTTCATGTACCGTGCTACAAGACAAATTGTTAAAAACAACAAAAAAATATCATTAAAAAAAATCAAAATTTAAGGTGTTTCTCATGAACCCAGGTACACCAAAAATGTTTAAAAAGATCACAAAGTGTAATTATAGGTAATTTTTGAATTTTACAGAAATTCAAAAATAAAGAATTTTTCATGTACCGGGGTACATGACAAATTGTTAAAAATAACAAAAAAAATATCATTAAAAAATTCAAAATTTAAGGAGTTTCTCATGAACCCAGGTACACCAGAAATGTTTAAAATGATCCCAAAGTATAATTATAGGTAATTTTTGAATTTTACAAAAATTCAAAAATTAAGAATTTTGCATGTACCGGGGTACACGACAAATTGTTAAAAATAATAGAAAAAATATCTTTAAAAAATTCAAAATTTAAGGAGTTTCTCATGAACCCAGGTATACCAGGAATGTTTAAAATGATCACAAAGTGTAATTATAGGTAATTTTTTAATTTTACAGAAATTCAAAAATAAAGAATTTTTCAGTTACCGAGATACATGACAAATTGTTAAAAATAACAAAAAAAATATCATTAAAAAATTCAAAATTTAAGGAGTTTCTCATGAACCCAGGTACACCAGAAATGTTTAAAATGATCAGAAAGTGTAATTATAGGTAATTTTTGAATTTTACAAAAATTCAAAAATTATGATTTTTCATGTACCGGGGTACACGACAAATTGTTAAAAATAACAGAAAAAATATCATTAAAAAATTCAAAATTTAAGGAGTTTCTCATGAACCCAGGTACACCAGAAATGTTTAAAATGATCACAAAGTGTAATTATAGGTAATTTTTGAATTTTACAAAAATTCAAAAATTAAGAATTTTTCATGTACCGGGGTACACGACAAATTGTTAAAAATAACAGAAAAATATCATTAAAAAATTCAATATTTAAGGAGTTTCTCATGAACCCAGGTACACCAGAAATGTTTAAAATGATCACAAAGTGTGATTATAGGTAATTTTTGAATTTTACAAAAATTGAAAAATTAAGAATTTTTCATATACCCCGGTACACGACAAATTGTTAAAAATAACAGAAAAATATCGTTAAAAAATTCAAAATTTAAGGAGTTTCTCATGAACCCAGGTACACCAGAAATGTTTAAAATGATCACAAAGTGTAATTATAGGTAATTTAAGAATTTTACAAAAATTCAAAAATTATGATTTTTTCATGTATCCGGGTACACGAAAAATTGTTAAAATATCATTAAAAATTTCAAAATTTAAGGAGTTTCTCATGAACCCAGGTACACCAGAAATGTTTAAAATGATCACAAAGTGTAATTATAGGTAATTTTTGAATTTTACAAAAAATGAAAAATTAAGAATTTTTAATGTACCGGGGTACACGACAAATTGTTAAAAATAACAGAAAAATATCGTTAAAAAATTCAAAATTTAAGGAGTTTCTCATGAACCCAGGTACACCAGAAATGTTTAAAATGATCACAAAGTGTAATTATAGGTAATTTAAGAATTTTACAAAAATTCAAAAATTATGATTTTTTCATGTATCCGGGTACACGAAAAATTGTTAAAATATCATTAAAAATTTCAAAATTTAAGGAGTTTCTCATGAACCCAGGTACACCCGAAATGTTTAAAATGATCACAAAGTGTAATTATAGGTAATTTTTGAATTTTACAAAAATTCAAAAATTAAGAATTTTTCATGTACCGTGCTACAAGACAAATTGTTAAAAATAACAAAAAAATATCATTAAAAAATCAAAATTTAAGGTGTTTCTCATGAACCCAGGTACACCAAAAATGTTTAAAATGATCACAAAGTGTAATTATAGGTAAATTTTGAATTTTACAGAAATTCAAAAATAAATAATTTTTCATGTACCGGGGTACATGACAAATTGTTAAAAATAACAAAAAAATATCATTAAAAAATTCAAAATTTAAGGAGTTTCTCATGAACCCAGGTACACCAGAAATGTTTAAAATGATCACAAAGTGTAATTATAGGTAATTTTTGAATTTTACAAAAATTCAAAAATTAAGAATTTTGCATGTACCGGGGTACACGACAAATTGTTAAAAATAACAGAAAAATATCATTAAAAAATTCAAAATTTAAGGAGTTTCTCATGAACCCAGGTACACTAGAAATGTTTTAAAATGATCACAAAGTGTAATTATAGGTAATTTTTGAATTTTACAAAAATTCAAAAATTAAGAATTTTTCATGTACCGGGGTACACGACAAATTGTTAAAAATAACTGAAAAAATATCATTAAAAAATTCAAAATTTAAGGAGTTTCTCATGAACCCAGGTACACCAGAAATGTTTAAAATGATCACAAAGTGTAATTATAGGTAATTTTTGAATTTTACAAAAATTCAAAAATTAAGAATTTTTCATGTACCGGGGGTACACGACAAATTGTTAAAAATAACAGAAAAATATCATTAAAAAATTCAATATTTAAGGAGTTTCTCATGAACCCAGGTACACCAGAAATGTTTAAAATGATCACAAAGTGTGATTATAGGTAATTTTTGAATTTTACAAAAATTGAAAAAGTAAGAATTTTTCATATACCAGGGTACACGACAAATTGTTAAAAATAACAGAAAAATATCGTTAAAAAATTGAAAATTTAAGGAGTTTCTCATGAACCCAGGTACACCAGAAATGTTTAAAATGATCATAAAGTGTAATTATAGGTAATTTAAGAATTTTACAAAAATTCAAAAATTATGATTTTTTCATGTATCCGGGTACACGAAAAATTGTTAAAATATCATTAAAAATTTCAAAATTTAAGGAGTTTCTCATGAACCCAGGTACACCCGAAATGTTTAAAATGATCACAAAGTGTAATTATAGGTAATTTTGAATTTTACAAAAATTCAAAAATTAAGAATTTTTCATGTACCGTGCTACAAGACAAATTGTTAAAAACAACAAAAAAATATCATTAAAAAAAATCAAAATTTAAGGTGTTTCTCATGAACCCAGGTACACCAAAAATGTTTAAAAAGATCACAAAGTGTAATTATAGGTAATTTTTGAATTTTACAGAAATTCAAAAATAAAGAATTTTTCATGTACCGGGGTACATGACAAATTGTTAAAAATAACAAAAAAAATATCATTAAAAAATTCAAAATTTAAGGAGTTTCTCATGAACCCAGGTACACCAGAAATGTTTAAAATGATCCCAAAGTATAATTATAGGTAATTTTTGAATTTTACAAAAATTCAAAAATTAAGAATTTTGCATGTACCGGGGTACACGACAAATTGTTAAAAATAATAGAAAAAATATCTTTAAAAAATTCAAAATTTAAGGAGTTTCTCATGAACCCAGGTATACCAGGAATGTTTAAAATGATCACAAAGTGTAATTATAGGTAATTTTTTAATTTTACAGAAATTCAAAAATAAAGAATTTTTCAGTTACCGAGATACATGACAAATTGTTAAAAATAACAAAAAAAATATCATTAAAAAATTCAAAATTTAAGGAGTTTCTCATGAACCCAGGTACACCAGAAATGTTTAAAATGATCAGAAAGTGTAATTATAGGTAATTTTTGAATTTTACAAAAATTCAAAAATTATGATTTTTCATGTACCGGGGTACACGACAAATTGTTAAAAATAACAGAAAAAATATCATTAAAAAATTCAAAATTTAAGGAGTTTCTCATGAACCCAGGTACACCAGAAATGTTTAAAATGATCACAAAGTGTAATTATAGGTAATTTTTGAATTTTACAAAAATTCAAAAATTAAGAATTTTTCATGTACCGGGGTACACGACAAATTGTTAAAAATAACAGAAAAATATCATTAAAAAATTCAATATTTAAGGAGTTTCTCATGAACCCAGGTACACCAGAAATGTTTAAAATGATCACAAAGTGTGATTATAGGTAATTTTTGAATTTTACAAAAATTGAAAAATTAAGAATTTTTCATATACCCCGGTACACGACAAATTGTTAAAAATAACAGAAAAATATCGTTAAAAAATTCAAAATTTAAGGAGTTTCTCATGAACCCAGGTACACCAGAAATGTTTAAAATGATCACAAAGTGTAATTATAGGTAATTTAAGAATTTTACAAAAATTCAAAAATTATGATTTTTTCATGTATCCGGGTACACGAAAAATTGTTAAAATATCATTAAAAATTTCAAAATTTAAGGAGTTTCTCATGAACCCAGGTACACCAGAAATGTTTAAAATGATCACAAAGTGTAATTATAGGTAATTTTTGAATTTTACAAAAAATGAAAAATTAAGAATTTTTAATGTACCGGGGTACACGACAAATTGTTAAAAATAACAGAAAAATATCGTTAAAAAATTCAAAATTTAAGGAGTTTCTCATGAACCCAGGTACACCAGAAATGTTTAAAATGATCACAAAGTGTAATTATAGGTAATTTAAGAATTTTACAAAAATTCAAAAATTATGATTTTTTCATGTATGCGGGTACACGAAAAATTGTTAAAATATCATTAAAAATTTCAAATTTAAGGAGTTTCTCATGAACCCAGGTACACCCGAAATGTTTAAAATGATCACAAAGTGTAATTATAGGTAATTTTTGAATTTTACAAAAATTCAAAAATTAAGAATTTTTCATGTACCGTGCTACAAGACAAATTGTTAAAAATAACAAAAAAATATCATTAAAAAATCAAAATTTAAGGTGTTTCTCATGAACCCAGGTACACCAAAAATGTTTAAAATGATCACAAAGTGTAATTATAGGTAATTTTTGAATTTTACAGAAATTCAAAAATAAAGAATTTTTCATGTACCGGGGTACATGACAAATTGTTAAAAATAACAAAAAAAATATCATTAAAAAATTCAAAATTTAAGGAGTTTCTCATGAACCCAGGTACACCAGAAATGTTTAAAATGATCCCAAAGTATAATTATAGGTAATTTTTGAATTTTACAAAAATTCAAAAATTAAGAATTTTGCATGTACCGGGGTACACGACAAATTGTTAAAAATAATAGAAAAAATATCTTTAAAAAATTCAAAATTTAAGGAGTTTCTCATGAACCCAGGTATACCAGGAATGTTTAAAATGATCACAAAGTGTAATTATAGGTAATTTTTTAATTTTACAGAATTTCAAAAATAAAGAATTTTTCAGTTACCGAGATACATGACAAATTGTTAAAAATAACAAAAAAATATCATTAAAAAATTCAAAATTTAAGGAGTTTCTCATGAACCCAGGTACACCAGAAATGTTTAAAATGATCAGAAAGTGTAATTATAGGTAATTTTTGAATTTTACAAAAATTCAAAAATTATGATTTTTCATGTACCGGGGTACACGACAAATTGTTAAAAATAACAGAAAAAATATCATTAAAAAATTCAAAATTTAAGGAGTTTCTCATGAACCCAGGTACACCAGAAATGTTTAAAATGATCACAAAGTGTAATTCTAGGTAATTTTTGAATTTTACAAAAATTCAAAAATTAAGAATTTTTCATGTACCGGGGTACACGACAAATTGTTAAAAATAACAGAAAAATATCATTAAAAAATTCAATATTTAAGGAGTTTCT
Source organism: Cichorium intybus (assembly GCA_023525715.1). Taxonomy (NCBI): domain Eukaryota; kingdom Viridiplantae; phylum Streptophyta; class Magnoliopsida; order Asterales; family Asteraceae; genus Cichorium; species Cichorium intybus. The sequence goes on from CM042015.1 coordinate 117,652,919, forward strand.
CATGAACCCAGGTACACCAGAAATGTTTAAAATGATCACAAAGTGTGATTATAGGTAATTTTTGAATTTTACAAAAATTGAAAAATTAAGAATTTTTCATATACCGGGGTACACGACAAATTGTTAAAAATAAAAGAAAAATATCGTTAAAAAATTCAAAATTTAAGGAGTTTCTCATGAACCCAGGTACACCAGAAATGTTTAAAATGATCACAAAGTGTAATTATAGGTAATTTAAGAATTTTACAAAATTCAAAAATTATGATTTTTTCATGTATCCGGGTACACGAAAAATTGTTATAATATCATTAAAAAATTCAAAATTTAAGGAGTTTCTCATGAACCCAGGTACACCAGAAATGTTTAAAATGATCACAAAGTGTAATTATAGGTAATTTTTGAATTTTACAAAAAATGAAAAATTAAGAATTTTTCATGTACCCGGGGTACACGACAAATTGTTAAAAATAACAGAAAAATATCGTTAAAAAATTCAAAATTTAATGAGTTTCTCATGAACCCAGGTACACCAGAAATGTTTAAAATGATCACAAAGTGTAATTATTGGTAATTTAAGAATTTTACAAAATTCAAAAATTATGATTTTTTTCATGTATCCGGGTACACGAAAAATTGTTAAAATATCATTAAAAATTTCAAAATTTAAGGAGTTTCTCATGAACCCAGGTACACCAGAAATGTTAAAAATGATCACAAAGTGTAATTATAGGTAATTTTTGAAATTTTACAAAAATTAAGAATTTTTCATGAACCAGGGTACACGACAATTTGTTAAAAATAATAGAAAAAATATCATTAAAAAATTCAAAATTTAAGGAGTTTCTCATGAACGCAGTTACACCAGAAATGTTTAAAATGATCACAAAGTGTAATTATAGGTAATTTTTGAATTTTACAAAAATTGAAAAAGTAAGAATTTTTCATATACCAGGGTACACGACAAATTGTTAAAAATAACAGAACAATATCGTTAAAAAAGTGAAAATTTAAGGAGTTTCTCATGAACCCAGGTACACCAGAAATGTTTAAAATGATCACAAAGTGTAATTATAGGTAATTTAATAATTTTACAAAAATTCAAAAATTATGATTTTTTCATGTATCCGGGTACATGAAAATTTGTTAAAATATCATTAAAAATTACAAAATTTAAGGAGTTTCTCATGAACCCAGGTACACCCGAAATGTTTAAAATGATCACAAAGTGTAATTATAGGTAATTTTTGAATTTTACAAAAATTCAAAAATTAAGAATTTTGCATGTACCGGTGTACACGACAAATTGTTAAAAATAATAGAAAAAATATCATTAAAAAATTCAAAATTTAAGGAGTTTCTCATGAACCCAGTTACACCAGAAATGTTTAAAATGATCACAAAGGGTAATTATAGGTAGTTTTTGAATTTTACAAAAATTCAAAAATTAAGAATTTTTCATGTACCGGGGTACACGACAAATTGTTAAAAATAACAGAAAAATATCATTAAAAAATTCAAAATTTAAGGAGTTTCTCATGAACCCAAGTACACCAGAAATGTTTTAAAATGATCACAAAGTGTAATTATAGGTAATTTTTGAATTTTACAAAAATTCAAAAATTATGATTTTTCATGTACCGGGGTACACGACAAATTGTTAAAAATAACAGAAAAAATATCATTAAAAAATTCAAAATTTAAGGAGTTTCTCATGAACCCAGGTACACCAGAAATGTTTAAAATGATCACAAAGTGTAATTATAGGTAATTTTTGAATTTTACAAAAATTAAAAAATTAAGAATTTTTCATGTACCGGGGTACACGACAAATTGTTAAAAATAACAGAAAAAATATCATTAAAAAATTCAAAATTTAAGGAGTTTCTCATGAACCCAAGTACACCAGAAATGTTTTAAAATGATCACAAAGTGAAATTATAGGTAATTTTTGAATTTTACAAAAATTCAAAAATTAAGAATTTTTCATGTACCGGGGTACACGACAAATTGTTAAAAATATCATTAAAAATTCAAAATTTAAGGAGTTTCTCATGAACCCAGGTACGCCAGAAATGTTTAAAATGATCACAAAGTGTAATTATAGGTAATTTTTGAATTTTACAAAAATTCAAAAATTAAGAATTTTTCATGTACCGGGGTACACGACAAATTGTTAAAAATAACAGAAAAAATATCATTAAAAAATTCAATATTTAAGGAGTTTTTCATGAACCCAGGTACACCAGAAATGTTTAAAATGATCACAAAGTGTGATTATACGTAATTTTTGAATTTTACAAAAATTGAAAAATTAAGAATTTTTCATATACCGGGGTACACGACAAATTGTTAAAAATAACAGAAAAATATCGTTAAAAAATTCAAAATTTAAGGAGTTTCTCATGAACCCAGGTACACCAGAAATGTTTAAAATGATCACAAAGTGTAATTATAGGTAATTTAAGAATTTTACAAAAATTCAAAAATTATGATTTTTTCATGTATCCGGGTACACGAAAAATTGTTAAAATATCATTAAAAAATTCAAAATTTAAGGAGTTTCTCATGAACCTAGGTACACCAGAAATGTTTAAAATGATCACAAAGTGTAATTATAGGTAATTTTTGAATTTTACAAAAATTAAGAATTTTTCATGTACCGGGGTACACGACAAATTGTTAAAAATAATAGAAAAAATATCATTAAAAAATTCAAAATTTAAGGAGTTACTCATGAACCCAGTTACACGAGAAATGTTTAAAATGATCACAAAGTGTAATTATAGGTAATTTTTGAATGTTACAAAAATTCAAAAATTAAGAATTTTGCATGTACCGGGGTACACGACAAATTGTTAAAAATAACATAAAAATATCATTAAAAAATTCAAAATTTAAGGAGTTTCTCATGAACCCAGGTACACCAGAAATGTTTAAAATGATCACAAAGTGTAATTATAGGTAATTTTTTAATTTTACAGAAATTCAAAAATAGAGAATTTTTCATGTACCGGGATACATGACAAATTGTTAAAAATAACAAAAAAAATATCATTAAAAATTCAAAATTTAAGGTGTTTCTCATGAACCCAGGTACACCAGAAATGTTTAAAATGATCACAAAGTGTAATTATAGGTAATTTTTGAATTTTACAAAAATTCAAAAATTAAGAATTTTGCATGTACCGGGGTACACGACAAATTGTTAAAAATAATAGAAAAAATATCATTAAAAAAATCAAAATTTAAGGAGTTTCTCATGAACCCAAGTACACCATAAATGTTTTAAAATGTTCACAAAGTGTAATTATAGGTAATTTTTGAATTTTACAAAAATTCAAAAATTAAGAATTTTTCATGTACCGGGGTACACGACAAATTGTTAAAAATAACAGAAAAAATATCATTAAAAAATTCAAAATTTAAGGAGTTTCTCATGAACCCAGGTACACCAGAAATGTTTAAAATGATCACAAAGTGTAATTATAGGTAATTTTTGAATTTTACAAAAATTAAAAAATTAAGAATTTTTCATGTACCGGGGTACACGACAAATTGTTAAAAATAACAGAAAAAATATCATTAAAAAATTCAAAATTTAAGGAGTTTCTCATGAACCCAAGTACACCAGAAATGTTTTAAAATGATCACAAAGTGAAATTATAGGTAATTTTTGAATTTTACAAAAATTCAAAAATTAAGAATTTTTCATGTACCGGGGTACACGACAAATTGTTAAAAATATCATTAAAAATTCAAAATTTAAGGAGTTTCTCATGAACCCAGGTACGCCAGAAATGTTTAAAATGATCACAAAGTAAGTGTAATTATAGGTAATTTTTGAATTTTACAAAAATTCAAAAATTAAGAATTTTTCATGTACCGGGGTACACGACAAATTGTTAAAAATAACAGAAAAAATATCATTAAAAAATTCAATATTTAAGGAGTTTCTCATGAACCCAGGTACACCAGAAATGTTTAAAATGATCACAAAGTGTGATTATACGTAATTTTTGAATTTTACAAAAATTGAAAAATTAAGAATTTTTCATATACCGGGGTACACGACAAATTGTTAAAAATAACAGAAAAATATCGTTAAAAAATTCAAAATTTAAGGAGTTTCTCATGAACCCAGGTACACCAGAAATGTTTAAAATGATCACAAAGTGTAATTATAGGTAATTTTTGAATTTTACAAAAATTCAAAAATTATGATTTTTTCATGTATCCGGGGTACACGAAAAATTGTTAAAATATCATTAAAAAATTCAAAATTTAAGGAGTTTCTCATGAACCTAGGTACACCAGAAATGTTTAAAATGATCACAAAGTGTAATTATAGGTAATTTTTGAATTTTACAAAAATTAAGAATTTTTCATGTACCGGGGTACACGACAAATTGTTAAAAATAATAGAAAAAATATCATTAAAAAATTCAAAATTTAAGGAGTTACTCATGAACCCAGTTACACGAGAAATGTTTAAAATGATCACAAAGTGTAATTATAGGTAATTTTTGAATGTTACAAAAATTCAAAAATTAAGAATTTTGCATGTACCGGGGTACACGACCTAATTGTTAAAAATAACATAAAAATATCATTAAAAAATTCAAAATTTAAGGAGTTTCTCATGAACCCAGGTACACCAGAAATGTTTTAAAATGATCACAAAGTGTAATTATAGGTAATTTTTTAATTTTACAGAAATTCAAAAATAGAGAATTTTTCATGTACCGGGATGACAAATTGTTAAAAATAACAAAAAAAATATCATTAAAAATTCAAAATTTAAGGTGTTTCTCATGAACCCAGGTACACCAGAAATGTTTAAAATGATCACAAAGTGTAATTATAGGTAATTTTGAATTTTACAAAAATTCAAAAATTAAGAATTTTGCATGTACCGGGGTACACGACAAATTGTTAAAAATAATAGAAAAAATATCATTAAAAAATTCAAAATTTAAGGAGTTTCTCATGAACCCAAGTACACCATAAATGTTTTAAAATGTTCACAAAGTGTAATTATAGGTAATTTTTGAATTTTACAAAAATTCAAAAATTAAGAATTTTTCATGTACCGGGGTACACGACAAATTGTTAAAAATAACAGAAAAAATATCATTAAAAAAATTCAAAATTTAAGGAGTTTCTCATGAACCCAGGTACACCAGAAATGTTTAAAATGATCACAAAGTGTAATTATAGGTAATTTTTGAATTTTACAAAAATTAAAAAATTAAGAATTTTTCATGTACCGGGGTACACGACAAATTGTTAAAAATAACAGAAAAAATATCATTAAAAAATTCAAAATTTAAGGAGTTTCTCATGAACCCAAGTACACCAGAAATGTTTTAAAATGATCACAAAGTGAAATTATAGGTAATTTTTGAATTTTACAAAAATTCAAAAATTAAGAATTTTTCATGTACCGAGGTACACGACAAATTGTTAAAAATATCATTAAAAATTCAAAATTTAAGGAGTTTCTCATGAACCCAGGTACGCCAGAAATGTTTAAAATGATCACAAAGTGTAATTATAGGTAATTTTTGAATTTTACAAAAATTCAAAAATTAAGAATTTTTCATGTACCGGGGTACACGACAAATTGTTAAAAATAACAGAAAAAATATCATTAAAAAAATTCAATATTTAAGGAGTTTCTCATGAACCCAGGTACACCAGAAATGTTTAAAATGATCACAAAGTGTGATTATACGTAATTTTTGAATTTTACAAAAATTGAAAAATTAAGAATTTTTCATATACCGAGGTACACGACAAATTGTTAAAAATAACAGAAAAATATCGTTAAAAAATTCAAAATTTAAGGAGTTTCTCATGAACCCAGGTACACCAGAAATGTTTAAAATGATCACAAAGTGTAATTATAGGTAATTTTTGAATTTTACAAAAATTCAAAAATTATGATTTTTTCATGTATCCGGGTACACGAAAAATTGTTAAAATATCATTAAAAAATTCAAAATTTAAGGAGTTTCTCATGAACCTAGGTACACCAGAAATGTTTAAAATGATCACAAAGTGTAATTATAGGTAATTTTTGAATTTTACAAAAATTAAGAATTTTTCATGTACCAGGGTACACGACAAATTGTTAAAAATAATAGAAAAAATATCATTAAAAAATTCAAAATTTAAGGAGTTACTCATGAACCCAGTTACACGAGAAATGTTTAAAATGATCACAAAGTGTAATTATAGGTAATTTTTGAATGTTACAAAAATTCAAAAATTAAGAATTTTGCATGTACCGGGGTACACGACAAATTGTTAAAAATAACATAAAAATATCATTAAAAAATTCAAAATTTAAGGAGTTTCTCATGAACCTAGGTACACCAGAAATGTTTAAAATGATCACAAAGTGTAATTATAGGTAATTTTTGAATTTTACAAAAATTAAGAATTTTTCATGTACCGGGGTACACGACAAATTGTTAAAAATAATAGAAAAAATATCATTAAAAAATTCAAAATTTAAGGAGTTACTCATGAACCCAGTTACACGAGAAATGTTTAAAATGATCACAAAGTGTAATTATAGGTAATTTTTGAATGTTACAAAAATTCAAAAATTAAGAATTTTGCATGTACCGGGGTACACGACCTAATTGTTAAAAATAACATAAAAATATCATTAAAAAATTCAAAATTTAAGGAGTTTCTCATGAACCCAGGTACACCAGAAATGTTTAAAATGATCACAAAGTGTAATTATAGGTAATTTTTTAATTTTACAGAAATTCAAAAATAGAGAATTTTTCATGTACCGGGATACATGACAAATTGTTAAAAATAACAAAAAAAATATCATTAAAAATTCAAAATTTAAGGTGTTTCTCATGAACCCAAGTACACCAGAAATGTTTAAAATGATCACAAAGTGTAATTATAGGTAATTTTTGAATTTTACAAAATTCAAAAATTAAGAATTTTGCATGTACCGGGGTACACGACAAATTGTTAAAAATAATAGAAAAAATATCATTAAAAAATTCAAAATTTAAGGAGTTTCTCATGAACCCAAGTACACCATAAATGTTTTAAAATGTTCACAAAGTGTAATTATAGGTAATTTTTGAATTTTACAAAAATTCAAAAATTAAGAATTTTTCATGTACCGGGGTACACGACAAATTGTTAAAAATAACAGAAAAAATATCATTAAAAAAATTCAAAATTTAAGGAGTTTCTCATGAACCCAGGTACACCAGAAATGTTTAAAATGATCACAAAGTGTAATTATAGGTAATTTTTGAATTTTACAAAAATTAAAAAATTAAGAATTTTTCATGTACCGGGGTACACGACAAATTGTTAAAAATAACAGAAAAAATATACATTAAAAAATTCAAAATTTAAGGAGTTTCTCATGAACCCAAGTACACCAGAAATGTTTTAAAATGATCACAAAGTGAAATTATAGGTAATTTTTGAATTTTACAAAAATTCAAAAATTAAGAATTTTTCATGTACCGGGGTACACGACAAATTGTTAAAAATATCATTAAAAATTCAAAATTTAAGGAGTTTCTCATGAACCCAGGTACGCCAGAAATGTTTAAAATGATCACAAAGTGTAATTATAGGTAATTTTTGAATTTTACAAAAATTCAAAAATTAAGAATTTTTCATGTACCGGGGTACACGACAAATTGTTAAAAATAACAGAAAAAATATCATTAAAAAATTCAATATTTAAGGAGTTTCTCATGAACCCAGGTACACCAGAAATGTTTAAAATGATCACAAAGTGTGATTATACGTAATTTTTGAATTTTACAAAAATTGAAAAATTAAGAATTTTTCATATACCGAGGTACACGACAAATTGTTAAAAATAACAGAAAAATATCGTTAAAAAATTCAAAATTTAAGGAGTTTCTCATGAACCCAGGTACACCAGAAATGTTTAAAATGATCACAAAGTGTAATTATAGGTAATTTTTGAATTTTACAAAAATTCAAAAATTATGATTTTTTCATGTATCCGGGTACACGAAAAATTGTTAAAATATCATTAAAAAATTCAAAATTTAAGGAGTTTCTCATGAACCTAGGTACACCAGAAATGTTTAAAATGATCACAAAGTGTAATTATAGGTAATTTTTGAATTTTACAAAAATTAAGAATTTTTCATGTACCGGGGTACACGACAAATTGTTAAAAATAATAGAAAAAATATCATTAAAAAATTCAAAATTTAAGGAGTTACTCATGAACCCAGTTACACGAGAAATGTTTAAAATGATCACAAAGTGTAATTATAGGTAATTTTTGAATGTTACAAAAATTCAAAAATTAAGAATTTTGCATGTACCGGGGTACACGACAAATTGTTAAAAATAACATAAAAATATCATTAAAAAATTCAAAATTTAAGGAGTTTCTCATGAACCCAGGTACACCAGAAATGTTTAAAATGATCACAAAGTGTAATTATAGGTAATTTTTTAATTTTACAGAAATTCAAAAATAGAGAATTTTTCATGTACCGGGATACATGACAAATTGTTAAAAATAACAAAAAAAATATCATTAAAAATTCAAAATTTAAGGTGTTTCTCATGAACCCAGGTACACCAGAAATGTTTAAAATGATCACAAAGTGTAATTATAGGTAATTTTTGAATTTTACAAAAATTCAAAAATTAAGAATTTTGCATGTACCGGGGTACACGACAAATTGTTAAAAATAATAGAAAAAATATCATTAAAAAATTCAAAATTTAAGGAGTTTCTCATGAACCCAAGTACACCATAAATGTTTTAAAATGTTCACAAAGTGTAATTATAGGTAATTTTTGAATTTTACAAAAATTCAAAAATTAAGAATTTTTCATGTACCGGGGTACACGACAAATTGTTAAAAATAACAGAAAAAATATCATTAAAAAAATTCAAAATTTAAGGAGTTTCTCATGAACCCAGGTACACCAGAAATGTTTAAAATGATCACAAAGTGTAATTATAGGTAATTTAAGAATTTTACAAAAATTCAAAAATTATGATTTTTTCATGTATCCGGGTACACGAAAAATTGTTAAAATATCATTAAAAAATTCAAAATTTAAGGAGTTTCTCATGAACCCAGGTACACCAGAAATGTTTAAAATTATCACAAAGTGTAATTATAGGTAATTTTTGAATTTTACAAAAAATGAAAAATTAAGAATTTTTCATGTACTGGGGTACACGACAAATTGTTAAAAATAACAGAAAAATATCGTTAAAAAATTCAAAATTTAAGGAGTTTCTCATGAACCCAGGTACACCAGAAATGTTTAAAATGATCACAAAGTGTAACTATAGGTAATTTAAGAATTTTACAAAAATTCAAAAATTATGATTTTTTTCATGTATCCGGGTACACGAAAAATTGTTAAAATATCATTAAAAATTTCAAAATTTAAGGAGTTTCTCATGAACCCAGGTACACCAGAAATGTTTAAAATGATCACAAAGTGTAATTATAGGTAATTTTTGAATTTTACAAAAATTAAGAATTTTTCATGTACCGGGGTACACGACAAATTGTTAAAAATAATAGAAAAAATATCATTAAAAAATTCAAAATTTAAGGAGTTACTCATGAACCCAGTTACACGAGAAATGTTTAAAATGATCACAAAGTGTAATTATAGGTAATTTTTGAATGTTACAAAAATTCAAAAATTAAGAATTTTGCATGTACCGGGGTACACGACAAATTGTTAAAAATAACATAAAAATATCATTAAAAAATTCAAAATTTAAGGAGTTTCTCATGAACCCAGGTACACCAGAAATGTTTAAAATGATCACAAAGTGTAATTATAGGTAATTTTTTAATTTTACAGAAATTCAAAAATAGAGAATTTTTCATGTACCGGGATACATGACAAATTGTTAAAAATAACAAAAAAAATATCATTAAAAATTCAAAATTTAAGGTGTTTCTCATGAACCCAGGTACACCAGAAATGTTTAAAATGATCACAAAGTGTAATTATAGGTAATTTTTGAATTTTACAAAAATTCAAAAATTAAGAATTTTGCATGTACCGGGGTACACGACAAATTGTTAAAAATAATAGAAAAAATATCATTAAAAAATTCAAAATTTAAGGAGTTTCTCATGAACCCAAGTACACCATAAATGTTTTAAAATGTTCACAAAGTGTAATTATAGGTAATTTTTGAATTTTACAAAAATTCAAAAATTAAGAATTTTTCATGTACCGGGGTACACGACAAATTGTTAAAAATAACAGAAAAAATATCATTAAAAAAATTCAAAATTTAAGGAGTTTCTCATGAACCCAGGTACACCAGAAATGTTTAAAATGATCACAAAGTGTAATTATAGGTAATTTTTGAATTTTACAAAAATTAAAAAATTAAGAATTTTTCATGTACCGGGGTACACGACAAATTGTTAAAAATAACAGAAAAAATATCATTAAAAAATTCAAAATTTAAGGAGTTTCTCATGAACCCAAGTACACCAGAAATGTTTTAAAATGATCACAAAGTGAAATTATAGGTAATTTTTGAATTTTACAAAAATTCAAAAATTAAGAATTTTTCATGTACCGGGGTACACGACAAATTGTTAAAAATATCATTAAAAATTCAAAATTTAAGGAGTTTCTCATGAACCCAGGTACGCCAGAAATGTTTAAAATGATCACAAAGTGTAATTATAGGTAATTTTTGAATTTTACAAAAATTCAAAAATTAAGAATTTTTCATGTACCGGGGTACACGACAAATTGTTAAAAATAACAGAAAAAATATCATTAAAAAATTCAATATTTAAGGAGTTTCTCATGAACCCAGGTACACCAGAAATGTTTAAAATGATCACAAAGTGTGATTATACGTAATTTTTGAATTTTACAAAAATTGAAAAATTAAGAATTTTTCATATACCGGGGTACACGACAAATTGTTAAAAATAACAGAAAAATATCGTTAAAAAATTCAAAATTTAAGGAGTTTCTCATGAACCCAGGTACACCAGAAATGTTTAAAATGATCACAAAGTGTAATTATAGGTAATTTTTGAATTTTACAAAAATTCAAAAATTATGATTTTTTCATGTATCCGGGTACACGAAAAATTGTTAAAATATCATTAAAAAATTCAAAATTTAAGGAGTTTCTCATGAACCTAGGTACACCAGAAATGTTTAAAATGATCACAAAGTGTAATTATAGGTAATTTTTGAATTTTACAAAAATTAAGAATTTTTCATGTACCGGGGTACACGACAAATTGTTAAAAATAATAGAAAAAATATCATTAAAAAATTCAAAATTTAAGGAGTTACTCATGAACCCAGTTACACGAGAAATGTTTAAAATGATCACAAAGTGTAATTATAGGTAATTTTTGAATGTTACAAAAATTCAAAAATTAAGAATTTTGCATGTACCGGGGTACACGACAAATTGTTAAAAATAACATAAAAATATCATTAAAAAATTCAAAATTTAAGGAGTTTCTCATGAACCCAGGTACACCAGAAATGTTTAAAATGATCACAAAGTGTAATTATAGGTAATTTTTTAATTTTACAGAAATTCAAAAATAGAGAATTTTTCATGTACCGGGATACATGACAAATTGTTAAAAATAACAAAAAAAATATCATTAAAAATTCAAAATTTAAGGTGTTTCTCATGAACCCAGGTACACCAGAAATGTTTAAAATGATCACAAAGTGTAATTATAGGTAATTTTTGAATTTTACAAAAATTCAAAAATTAAGAATTTTGCATGTACCCGGGGTACACGACAAATTGTTAAAAATAATAGAAAAAATATCATTAAAAAATTCAAAATTTAAGGAGTTTCTCATGAACCCAAGTACACCATAAATGTTTTAAAATGTTCACAAAGTGTAATTATAGGTAATTTTTGAATTTTACAAAAATTCAAAAATTAAGAATTTTTCATGTACCGGGGTACACGACAAATTGTTAAAAATAACAGAAAAAATATCATTAAAAAAATTCAAAATTTAAGGAGTTTCTCATGAACCCAGGTACACCAGAAATGTTTAAAATGATCACAAAGTGTAATTATAGGTAATTTAAGAATTTTACAAAAATTCAAAAATTATGATTTTTTCATGTATCCGGGTACACGAAAAATTGTTAAAATATCATTAAAAAATTCAAAATTTAAGGAGTTTCTCATGAACCCAGGTACACCAGAAATGTTTAAAATTATCACAAAGTGTAATTATAGGTAATTTTTGAATTTTACAAAAAATGAAAAATTAAGAATTTTTCATGTACTGGGGTACACGACAAATTGTTAAAAATAACAGAAAAATATCGTTAAAAAATTCAAAATTTAAGGAGTTTCTCATGAACCCAGGTACACCAGAAATGTTTAAAATGATCACAAAGTGTAACTATAGGTAATTTAAGAATTTTACAAAAATTCAAAAATTATGATTTTTTTCATGTATCCGGGTACACGAAAAATTGTTAAAATATCATTAAAAATTTCAAAATTTAAGGAGTTTCTCATGAACCCAGGTACACCAGAAATGTTTAAAATGATCACAAAGTGTAATTATAGGTAATTTTTGAATTTTACAAAAATTAAGAATTTTTCATGTACCGGGGTACACGACAAATTGTTAAAAATAATAGAAAAAATATCATTAAAAAATTCAAAATTTAAGGAGTTACTCATGAACCCAGTTACACCAGAAATGTTTAAAATGATCACAAAGTGTAATTATAGGTAATTTTTGAATGTTACAAAAATTCAAAAATTAAGAATTTTGCATGTACCGGGGTACACGACAAATTGTTAAAAATAACATAAAAATATCATTAAAAAATTCAAAATTTAAGGAGTTTCTCATGAACCCAGGTACACCTGAAATGTTTAAAATGATCACAAAGTGTAATTATAGGTAATTTTTTAATTTTACAGAAATTCAAAAATAGAGAATTTTTCATGTACCGGGATACATGACAAATTGTTAAAAATAACAAAAAAAATATCATTAAAAATTCAAAATTTAAGGTGTTTCTCATGAACCCAGGTACACCAGAAATGTTTAAAATGATCACAAAGTGTAATTATAGGTAATTTTTGAATTTTACAAAAATTCAAAAATTAAGAATTTTGCATGTACCGGGGTACACGACAAATTGTTAAAAATAATAGAAAAAATATCATTAAAAAATTCAAAATTTAAGGAGTTTCTCATGAACCCAAGTACACCATAAATGTTTTAAAATGTTCACAAAGTGTAATTATAGGTAATTTTTGAATTTTACAAAAATTCAAAAATTAAGAATTTTTCATGTACCGGGGTACACGACAAATTGTTAAAAATAACAGAAAAAATATCATTAAAAAAATTCAAAATTTAAGGAGTTTCTCATGAACCCAGGTACACCAGAAATGTTTAAAATGATCACAAAGTGTAATTATAGGTAATTTTTGAATTTTACAAAAATTAAAAAATTAAGAATTTTTCATGTACCGGGGTACACGACAAATTGTTAAAAATAACAGAAAAAATATCATTAAAAAATTCAAAATTTAAGGAGTTTCTCATGAACCCAAGTACACCAGAAATGTTTTAAAATGATCACAAAGTGAAATTATAGGTAATTTTTGAATTTTACAAAAATTCAAAAATTAAGAATTTTTCATGTACCGGGGTACACGACAAATTGTTAAAAATATCATTAAAAATTCAAAATTTAAGGAGTTTCTCATGAACCCAGGTACGCCAGAAATGTTTAAAATGATCACAAAGTGTAATTATAGGTAATTTTTGAATTTTACAAAAATTCAAAAATTAAGAATTTTTCATGTACCGGGGTACACGACAAATTGTTAAAAATAACAGAAAAAATATCATTAAAAAATTCAATATTTAAGGAGTTTCTCATGAACCCAGGTACACCAGAAATGTTTAAAATGATCACAAAGTGTGATTATACGTAATTTTTGAATTTTACAAAAATTGAAAAATTAAGAATTTTTCATATACCGGGGTACACGACAAATTGTTAAAAATAACAGAAAAATATCGTTAAAAAATTCAAAATTTAAGGAGTTTCTCATGAACCCAGGTACACCAGAAATGTTTAAAATGATCACAAAGTGTAATTATAGGTAATTTAAGAATTTTACAAAAATTCAAAAATTATGATTTTTTCATGTATCCGGGTACACGAAAAATTGTTAAAATATCATTAAAAAATTCAAAATTTAAGGAGTTTCTCATGAACCTAGGTACACCAGAAATGTTTAAAATGATCACAAAGTGTAATTATAGGTAATTTTTGAATTTTACAAAAATTAAGAATTTTTCATGTACCGGGGTACACGACAAATTGTTAAAAATAATAGAAAAAATATCATTAAAAAATTCAAAATTTAAGGAGTTACTCATGAACCCAGTTACACGAGAAATGTTTAAAATGATCACAAAGTGTAATTATAGGTAATTTTTGAATGTTACAAAAATTCAAAAATTAAGAATTTTGCATGTACCGGGGTACACGACAAATTGTTAAAAATAACATAAAAATATCATTAAAAAATTCAAAATTTAAGGAGTTTCTCATGAACCCAGGTACACCAGAAATGTTTAAAATGATCACAAAGTGTAATTATAGGTAATTTTTTAATTTTACAGAAATTCAAAAATAGAGAATTTTTCATGTACCGGGATACATGACAAATTGTTAAAAATAACAAAAAAAATATCATTAAAAATTCAAAATTTAAGGTGTTTCTCATGAACCCAGGTACACCAGAAATGTTTAAAATGATCACAAAGTGTAATTATAGGTAATTTTTGAATTTTACAAAAATTCAAAAATTAAGAATTTTGCATGTACCGGGGTACACGACAAATTGTTAAAAATAATAGAAAAAATATCATTAAAAAATTCAAAATTTAAGGAGTTTCTCATGAACCCAAGTACACCATAAATGTTTTAAAATGTTCACAAAGTGTAATTATAGGTAATTTTTGAATTTTACAAAAATTCAAAAATTAAGAATTTTTCATGTACCGGGGTACACGACAAATTGTTAAAAATAACAGAAAAAATATCATTAAAAAAATTCAAAATTTAAGGAGTTTCTCATGAACCCAGGTACACCAGAAATGTTTAAAATGATCACAAAGTGTAATTATAGGTAATTTTTGAATTTTACAAAAATTAAAAAATTAAGAATTTTTCATGTACCGGGGTACACGACAAATTGTTAAAAATAACAGAAAAAATATCATTAAAAAATTCAAAATTTAAGGAGTTTCTCATGAACCCAAGTACACCAGAAATGTTTTAAAATGATCACAAAGTGAAATTATAGGTAATTTTTGAATTTTACAAAAATTCAAAAATTAAGAATTTTTCATGTACCGGGGTACACGACAAATTGTTAAAAATATCATTAAAAATTCAAAATTTAAGGAGTTTCTCATGAACCCAGGTACGCCAGAAATGTTTAAAATGATCACAAAGTGTAATTATAGGTAATTTTTGAATTTTACAAAAATTCAAAAATTAAGAATTTTTCATGTACCGGGGTACACGACAAATTGTTAAAAATAACAGAAAAAATATCATTAAAAAATTCAATATTTAAGGAGTTTCTCATGAACCTAGGTACACCAGAAATGTTTAAAATGATCACAAAGTGTGATTATACGTAATTTTTGAATTTTACAAAAATTGAAAAATTAAGAATTTTTCATATACCGGGGTACACGACAAATTGTTAAAAATAACAGAAAAATATCGTTAAAAAATTCAAAATTTAAGGAGTTTCTTATGAACCCAGGTACACCAGAAATGTTTAAAATGATCACAAAGTGTAATTATAGGTAATTTAAGAATTTTACAAAAATTCAAAAATTATGATTTTTTCATGTATCCGGGTACACGAAAAATTGTTAAAATATCATTAAAAAATTCAAAATTTAAGGAGTTTCTCATGAACCTAGGTACACCAGAAATGTTTAAAATGATCACAAAGTGTAATTATAGGTAATTTTTGAATTTTACAAAAATTAAGAATTTTTCATGTACCGGGGTACACGACAAATTGTTAAAAATAATAGAAAAAATATCATTAAAAAATTCAAAATTTAAGGAGTTACTCATGAACCCAGTTACACGAGAAATGTTTAAAATGATCACAAAGTGTAATTATAGGTAATTTTTGAATGTTACAAAAATTCAAAAATTAAGAATTTTGCATGTACCGGGGTACACGACAAATTGTTAAAAATAACATAAAAATATCATTAAAAAATTCAAAATTTAAGGAGTTTCTCATGAACCCAGGTACACCAGAAATGTTTAAAATGATCACAAAGTGTAATTATAGGTAATTTTTTAATTTTACAGAAATTCAAAAATAGAGAATTTTTCATGTACCGGGATACATGACAAATTGTTAAAAATAACAAAAAAAATATCATTAAAAATTCAAAATTTAAGGTGTTTCTCATGAACCCAGGTACACCAGAAATGTTTAAAATGATCACAAAGTGTAATTATAGGTAATTTTTGAATTTTACAAAAATTCAAAAATTAAGAATTTTGCATGTACCGGGGTACACGACAAATTGTTAAAAATAATAGAAAAAATATCATTAAAAAATTCAAAATTTAAGGAGTTTCTCATGAACCCAAGTACACCATAAATGTTTTAAAATGTTCACAAAGTGTAATTATAGGTAATTTTTGAATTTTACAAAAATTCAAAAATTAAGAATTTTTCATGTACCGGGGTACACGACAAATTGTTAAAAATAACAGAAAAAATATCATTAAAAAAATTCAAAATTTAAGGAGTTTCTCATGAACCCAGGTACACCAGAAATGTTTAAAATGATCACAAAGTGTAATTATAGGTAATTTTTGAATTTTACAAAAATTAAAAAATTCAGAATTTTTCATGTACCGGGGTACACGACAAATTGTTAAAAATAACAGAAAAAATATCATTAAAAAATTCAAAATTTAAGGAGTTTCTCATGAACCCAAGTACACCAGAAATGTTTTAAAATGATCACAAAGTGATATTATAGGTAATTTTTGAATTTTACAAAAATTCAAAAATTAAGAATTTTTCATGTACCGGGGTACACGACAAATTGTTAAAAATATCATTAAAAATTCAAAATTTAAGGAGTTTCTCATGAACCCAGGTACGCCAGAAATGTTTAAAATGATCACAAAGTGTAATTATAGGTAATTTTTGAATTTTACAAAAATTCAAAAATTAAGAATTTTTCATGTACCGGGGTACACGACAAATTGTTAAAAATAACAGAAAAAATATCATTAAAAAATTCAATATTTAAGGAGTTTCTCATGAACCCAGGTACACCAGAAATGTTTAAAATGATCACAAAGTGTGATTATACGTAATTTTTGAATTTTACAAAAATTGAAAAATTAAGAATTTTTCATATACCGGGGTACACGACAAATTGTTAAAAATAACAGAAAAATATCGTTAAAAAATTCAAAATTTAAGGAGTTTCTCATGAACCCAGGTACACCAGAAATGTTTAAAATGATCACAAAGTGTAATTATAGGTAATTTAAGAATTTTACAAAAATTCAAAAATTATGATTTTTTCATGTATCCGGGTACACGAAAAATTGTTAAAATATCATTAAAAAATTCAAAATTTAAGGAGTTTCTCATGAACCTAGGTACACCAGAAATGTTTAAAATGATCACAAAGTGTAATTATAGGTAATTTTTGAATTTTACAAAAATTAGGAATTTTTCATGTACCGGGGTACACGACAAATTGTTAAAAATAATAGAAAAAATATCATTAAAAAATTCAAAATTTAAGGAGTTACTCATGAACCCAGTTACACGAGAAATGTTTAAAATGATCACAAAGTGTAATTATAGGTAATTTTTGAATGTTACAAAAATTCAAAAATTAAGAATTTTGCATGTACCGGGGTACACGACAAATTGTTAAAAATAACATAAAAATATCATTAAAAAATTCAAAATTTAAGGAGTTTCTCATGAACCCAGGTACACCAGAAATGTTTAAAATGATCACAAAGTGTAATTATAGGTAATTTTTTAATTTTACAGAAATTCAAAAATAGAGAATTTTTCATGTACCGGGATACATGACAAATTGTTAAAAATAACAAAAAAAATATCATTAAAAATTCAAAATTTAAGGTGTTTCTCATGAACCCAGGTACACCAGAAATGTTTAAAATGATCACAAAGTGTAATTATAGGTAATTTTTGAATTTTACAAAAATTCAAAAATTAAGAATTTTGCATGTACCGGGGTACACGACAAATTGTTAAAAATAATAGAAAAAATATCATTAAAAAATTCAAAATTTAAGGAGTTTCTCATGAACCCAAGTACACCATAAATGTTTTAAAATGTTCACAAAGTGTAATTATAGGTAATTTTTGAATTTTACAAAAATTCAAAAATTAAGAATTTTTCATGTACCGGGGTACACGACAAATTGTTAAAAATAACAGAAAAAATATCATTAAAAAAATTCAAAATTTAAGGAGTTTCTCATGAACCCAGGTACACCAGAAATGTTTAAAATGATCACAAAGTGTAATTATAGGTAATTTAAGAATTTTACAAAAATTCAAAAATTATGATTTTTTCATGTATCCGGGTACACGAAAAATTGTTAAAATATCATTAAAAAATTCAAAATTTAAGGAGTTTCTCATGAACCCAGGTACACCAGAAATGTTTAAAATGATCACAAAGTGTAATTATAGGTAATTTTTGAATTTTACAAAAAATGAAAAATTAAGAATTTTTCATGTACTGGGGTACACGACAAATTGTTAAAAATAACAGAAAAATATCGTTAAAAAATTCAAAATTTAAGGAGTTTCTCATGAACCCAGGTACACCAGAAATGTTTAAAATGATCACAAAGTGTAACTATAGGTAATTTAAGAATTTTACAAAAATTCAAAAATTATGATTTTTTTCATGTATCCGGGTACACGAAAAATTGTTAAAATATCATTAAAAATTTCAAAATTTAAGGAGTTTCTCATGAACCCAGGTACACCAGAAATGTTTAAAATGATCACAAAGTGTAATTATAGGTAATTTTTGAATTTTACAAAAATTAAGAATTTTTCATGTACCGGGGTACACGACAAATTGTTAAAAATAATAGAAAAAATATCATTAAAAAATTCAAAATTTAAGGAGTTACTCATGAACCCAGTTACACCAGAAATGTTTAAAATGATCACAAAGTGTAATTATAGGTAATTTTTGAATGTTACAAAAATTCAAAAATTAAGAATTTTGCATGTACCGGGGTACACGACAAATTGTTAAAAATAACATAAAAATATCATTAAAAAATTCAAAATTTAAGGAGTTTCTCATGAACCCAGGTACACCAGAAATGTTTAAAATGATCACAAAGTGTAATTATAGGTAATTTTTTAATTTTACAGAAATTCAAAAATAGAGAAATTTTCATGTACCGGGATACATGACAAATTGTTAAAAATAACAAAAAAAATATCATTAAAAATTCAAAATTTAAGGAGTTTCTCATGAACCCAGGTACACCAGAAATGTTTAAAATGATCACAAAGTGTAATTATAGGTAATTTTTGAATTTTACAAAAATTCAAAAATTAAGAATTTTGCATGTACCGGGGTACACGACAAATTGTTAAAAATAATAGAAAAAATATCATTAAAAAATTCAAAATTTAAGGAGTTTCTCATGAACCCAAGTACACCATAAATGTTTTAAAATGTTCACAAAGTGTAATTATAGGTAATTTTTGAATTTTACAAAAATTCAAAAATTAAGAATTTTTCATGTACCGGGGTACACGACAAATTGTTAAAAATAACAGAAAAAATATCATTAAAAAAATTAAAAATTTAAGGAGTTTCTCATGAACCCAGGTATGTTGAAAAATGCGATAGCTGATCTCCACGAACAAGGTTTTTAAGCCTATTACCGTGTGACATATATGTATTTTATCTATACTATGTGGAATAAATAAGAGTTGCGGAATAAAATAAAAGGTAAATCTACACTAGACAGTATTTAAATAGTCAGAAAGCGGTAAATAAAGTAAAAGTTAGAAGTTAAAAGTTAGATGTAATAAACGCCATTATCAACGATAACGTGTTTTTACAATAAATAAAAAGGTTAGAAGTTAGAAGTTAGATGTCTCGGTTAAATACAGTCCACGTATGTTTTCGGTTGTCACGGTTTAATTCAGATGTATTGGATATTTGGTACAATTGATTTATAAAAGTTTAAATAAATCAATAACAACACGGATAATTTTAAAAGAACTTATCGATAGCTGCGGAAGATAGCGTTTTTCTTGATATGTCGATTTCTTGTTCTTCACGGTAAGATGAGGTTTTGGTGATTTTTTGGTGTCGGGTAGAGGTTGTTTAGAGGTTTTGAGTTTGGTGTCGGGTAAGGGTTGTTTGGAGGTTTGAGGTTTGGTGACGGGTGGATGTTTTGTTTCTTGCGGTTTTGCGGTTTGATCCTCGTTGCCAAATGCAGAAATATGAGAGTTTTGAACTGTTTGGTCGTGGGTATACTTGAGGTTTAAGAGTATGTGGTGTGTAGTTAGTCTTGGTTATTGGAATGGCAAGAGGTGAGCTTCAATTTATACTGCTGAACTACAGCCATCGCGTCGCGACCAGGTGGTCCGTCGCGTCGCGAAGGTGCGGCTGTCGAGTGCTTTTGGTCGGCCACTGGTTAGTGCGTTGGGTTGGTAGTTTCGCGATTAGGAAGTTGGTGGTGTCGCGTTGGAGGCTTCGCGTCGCGACGACCCTCTCCGTCGCGTCGCGATTGCTGTGGAGTTTTGGTCATCTGCTTTGCTTCTTCTTCACGTCGCGACCACAGTGTCTGTCGCGTCGTGATTGCTGTAGCAGTGTGATATTTTGTATTTTGCTCTTTGGTTTGTAGCGTTACTTCCTCAGGTTTGGATGTTTTCTCAAAGTTTCTCGGGTCTTGATTTATTCTTGTTTTTGATCTCGAATTCACGCAATCTGAAATAAACTGATAATATTTGTTAGATAATAACAGTTCATCTTATTTCAGTGATTTTCACATACAAAAATATATTTTTCAACAATTTCCCCCTATGTGATCATTACTGAAATAAGAACAGATTAAAAGGTAAGGTTGAAAATTCTTGTAATTTGGATAAAACATTTATAAAACCATATCACTTGTTTTGAAAGAGTGTGACTAGATTTTACTTATGTTTTGAAAAATGTTTGTCAAGAATATTTGTTTCTGAATCAAATTCTCGAGTTCGATTATCAAAAAGTTTTTGTATATGTATTTTCATGATATTCCTTAAGATTTTATAGCATTTATAAAGACGACAAGTGATCTTAATAGGTCGATTCAGATGAACTCTCATAGGTATAACTCACACTTGACTGAGGTGTTTGTTTGTTCTGGGTGCAGAACTGGTGTATAATCACTAAAGATGAGTGATATCTCTCAGTTTGAAGGTGTTGACTTATGCTTAATGTGGATTTATACCTATATACTTTAGTTACTTGGTCTTCATATTAGATAATCAATCACATAAGACTGGTTTCGGCATTACTCAGAGGGTTTCTTCATTCATGCCATTGATGTTCACTCTCTCTCCGTCGGTAAATACATGTAGAGGGGTTTAGAAATTTTTATAGTGCACTTTGCAACTAAGAATATTCAATTATGAAGGCTACAGTATCCCGGTAAATCTTTGGTTTTGACAGCTATATTTGATAAAGCTTTTGAGAAATTCGTCGTTTTGAGAGATATCTGTCTTGATGGATTTTGTTGTTAATGTTTCTTTTCTTTGGTGAGGTGTTTCACCTTTGTCTTTATCTTTTCTTGATTTGTACAAATGCACAATGTGTAAAAGATATCTGATGTGGTTACCAATTGTGATTTGTTGACAGCTTTTGTAGGATATGACTTTGTCGTTTCTTCATTTGTCAGATTCGTTATGCCAGATGATGAGGCTTTTCTTTGAAGTGGTTTGATTTAGGATAGGGATAGGTGATATAATAGACAGTTTGTCTATATATATGAAAATGAAAGTATCGTCCCTGGTCATTTTGATATCTAAGCAAAAATGAGACTAGCATCACGGTATAAGAGTATAAATCCTATAAGTCATAATGAAAACACCTTTGCTCACAGAAATGAATTCCACTTAGCAGTTAAAGACGAGGCACAATTTCTCACATGGGTTTGGTTTTCATCTGAATCTCCTGATCTTATGTCCCTTAATAGATAAAATCGTTTATAATTGAAATAAATTCAAAGGGAATAGGAGAATGTACATAACAAAAATGTTTGAAATTTGAACCTTCTCTTTAATTAAGAATCAATATAACTGAGAACATTCATCGAGCATAAGTATCTGAAAATTTAGTCAAGAAGATGTTAATCACATGGTTCTATAAAAGATTATTATGACAAGTCTTTTATTGTATTTTTGAAGATTTGTTTTTCTGAATGTTTTTGGAAATTTTGGTTATTTGAATGTTTTTGGAAATTTTGGTTATTTGAATGTTTTTGAAATTTTTCTTTTTGAA